>PKRV01000318.1:4099561-4298742 GCA_003709505.1 Hyphantria cunea
ATATAAAAAAAAAAAAAAAAATAACACACGTATTTTTTTTTAATCTTTATTAGTTTAGAGACTTCTATTCATATTATACACATATTATGGTAATATGTTAGTCCCATCGTACGTTATACCTATGTTATATTCTATATATAAAATCAAGTCAAACCTTTTGAGTAACGATTGCTTTTAGTGTAACGAAAAATGTAACAGAAATATTTTTGATTTTATGGCCATTTTCCAATGAATACAGATACTAAACTTAAATGGTAAATAACTCGTGCTTAGCGCGTTCAAAGCTCAACGCATTCGACATTTTGGCACATGTAACTTTTGTGTTCAAATTTTAAGCTTTCTTTACCTATACGTTTAATTGCTACACCCTAGAAGAGCCACGCCTTAACATGAAAGCGCTGGTTCGACTGGAGTGATACTATGGCCTCACAAAAAGCCGGAGTGAAACTAATCGCAAAGGCCGGCAACGCACTTGTGACGCCTCTGGTGCTGTGGGTGTCCATGGGCGGGGGTAATCGCTTACCATCAGGCGATACGACTGCTCGTTTGCCACCTACGTCATAAAAAAACTATGTTGAAAAATTTTCTTTTGAGCAGTTTGATTTTTAGCCTAGATGGCTTAAGCTTAACGGCGACGATAAAGCATTTTCATCCAAAACAAAATACTATCTCGCATCATTGTATCATTAGAACGACATACACGGAACCCGTCATTGTATCGAGTCTGTTTACGCTCGGCCGCTAATGATCCCTGTTGACACTCAAATTAATGATCAATCTCTCTCGGTCGGATGGCACATCTTTTATATGACAACATAACGATCGCATGTACCCGTCCATCCGTAAGAGGTCCCCTATTGCAGTTTAGAAATAACAAAAGAATAGTAATTGTGAACTGCAAACCCGGATCTGACACTATTTTAACTATTTAAGCGGGTTCAATTCCGGCGTCCAGCAACAGTTTGCGGCCACAAATGGTGGCCGCAAACTGTTGCTGGACGCCGAAGGAACGAAGAAGGACGGAGAAGGAACTGGCAGGATTGAAATTTCGTTGTAAACGCTAATGATTAATGATTAACGATATTTATAGCAAGCTTCATAGTCTGACCGTTCTTTAATTTTTTCAAGTACTATTCGTTTGCCAACGTGAATTAATGGTAATGTACTAACTGGCAAAAACTCCATAGGCACCAACATTTTTAGCCGTCTTCAAGAAGGTTCTCAATTTGGATATTTCAAAAATCGAAATCAAATAGCTTTTATTTCAAGTAGACTTTTTCAGTTTCAGTTCACTTTCAAAATGTTACAATAAAGACTTCAGTTGCGCGGTCGAAGATGTTAAAACTTTTTAAAAATGTTGTTTTGTTTAATTTTGTCATAGTATCTCAAAAAAGTGATTTAGGTTGTACGAATAATTGTTATAATTAAAATTGCTTCTAAAAACAGTTTTTTATTTGAATAACTTATGAACTTGCACCATATTCCAGTCAAATCTTGGATCGAAAATAACAAAAATCTTTTAACCAAGAAAATAAAAAAAGCTGAAAAGCATTAAAGTAATAAACAAGTCCTTAAACTAATGTATATTTTATACATGCATACATATGCATATATATGCATACGTATGTGTATGTGTGTATGCGAATGTTGTATTTATGACATTTATGTTATATAATGATATTTTAATGTACCTTGAACAACCTTGTACAATCCGAACAATAATTTTCACTTGCCTCAAAAATACACCTACTACACGTAGCTCTGCACCACTTACAGGTTGACTGGAAGATAATGCCCATGGCATTAAGTCCGCCTTTTGCAATGTAATTGCATGAAGAATAAATAAAAAAAAATGTGTAGTATACCTACGGGGCGGCGCCAAACAACAATGAACAAAGATTACTAAATTACCTTGAATTTAAATTTTCTAGAGGGTTTATAATAACTAAAACACCACTGTTATCTATTGTAGCTGGTTTATTGATTTCATTTTTACAAATTTTTCTTACTACTAAATACAATTACTTTGCATCAAACAATATCGCGATGTAAGTTGACGTGTACGCCATCTATCGAGGTATCATTTATTTGACCGTCGTAAATAGGCATACTTTTCAATAACAATGGTAGATATTGAAATGCTTGATATTCAAATAAAGAACGACAGAACACAAGTTGTTTATTTTTTACAGACACTAAAGCAATTAAATTTTAATGCTTCTAATTCAAAGTTAAATTGAAATACATAGGATTATGTTTGTGATAAAATCTTAAGAAAGTTGTACAGGCGACTACAAAATTAAATCTAATTGCTTGTATAAAGTAATCAAAATACACGAGCGCCATTAAAAATAATGGTTAAGCGACAAATTAAACCAAAGAATACGAGTAACGATGCCATCTTTAGCCTAAATACATATTCATATATTTTAATTTATTGCGTTTCTTTGTCCGCTTTATTTGTATTCAAGGGTGAAATTCGTATGATGTGTTGATTGGTTTTCAATAAATTTCTGCTAATACTATAAATTTTACTATGGTTTGTTCATCGTTCATTGAACTGGCTAATATCAGAAACTATTTGTTCGAATTAAAAACTGGGATAGTCTGTCGAGTAAAGCTTTAATAATACTTAAATACTATATGTCGATGTAAAATAGTATCAATTTTGCTCTAGTTGTTTGCCTTGCGATATCTATACTAATCTTATTAAGAGGTAAAATTTGTGAGGCTGTAGGGGATAATCTGTGTATCTGCTAAACTAATTTCGAGAAATCTGTTACTATTTGTAAAATTGGAGATTGCACGTACCTGCTTCTTGCAGGCTATGGTGACTTTATATTTAGGTAAAAATTGAGTTCATATTAGTATTCAGTGTTGTATTGGCAATCACCATTTGATACTCGAAATATTTAATATTTTGAGTTTATTTTCAAGCTTGCACCCCACGGTGTTACCAGTTTTTTTTTGTTTTTGTGCTTTTACAATAGAAATGTAGTTGCACCTTTACAACAACAACTGTGAGACAAAGCTTAGTATATATAATAAAAATGGTCTAGCCGTTCCAGAGATTAGATCAGAACAAAGAGACTGACAAAAATTTAAAAAATATTTTTTTCATGTAAGTCCTGTATATAATTGCACATGCATTCCGTGAGAAGCTGTCAATTTGAAATTAAAAATAGTCGCTTAAATTTTATTTGTTTGTATAGATTAAAGTATTAATTAAGTATATCCTGGAGTCCTATTTTATATTCGCAAACAAAATAAAAATTAAACTTGAAATTTCCAACCGGTCCCCATAGTCAATGCTCGAAGCGATTCAATAGAAATGGATTGCAAATGACTCCATTCCCAATAGTATCGAACTTCTATAATCAGGTTTCGATGTTGGTAGTCTATTGTTGAAGGGATATTACTCCCTTGGGTCATGATCGTCTCCGAGCTTAGTAGTAATGAGAGTTGTAAATGCAAGTTATATTTTTTACCAATATATTTTTTTACATGAAAAAAGCGAAAAAAAGTTAATATGAATAATGTATTTTGTTTTAAAAAAACCTTTTTTATTGTATTTTTAACAAACTTATGTATGAAGAGAAGATATTAACAAGTAACATTTTTACGTTTCTCTGCAACTGCCATATTTGGCTCAGTATTGCTCTAAAGTCGACTAGCAGAAAATGCACTAATTTTGCAATATTGCTGCATAAAGTTTCAATAAAAAAATAAATAAACTGTATTCGATTTTCATATTAAATAGAACATGATATTAGAAAGGAATATATTGTATCCAGACTTGCATTGGATTCAAAGCAATATTAGTATACTCGTATAGGGTATCATTTCATCCATCTTCAATGATCACACGAATTGGACTTGGGTTTTGAAAAGTGGCAAACAGGAGCAATATAATAACATATATTGCTCCTGTTTGCTCACATGCTGTTCACACTATAGCGACATATATACGGAAAGGAACATTCGGAAAAGGACCTATCTAAAATAACGGGTATTTCTTCTGTAATATTTTGAATGAGAGCGTTAGGGTTCCGTTACAGAATAAAACATACAAAGTATTAACCTAGACAGTGATATCATTTACGCTTGGTGTGAATATCTCATTTGACATACGTAGCTTAACTTAACTTAACATTTTGTGCTCTCCGAGATTCTTTATGGTAAAAAAGCACTTAAAATCGTCGATCCTTCGCCTGATCTCCTGTCGCTTCGGCTAGCCATTCCATCGGATTGTGAGAGTGAAAAAACAGAGAGTGCACCTGTGTATGTGCGCACACTCGTGCATTATAATATCTCCTGCGTAGTTGCTTTGTCTCCGTTGAGATTAGCCGCCCTGGCCCGAATCGGCTAGGGGTTCCTCATCGTAATCATCACAAAATGATCCTAAATACACAACGCACAATTACTTTTTGTAACACAGCTGAGCAAATAATGCTAAGTGATTTTTGCTGTCCATAAATAGCTGCAACTCTAGAATGATAAGTGGAGTAATAAGACCGTTTGAGTGCCCCGCGAATCAGGGACAACAAGTGTTGTCTTTGAAAGATACGGTTTTAGAATGGTACACGTAAATACGAACTCGAAATAAACGTTTCGGCTCTACTTTTCTATCAGACACTCAAAACCTGGATCTCACTACCAACGCACATTTTTCCTTCACACTATGATCCCGGGTCTTTTAAGTGAACCGTAAAGTCAGTATTCTGCATTGTTCACATATATCACACCTTTTGGATTCTACTCTTGGCATCATTGTACATTTAAAAAATGTTAGAGTTTCGATATCCCTATTTACTAGGCAAAAACAATGAAGGAATCTTAATACCGGTGTTCTGTGAACCCTTGGTATCACTGTACCAGAACTAGCTCGTTCTTTTTGAACGGCAAGATTTACGAGTAGAAGGTTTATCAAGGACAGTTGTTTCTCACTCACTTCTGAAAATTTTTTCAGCATATTCCACCAACTTGTTTCGTCTGCTGTTTCTATTCAAAGGTTGTTTGGAAGACATCATTTTTAAGGATAAAACTTATATATATTTCGATACAAAATAAATTTCATTATTTTTCAATGAAGAACTTGACATTAAAAAGCTAATTAAATTAACTTGTAGGATTTCATTGAAATCGAGAATCAACAGGATTTTTTAGGTTAAATAAGTTTGTATAGAGTTTTTTTTAATTTAATAGCACTTAAAGTTTTTACGTTTGGGTTTTTGAATAGTCAATCAACAACCCATAATGTCCTACTGCTGGGCTCGGGTCCCTCTCAGGAGAGGGTTAAGGCCATACGTCCCCACGCTGGCCAAGTGCGGGTTAGGGACTGGCAAGAATACGTTGTGGCTACGTAAATCTTGCCGTTGCATGTTTTTTCAGCCGCCCGAAGGCCTCCAACTAAGCTTCACGACTGTTATCTTATGATAACAACCGGGACCGACTGCTTAACGTGACCTCCAAAGACGGAGACGCTCATGGTAACATGCCACCAGCGGTCACCCATCTAGGTACTAACCGCGCCGTCGTTGCTTGTATAGCTTTTGAATAGTATTTAACATGAAATATAAGATAAGAATGAATCAAGTCCGCTGATCCCAATGAGTCGGGATGACAAGCGGTGGGCGGTGCTGTGGTGAGGTCAGCAGTGAGTAAGGCGCTTGCTGCATTCTCTGCTAACATTGCCTGGACGGTACACCACACTATACCTACGGTCCATGCTGATGAAGCTAGAGCGGTTGCTTCCTGTGTGCGATGTATTCCTGGCGCAGAGACCATGATGGTGGCGTAATGAGGCTGCTACTGTTGATGAGACAGACAGACCTTCGAAGGCTGCTTCCAATAACGTCGGGGACACCATTGTGGAGGAACGGATGGCATGTCCCACCAACACAAAGGAAGCATCCTCCGACGGGGAGCGATGATCATTTCTGGCGGGCACTGCCAGATGGTTAATGTTGGGTTATTTTACATATGCCAATCGGCGCAAAAACTTCTATTGCGCGATTCAGGATTGGTTGTTTCTTCGTTTCCTTCGTCACTCCGTAATAGTAGTAGCTCAACGTATCTTCACTAGATAGCGCTGTAATATGTTTTTACTGATGCGTTGTATGTGAAAGTCGCCTCAATCCCATAGAACGTCGTGAAAGCATAGCGATTGATAAATATTATATTCTATACTTATAGTGCTTTGTTTTTCGGTATAACGTTATTCCTTCGTAATAATATCATCCTTACACATCTTACACTCATTAATTTAGGGATAATAGAGTTCTGATTTTAATTCTCCGTTACGACTCTATAAGGGATGGCAATGCTCTTATGGATCTTAAGTTTTAACTTCCTTGGGCAACGGTAGACTTGCCATCAGGCGATCCATCTGCTCCTTTGTTACCCACTTCATAAGTAAAAACTAGCGAGCTAATATTGAGCATATCCTAAAATTTCCAACCACAAAAATCTTTTCATATAATCCTTATTTGGATCTGAAATTGCTATTTAACAAAGAAATAAAAAAATCTTTAAATCTCTGGTAAGTTTACTCCGTCACGTTCATACCATGCCGATAGCGACAACCTTTTAAATTTTTGTCACGAGTCACACGCCGAAGCCGTCCATTATTGTTTAAAAAGAGCAATTTAAACAGCTACTAATATTTACTTAGCCTAATCATTATAGCTCTATACAATGACTATATTATTTATTTTATTCTACACTCTCTACCAGTCAACTTTCGTATGCGCAGAGCTATAGTAAAGTAGAGATTACGAGGTTAAAATTGACTTAAACTGACAACCACAAATATATATGTAAACATATATGTAAATACTTACATAGATGTATATAAAAAACATTTACTTTATTTTTTTTTGTATCGGTGTCAAACGAGCAAATACCGCAGGTACCGCCTGATGGTAAACTATTATAGGCCTGTCCATCGCCACACCAGAGGCGTCACAAGTGCGTTGTCGGCCTTTGGGGGGGCTTGAATATGTACCTAAATACAGATAAGCGAAATGGCGAAGTAACTGAGATATATAAGGTTAGGAAATAAGGCTCTACATGAGACCTGATACCTTTTTAACAGGATAAGCCATATGCAGTCGTTTTGACAACATTTTACATGAAATTGTTTTTAGGTGGGATTTATTTCTTTATGTTTGTTGCCTATGGCAGAACCTTTTTCCCTTTTTGTATTTTTAGCGATTTTGTAAAAAATCTTGATATATGTATTTTATTTTGCTTCTAACAAAAACTCCGTATACATACACGTTTTTGTACAAAAAAATACACGCGTATAAACCAACATTTTTCTATGTAGAAAAACATATCCGTTTGAATTCGTAAACTTTTTATACTGAGCCCTTTAATGTCACTATTGTTTTTAATAGTGTCAAGCCTACCTCAGAGAACACTACAGTGCAAAATCTTATGAGCAAACTTACTAGCATGGTAAGTAAGCCTCTAAGATTTGGTGAAATGAAGTGTTCAAAATAATTACGTAAATTTTGGTACAAATCTTAAGTGGGAAGTTGGATGGAATCCGTTTTGAGTACTGGATTATATTTTTTTTTACAGCAACTTGGGGATGAAATTTATATGTTTCAATTTTTTAAAATTTATTCATGCCTTTCCTCAAGTTATGTTATAATTATGTAGAGATTTTTGTATCCTTAAATACATGAAATCGAAAGTCACGGCAGACATACAAAAATAGATTTAAAAAGTTGATGTCAATTCTTAAATCAACTTAGCGAGCAGCGACATTTTCAGCTGTACATTGATGTTTACTATGAAGAACGTTAGGTTTTCTTCATTATTTAAAATATTTTGCAACAGAGTAAATTTAAGTCCTCTGTAACCTTATTTACTTTACTTTAAACGAAACATATCACCTGCTTGTCAACGTTCAATGCTAAACGAAGGTCTACACCAATAAGCGCCAACAGTCCTGCAAAGTATGGTGACTATGACAAGTTCCTTTCAATTAATCATAACCCAAACTCCCCTAACCTATTCATATTTTATTCATCTCAAATGTAATTCTTGCCATGGTTTATCTCAGATTGCATTCAGTACTGAATTAACTTGGTAAACTCGCAATTTTTATAACTGTAGCTCTATGCCAGTCTAGAAGACGGCATATGTTTATCACTATCACTAACACACACACAGTTCGTTTGTGAAAAATTGAAATTAGCAATCTTTTTTACGTACATCTAGTTATTTCTAAACTGACTCTAGTTAACATCTCATCAACCGCGTTTGTTAAAGCCGTCCTCTGCTTTACATAGGCCTCTCTTGAGCAAGGAGGTTTTATTCTACTAGGCGATAGTTTTTAGTCCCCTGGGGATCCATGTGGAATTTTCGTTCATACTGATCCCCTGAGGATCCATGTGGAATTTTCGTTCACACTGATCCCGGGGGATATTTATAGATATCAAGTGGACGGAGCTCGCTGTTCAGAGGGGTTGGTAAAGGGCATATTTCAAGTTTTTCTTCTCTTTGCAATTATGTTGTACATAGCTTGATGACTCGGATTGGCGTGGTGACAATATGTATACCAAATCCACACTCAGAATTTACTTATGAGTAGTACAGACTAAAGTTAATTTTTATCACAGATCGCACAATCACTTCAACTCCCCATCCTTGACTATGGCGATGTCAGCTATCTGGACCTCACCGAAGACCAATTGAACAAACTTGAGCGACTTCAAAACTTATGCATTAGATTCATATTTGAATTACAGAGTTTCGTTCTAAGCTCAAGTAGCTACCAATACGCTTTCGCGGGAATCTGCATATTCTCTCTCTTTTATACGGTGCTCTGTTTCATCTTCACACAACCCCCTTATCTCAAAGAACGTTTTCAGTTCCTAAAAAGTACACATTGCAGAGACCTGAGATCATAGGAGAATTTAAAACTAAAAATGCCAGTACTTTCCACTCAGTTTGCATACAAGTCTTTTTCTGTGCCAGCAGTAAGGCTTTGGAAAAACTTGGCAGATAATAACCAACGAGCGAAAACATTAAATATGTTTAAAAAGCTAGTGAAGGATTACTACTTATCATTATGAATACTTTTGATTTAATTTTATGTTATATGTATATTAGTCAGTATGTGTACGCATACATATATATATATTTCAGTGTATATATGTATTTGTGTAGTTATAAGTATGTATGTGTAATATGAATAGTGTATAACGTTTGCATATGGATCTCTACTATTTCTTTTTTTTTGTATCTTTTATGTGTTGCTTGTATGTAAGCTACCCTAAATTTTCAAACACTTATATTAGTGTTATGGTTGTCTGGAAGAAATCACCGTGAGCGATAAGACCGCCAGTTGTTATACATACTTTGTGACTGTTCCTGTTGTACCATTTTTACTTTGTATATACAATTAAGATAAATAAATAAAATAAAAACAGTATTGTTTAAATATTATTCAAAACAAATACACATCTTCATATCTTTTCAAGAAAATTAATAAGTCTGCATTGACTTAATCTATTTATTATCTACTCAAATTGAAAGTGCTTTCAGAATGATAATGTTTTTTTTCAGTTTTATAATGTAAGCAAAGATTGTAGTAGTAAGAGTAGTTGTGCTGTGTAATATAAAATTATTGTTTATTATTATAATAAGTTTTAAAAGTTGATAGTTTTCTTTTTATTTCAATTATGCTTTTCAAAATACATATCGCTTCGAAGCTCCGCCGATTTAAACTAATAAATAAATATATGATATAACAATATAACTGCCGTGAGTGCCTATTAATGACATAGTTATGACGAAGATGTTGAAGGATTTGAATAAAGTTATCAGAAAAGACTTTCACTAATATAATAGTGTTCGGAGTGATCGCTGAATTCATACAATTTCGGCTTAAGGAAATTTTCTTACCAAGATTACGAAAGTTACGAACGGATTACGTGCCTACGTGCAGAAACCAAGGCACTATAGACTCCGTACCTATCTAAAACCGTACTAAACATGGAAATTCTACTTCAAGTTTTGAAATAGAGTATAATATTTTACTTATAAAGATCGCTAGATAGACCTAAGATTGAGTTAATAAATATTATTATATCTCACAGTATAAGGCAACATAACTGATAGGTTATAACTTCTTCAGAAGAATAGTACCAGTTTCAATAATAGATCTTATAAATAAAAAATGGATGGTATTATTCTTGGAATGGAATAACAAATTTACCGATGAGATGATATAATTGAAAGTAACAATTGTTGTAAGGCGCCTGAAACTGATGCAGACTGTGTCTGACACCTTACGGAAGGTCGCTTGACGGCACGGTATCAAAACTTTCATCTGCTCCGAAAAATGGACTGCCCGAAGTACATACATATGTTCGTAAATATAAATATCATTCATAAATGGATTTCCAAAGTAAACTCTGTCCCTTATTCATGAGGGCTCGAAGATAACAAACCAATGATTGAATCATCGACAGTATGCTAATCAATCATCTAAATATCAAAACTCGTGCAAAGTTGTAGTACAGTATATATTTTTTCGTCCTTTAAGAGATTTTCATTATTAAGAAAGTATATACTCAATCAAGCTCGAATATCACCAAGCTAACAAATTATACACATTATTTTGTCAAAACTTTTAAAGCAGCCGAAACATTAATTGTACAAACACCTGCACAACAATATTTATTTTAATTGGACAATTAGTTAGTCATATTGTGAACATGTATGTATCTAATTCAATTCCTATCTATTTGCTGTTATTTATTACTGCTTGCTGTTATTTAATACTGCTATCATATTTACATAAAGAATTTATTTACCAGTGGTATTATATCTTTTAAATTGGAGAGGCCCATGTCCAGCAGTGGACTACGATAGGCTGATGATGATGATGATTATGTCTTTAATTTTTGGTTCAAAATTAATAGAAACGAAAAACTTTTTTTTGTGTAGAAGATATTTCCGTCAATTGTTCTATTTTTGTACTTAGGTCTAATCATGTTCGGCGCGAAATTTGTGAGATTTTCAAGAAAAGATCTAGTTTCATGAGTACCCCCTCTGCGTCCGAAGTAGATGTGAAACGTCTCATTAGCAGGCTGTAAATAAAACCTCGTGTTATGTCTAAAACACTATGTGGAAATATTTTATTAAATTCGACTTAGTTACGCCACATTTGTAACAAGGAGATAGTAATTCGTTGAGAAGATTACTATATAGAATAGAATAGAATAGAATAAACTTTATTGTAAACCATTGATACAGTTATATTTGAGCTAAACAATATAGTGACTATGTACAAATGGCGGCCTTATCGCTAAAAAGCAATCTCTTACAGGCAACCTTTGGATGGACAAATCGACTGTGGAAACACAAAATCATGGGTAGTATTGGTGTTCAAAATAAATATAGTAACTTACTTAATTCAGATAAAATTACATAAACTAAAATAAAGAGATTTTAATACGCATTAATGCAAACAAATAAAACATAAAAAACAATGCACAATATCCACAATTTTATAGTAAAGAAATGCAAATTATAAAATATATTTTGAAGCAGGTAATAAATTACGAAGCTAAGAAATGATCCTGGACCATTTTTTTAAAAATAGGCAGAGATTTAGCTCGCTTTATAGCCATTCGCAAAGCATTCCATAGGTAGCAAACGAGCAGACATATCGCCTGATGGTAAGCGATTACCGCCGTCCATAGACACCCGCAACATCAGAGGCGTCACAAGTGCGTTGCCGGCCTTTTGACGGGTTTTGACGGGTTTTTTTGACGGGTTTGACATTTACCTGTTGGTGTAAGGAGTAACTTAGGCAACTTTTTTAAACTAGCTTTGACCTGCGGCGTTATTTGCGGTTAATGTTATACCGCTGGTAACAACGGGGCTCAGCTAGTCACTAAATATATATGATGCACCACAAAACCTTCGTTTGACCAAGTCACATAGAACAGACTTGTATTAAGGTTAGAAATGCAGATATTTGACGATGATTTTTTCTATGTATGTTCCAAATTTCTCTGTTCTTACATTAATGAGCTGTTGCTGATTTCTGTCGTTGCAACTACATATATTACAATAATGAATTGTAATCAAAAGTAATTGTTATCTAAAACGTCACAATTTTAACTAAAATTTAATTGCTTGTACATAATAATTATTGGATGAGATCAACAATGAACGAGCTAAACTGACTTCTATCTCAATTATAAAATATAATTGACACAAGACACGTCAGTAAAATATCTTTAGTTGAATTTAGCAAAATCAACAAGTTTCTCAATGGACGTGCCATTTTTGGAACTAAAGAAAAGTACCATTAATCGAAATGCTTAGAAATGAGAAAAGCAAAATTTTAGAATCTTTATTTTCATTTTATGTTTAACTTGAAATTTATTATATACGGGCGTGTGGCAAACTTTAATCTAAAAAAGGTAAGTCATTCTTTGTTCATTTCAAGTTGGACAGACAAACTGACAATAATTCTAAAACATGTTATTTTGGTATACGTATATTGTATACATAAATATGCATTTAGCAAGAAGCGGTTATTTTAATATTACAAGCAGACACACCAATTTAATTTATTTGCATAGATAACCTAGAGAGATAAGATATCGAAAAAGGGCCGAAGTTACCTTAAAAAATTAGTTATCCTTTTTTTGTCAAACCTTCTTAAAATAAGAAATATAATAATATTGATCCTGCTTATTATTGAAAGTATTTAATCAATAATATTATAAAAAATATATGTACTGCCTCCATTTCTAACATTAATGTGCAAGCTTTTTCCAAATTGTTTGTATATTTTAAATTAAGCAGTAAGCTTCCCAAATAAAATAAAATAAAAATGGGCTATTGAACGCGTAAAATTATTGAAATAACGCCTGCGCCAATATCTGCCATCTTATTTAAATTCATTTTTTTTAAATAACACGTATAAGTGATACCGCTAAAAATCTTCATTTTGATACAACACTCTATGTATTTTGATAACATATATAATTATAATTATATAATAAAAAATATATAATTTTTTAAATTACTTTTTGGCATCATATCAGAGGCATAAATTTATTATTACCTTTATTTTTTATTAAATTTTGATGTAGCCAATGTCACTCTCACGACTAAGACGAATCTATTGACACCACTCACATAAATCTATGACAAGCTGTTTAGGCTCTAGGGCATGCATACACTCGAAAAACACAACCCTCTTTTTTCGCAGTCCGGTGAAAAAGCCGTAAGTCGCAAAAGACTATGTTTTTATAATATACTAACTTTAATCAAAAGGTATTTGATAAAAAAATGTATTCTATGTTATTTCTAATACCTCCAAGAATATGTGTACAAAGTTTCATCATGATCGGTTAAGTAGTTTTTCCGTGAAATGACACAAATTAACATTCATATTTATATATAATATTTATAAGGATGATGAAAAACTGGGTAGTTAGTACAGTCTTAGCAGATCCATTGACATGTGTCACTACTGTCATTATCTATAATGTGATATATGTCAGAAAGTTGCCCCGCCACTTGTAGCTTTAATAAAACTTTGAAATTAGTATGGCGTACAAGCGATTATCATTATTAGGTACTTACATATGAAGTAGGCATTTTGTGTGGGAGAAATACAAAAATATTTTTTTTTTGTTAAATATATTTAATTAATCAAGGTTACTGTTATTAAGTACCCTATTTATCTGTGTACTTCTCCATCTCATAGGTATTTCATTGATACAAAATTGTTCCTAATTTTCATAAAAACTAATCGTTTGGTTTGAATGAAGTTCTGCAGCTATAAATATTGTTTTTTGTTTAATATTCCTGTAGAATCGCTAAAACGAAGGTCTCCACCGGAAAAGCAGTGGGTGTAAGCCGGTTCAACTAATTAATTAAAAAACAACAATGTTATATGGGGTCATACGGCTTTCTAATGAAGTGGGACTTATTATTGGGACCGAAATTGAATGTTGCTCAATTAAATTTTAATATTTTCACAAAGGTTTTTGGCTTATTGATAATCCTTGCTTAATCAATCTGTATTTTCTGTTATAATTAAATATGTGTTCAGACATTTTAACACACAACGCCATCTAGTCCCAAACTAAGCAGAACTTGTACTATGGGTTACTAGACAACTGATATTAATACTTATATACTTTTTTTTGGTAATACATAAGTATTATACATAGAATATACCCAAACTCCGAAACAAATATTTGCAGATCATACAAGCATTTGGTCCGACTCAGGGATCGAACCCGAGACCTCTTGCACAGCGGTCGCTTTCGCTACCATTGCGCCACAGAGGCAGTCTAAAATTCTAAAGTTATACATCGTAAACTATGATAGAGTTCAACATTTTTTAAATATAAATACCGGCCCTAGAATGTACAAGGATAGAATTAATTATAGATGAGGCTAACATTATTTACTTTGACCATACTTTACTCTTTATATTATTGTCACGTATAGACTGGCACTAACGAAGGATTGATGCCTTATATCTTTGTTACGGTTCGGTGCTTTTTCTTCGCTCTTTCATAGTTTTTTCATTTGCTAAACGATTATTCTACTAAATTAAATGTAAGGAAAACTGACATTCCTTGATATTAATTTTCACATGGGACATAATTTATGATTTTTGTACTGCTCTGAAATGAATTAGCTTTTGCATACAGTTCTGAACGCGTGTATTTCGTTTATTGCGAAAAAAAAATTGTTTATGACCATCTCCAAGGCTTAATCCATCTCTAAACTAAAACGGTTCAGTAGTTTAGTCTTGAAAACGTTACAGACAAACACAGTCACTTTTGAATTTATAATATTACTAGTATTAGTACTATGAACTATAAACTGTATGGAAGTATGGATTAATTTTATTTAATGCCTTCTTATTAATTATTTTCTAAGTTTAAGGTAAACTTTTGGCGCTGATTTTAATGAAACTTTGATGATAAGTTTTGGAGCGTGATGCTCTAAAGGATGCAGCTCTGTGAAATTTAGTCATACGAAATAATGTATTGATTTTTAGACCTAGAAAGTCAACCTAACTTTTTTTCTGAAGTTATCATTAAGCGTCATATTTTTTTCGTACTGAAATTTATACTGGGTTTCATGTGAAGTTTATAGATCATCTACTCTTAAGACTATACAATTATGACCTAAGGAAATCAAATTTATTTAGCAAAGAAGAAAAAGAGCCATGCTTCGGCACGAATGCGCCGGCTCGACTGGAGTGATACCACGGCGTCACAGAAAACTGGTGCGAAACAGCGCTTACGCTGTATTTCACCGAGTTAGTGAGGATATCGGAGGCCCATGCCCGAACCCGTTCCTCCTTCCTCCATCCCTATCCTCCAAAGTTCGGTGATCACTTGTGACGCCTCTGGTGTTGCGGGTGTCCACGGGCGACGATAATCGCTTACCATCAGGCGATACGTCGGCTCGATTGACCCCAATTCCATTTATAAAAAAATGTCCTGTAACTACTTTAATACAAGGTTAATGATGTGTCGTAATACCTCAAGTGAGAACGGAAACCAAAATAGATATTGGTTTACCGAAGCCCCGGCTCATCTGAATGTTTATTTTAATTCAGGGATCACGAAATAGGTACATGTTATACGTGCGTGGCACCCAATTTACGTTTGAAAAATGTTCCTTTGAGATTCTTTTCTGTCTTACTTTATACAATAGCAGATCAATTATATTTAAATGTCCTTTTCTTGGTTTTTGTTATTTCTCAGGTTTTTGAGGTTGTTTTAAAAACAAAAACTATATCTTGTAGTTTTCAAAAATATATTTTAATTGTGTATTTGCATATTAATCAGAAACAATCACCGAGGGTAAGCAACGACGCCGTGGTCAGTACCTGGATGGGTTACCGCTGGTGGCACGTACCATGAGCGTCTCCATGATTCGGAGGTCACGTTAAGCAGTCGGTCCCGGTTGTTATCATAGAATAACAGTCGAAAAGCTGTTGGAGGTCTTAAGGCGGCGTAAAACATTCAACGGCAAGATTACTTAGCCACAACGTAGCCTTGCCAGTCCCCAACCCGCACTTGGCCAGCGTGGGGACGTATGGCTTTAACCCTCTCCTAAGAGGAGACCCGAGCCCAGCAGTGGGACATTCTGGGTTGTTGATGAAAGAATGATGAAAATTAATGTGTTTTTAGGTACACTATTTCTATAAGAAAGTATCATGAGTTTCGGGTCATCAAGGACGGAGCTTGATAAGTAGGAAAAGTAATTTATGGAGCGTTTTATTTTAAGGATAACCCACGCACTAGGTGTAGGTATGTCTTATATCGCAAAGGATTTTACAATCACATATACAAGGAACACAAAAAACACCCAGCCTCAGAATAATAACTCAAAAAACACAACATGGCACAAAATGTGATTTAACATACAACACAACAATATTTATAGAAAATATAATTTAAAACTAAAACTTAATTTAGATCTACTAACTCGTATTATAACCATGACAACTGCGGTTAATGTCTTCACTCACTGAAGATGTAATTACTTACTTAGAACTTTATAATTTATGGGCTAAACTTTACATTAGATTGTGATCGTATCAAGCTGTTACGCTGGAATGTGTGCCACTATGTATGTCCTAGGCAAATTAATTACCCAATTCATTAATACTTGGTGGAATTTGTGGGTGATAGTTTAGAGTCTAAGACTGGAGTCATGGTTTAGCAGACAGCCATTGTTAGACAGCTCTTTCGAGCCTTTAAAAGGTCTGGTCAAAGGTTTCTCCTTAGAAATGAGGTTTTATTCTACGGTACCACGCTGTCCAGACGGATTGGTATTAACATTCCTTATATTTTTAGTGATGTTACCTAGCGTAATTTGCTTTCTTAGCCATCTCTTATGACACCTTTAGATAAATAGGGGTAGAAGTTTGGACATATTTTTTTATTAACATTTACTATTTTCATAACACGAATACAGGCATCGGCGGACGCAATGCCTGAAGCATTTTCTGCCAGTTGAACAACTGAGCAACGTCGAGAAAACACGAGGTCGCCCTTACCCGTTACTACACGTAAAAATGTGATTTTAACGGAGCCTCAATTAAAAAGGTAAATAAATATTCGTGACTATATTGCAGTGATATCGTCTGTGACTGCTGTGATTGAGGTCTCGGGTTCGATTCCCGGGTCGGACTAAATGTTTGTACGGTCATGAGTATCCTATCAGTCAATCTAGCTGTTCCAATAGGTACAAGTTCTGTTTTTATTTAAGGTCTATGACGTTGCATGCCACACAACGTCACGGCTCCGCCGCGTGTATCGGTTTTCGCAAAAAAAGAAGCCTATATCCTTCTTAAAGATCCAATCTATCTCTGGATTGATCTCTTGTGCCCTCACAAACGATTTTTTACTGCAGTTTTTACTGCACGGTCTTTTCTTTTGACCAAAAAAAAATTATGAAAGATTTTTTGAAATCCGCCCATGTACTTATTGCTAATAATTATATCAGATCCGAACAAAGGAAAATACATAATTATTTATGTCATAACTATTTCCTTTGTCAGCCAACCAGGCGTGGCTAAATTACATCACAAGTCGCTTTGAACACAAAATATAATTGCGCTATTGACATTCATCACAGAGATATTTTTTCTCTTTGGCTGCTGGATTATACGTCATTATTTTAGTTTTTTATTTCTATAAAATCGTAATTTTTTGATGAATATACTAAATATAACAGCAGCTAAAATCAACATAAGTTATTTTTATCCGACGATGCCACCGTCCACCGTATCTACAACAGACAAGAAATCTCGGCTTGAAAATGTATGAAATTGATGCTTTATTAAAAAAAATAAGGTATAGCTTTCTCAGCTGCCAGAATTCAGAGCATCACTAGGCCGCCATGATGCATGATGACCACCGCTCTTGACTTCTGCTCATGCTTTCCATCAGGCAGAGTAGAATCATTTTAGCAGGCCCATACATAATAATATCCTGCAGAGTATTACAGAAAATTCTTATCAGGAAATAGAGGAATTTTAATGTTGGGCACTTTTATTCCGATGGTGAGCTATCTAGTCGTATAAAAACAATTTAAAATTTGCATGATCAGTTTTGTAATCAGATAAAACTTGGTAACAATTTTATGTATTCCGTCGACGAATTCATGCCTCTAATACCCGAAGTTTTTCAGTCGTGAAACACGTAATTTCGATTTATCCATATAGGTTTGATCCTCAAAGATTATAAGTAAGTTGTTTCTCAGTTATATTTCTTCAGTAAACAGTAAAAGCTTTTTATTAAGACTATTTTAGCAACTTTTATATAAAATTAAAATTTAAAGGATGAAGATTGTTTAATGGATCGTAGTTACAATACAATTTATGTTTTAGTTTCTTTAAGACATTTTTCTGTTTTTATCAACATTTTATTAAGTACACTACTATTATGCATGCACTAATGCAAAAACATGAGCGAGCATATACAAACACATTCGAACGCTTAGTGCAAATATGTGTGTGTTTTATGTAAATTAAAGCGAACATTAATAACTTACTTTTATTAGAACTTTGTTTACAGTTAAGCATCTTATTTAAGTAATATAAGAAACCATCTTAATACAAGGTTACCGACCCAGAGTCACGTTTACCATATCTCATTAATAATTAAAGCGACACTTAAATTAATTGTCAGAATTGATTATTAACATAAGCTATGTTGATGAATAATTCAGTTATTCAGTATTCAGTTTACGTATTGTCATCATTCGAATAGATTCTATAATATAATATGATATATTCTCATTACGATATTCTTATGGCTATAATTATTGACATTAATATGAGTGGTTATTATTATACAACGCATTAAAATGAATATTTAGGCTTTAGAAAATATGAGAACCATGATTTATTTATGTAAATTTACTACGAAAAAATAAAAATTAACGTATTTATGATAGTTTCTAAACTCGCCTAAAATGAGACGGATGAAAATCACTTATTTATTATTATTAACTTATTATACTTATAATTATTATATATATATATAGTCAGTAGTAGTAGGATTCAACACGTTGTAAGTAAAGTCCTAGCCATCCCAGATAAAAAGAAAGGCAAAGGACGACCCCAGGCTACGTAGTGGACAACCATTTACAGGAACATGGAAAAGGTCCAAGTGGAGGAACGGACAACCCAAGACCGACTGTCATGGTGCCTTAAAACGAGAAGGGCCGACCCTAAATGAAAAAGGAAAAGGCACAGCAGAAGAGGAAGAAGATATACTTAGCTAGGATTCATTTTTAGAATACTTTTTTCTTCTTCTCCTTCTTAGCCTTCATTATTACCAAGATTATTTAGAATCAGCTATTAGTTCGACCGGTTTTACCTGAATACCAGTTTTTATACAAAGCGACTGGTATCGGACCTCCGCAACTCTGAGGATGAACTGAATTCGAAGGTTGAAATGGAATTTCCTATTAATTGAGTAAAAATATAATAATTGCATGGATTAATCGGGTAACCAAGTGGCGTGTAATTTGAGAGGCCTATGTTCAGCAGTGGACTGCGATAGGCTGATATGGTGGATTAGAGGGGTTAGCCAGTTATGTTTAGTTTTATCTAATCTGCTTTTTAACATAATAATTCAAGTAAATATATTATTGAAAGCAACACCATTTTTTTCATTTGGGTACAGTTGCTTTCTTAAATAAATTAATAGTCTTTCAAGACATTTCAATGGACAGAAATGATTAGGATTGAGGATAAAACTGGTTAAAGCTGACATTTCTTAAGTTCCATTATGAAAGAACGACTTAACTAATATTGATTTATTATTTTCTAAAAAGCGTTATTTTTTCAGTTGAAAAAGAAGAGCTCTTGAAATATTATTATTTCATAGCCCCGCATTTTTGAAGTAAATGTTCTTTTCAAATTATATTTATTTTTGGATTAGTAAATAATAGTAATTTCATTATTGCATAAAACTAAGAAGAATTAAAGTCAAGTCACAGCCAGCGACACTTTAATTTGGTTAGAGGTGAATTCTGCTCCCAATGCTTCTATTTTTTATAACGTACGAAATAGCTCGAAGATTAAGCTTGCTAAAATAGCTTTATTTTTTTTTTATAACAAATATAATAATATCATCATCATCATCATCAGCCTATCGCAGTCCACTGCTGGACATAGGCCTCTCCAATTTCACGCCACTTAGTTCGACCTATGGCTTCTCGCATCCAGCTCCTGCCAGCCGTCTTGCGCAAATCATCGCTCCACCTGGCTTGTGGACGTCCTACACTACGCTTGCCGAGACGCGGTCTCCACTCAAGAACTCGTTTACCCCAACGGTTATCGGTTCTTCGACAAATGTGGCCAGCCCACTGCCACTTCAGCTTGCTAATCCTGTGGGCTACATCGATGACCCTGGNGGTTCGCCCCCACACACCCATAATAATATAATGTACACAATTAAAATTAGTACATTCTATAGCAATAGGCTTGTAAAATTTAAGGTTACAAATCAATTTATATCTCATATTAATCGCAAAATTATTTTTTGTTATTAATATTATAATACACATTTTTATAGAATAGGGGGCAAACAACTAGATTTATCGCCTGATGGTTATCGATTACCGCCGCCCATGGACACCCGCAACACCGAGGCATCACAAGTGTGTTACCAACCTTTGGGGGATCTTTGCCATATTTATCGCGATTGATGTCTGTCAAAGCCAACGAAACTTAGAGGGGCGTCTCTCAAACTCCAAAGTCGTGTCCAAAGACCATTTATGTATATTACGTGAAAAATATTTTACGATGTTATAAAATTTTATTGCGGTCAAGAGGGTTGGTTTTTCTACTTTAAGACATTATACTGTATACGTGTTATTGTGTTATCAACTTTTCCATGAAGATTAATTTTGACTACAGTCTAATTGACTCAAAAATAGGTTTTGGGAGAACAATATTTATTATCTCTACATAGTATTATTTGAAGTCGCTTTCGCTATCTGGGATTTTAATGCATTTTTCAGTATTAGATATAGTAATTCAAAAGGAAGGTTTATATGTTTTTTTAAATTATATCCTATACATATACATATAGTGGAGAGAATCCGAGAATCTCAAAGAGCTTAGTGCGAAGCCAGGTCGGGTCGATAAAGAACATTGGGCTTGTCGCAAACATTTCTCAATTTTGGCTAAAGTAGCATCCCTATCAATTTAAAAGTTTCTTCATTTTCCCAATTCTTATTTAGCAGTTAGTATTATCATATAAAAGAAATAATAACACTCTTGCATTGTATATTTCTACTTAAACATTACACGGGTTATACAAAACTTGAGCTAGTTTGTGCCAGACCTGAGCCATTAAATTTAAGCGTCACACTTTCTATTGTGTGCTTTGAGGGTCTTAAGATTCTTGCAGAAATGGTGCAAGTAACGAGAAACGTTTCAAAAAATTGCTTCGTTTTCTTCATTTCAAACTGGTATGGGTTTGACAACAAACAACAATAAACAAAGCAATTATAACTCCTATTTTTATAACTTTTATTTAAAAATACAACTCCCATATTAGGAATATAGATACTGTGTTGCAGGATCTTTAAAAACATACATGTAATAGACACAGAATATACAGAGCAGGAAAACAATTTGTAAATCAAACAAAGTGTTGTTCAAAGTGACATTTGAACCCACGACATTGACAATGCAAGTATTAATGAAAGCCTTTATGTTATAGATTAAAATGATTTAGACGAGCAAGAGAAGCAGCAGGTCACCTGATTGATTACGTTTACCATACCTAATTACCTTCTACTCATCAGCAACGTCCACAACCTTTAATAATACGCTGCAGAATATAAAAGTCAATAGTCATGAAAAGCTAAGATCTTTGAGGTACGAGTACTTTTTCAAAGTTATGAAGATCGTATCCAGCAGGAAATATCTTAGGTAACACTTTGAATTCTCTTCTATAGTATTAATAATGAATTAATGTATGTAATGAATATACTTTAGTATCAATAAATCGGGTAATATCATTATGTGTAAAATATTACGTTCGGAAATTTGACTAGCCTAATGATTTGTTTAAATTCTGCTGGTCCCAGACTTACCAGCATAATCATCCTACGTAATTTAATAATAACGAAAATGAAAATTTAGGTGTCATTTTCAATTTTATTTAATGATACTGAAGGTAAATCTTTGCATGTAGGGATGAATACATAGTACTTTGAAATTCTTTTTTTATCCACATCATTAAGAATTTAAACGAAGCAAGCGCACAATGACTTCCCTAAGGTAATGGAATAAACTCAATTCTACCTCGCCGGTAAAATATTTTTTATTACAAGAAACCTTCTAGGAATATCGTCGTATAAGTTTAATTTAAGATTTCTTTGTAAAACTGTTTATACTTTAATTTTAATTCAACATAAAGTGATGACTGAGAAAGTAAACTCACCATGTAAACCATATATATATAATAGCCAATGAGCAGAAAGTTCGTCTCTGAAATTTGTATCATATTACGGTACCTCATGGTAATAAACCGTGTTTTGGACTAACTCGAAAACCATACGTGGTATCAGTATGAATTATTTCAATTAGAAAAATTAATTAAGAAAAAAACCCGACTATAAAATCAGTTTCTTTTTTAAAAAACGTAAGTTATATATTTCATAAATTCATAATCACCGTTACATTCTTTATTTTAATACCACACTCGATGTATTTTGAAAACATTTTTTAGATTACTTTTGGCACCAAAAATCTTAAATTTTGTTTTTTTTTAATTTTGATGTACCCTCACGTCACTCTCACGACTAAGACGAATCTATTAACGCCACTTACTTAAAAATACGATAAGCCTTTTAGGTTCTAGGGCGTGCAAGAGAAATATAAATACATACATACACTCTAAAAATATAACCCTCCTTCTTTTGCAATCAGGTAATAAGTATTAAATTTTAATTTGGAAAGCGTTTGCCTATAATTTTGTTGTAAATTATACACTCAAATTGTGCTTGCCCTTTTTTCAGGGATATATTTATCAGAACAACCTTTTGCTAAACTCAAGTCCGATAATATTACATAGAAGGTTTTCAAGGTTGAACCGATAGCATGAATACCCAACCTAAGTGTTATTTTATGGTAATTTAAAACCTCCATCTTCCTCCATCAAAACCAGTTGGTATTTTTGAAATTCATAAGTACTTTTTAGGTTTGCGATTTTTGTTTAACCTAACGACTTGAATAAACTTTAGTTTCATGATATGATGTTTAATTAAGCCTACAATCTATCTTCATTTGGGTTTGTTATTAAAACAAGTGATTTATTTAAAATTGTTTTATTTAAAAAATACAAACTTAAATTATTTGGTAGTAAAAAAAATAACTAAGCACTTTCATTTGAAAACTATATTGGTTTGTTTAGAAATATGTAAGCCACCATTTTTTTACGGCGGCCATTTTGGATTAATAATAATACCGATCATATATAATTGCATTGTCGTCATAACTAAAGGTACATTTCAAATTGCAGCTCAATCGGGAAGGGGATCAAATTAAACTTGCAAGATTTGAATACAGACAAACATCGAGACAGATAAAACTAAAATAAAAGTTTGTAATACAATATTTTTTAGTTAATAGTTCGCCACAGTGATTCTACTTTGCCTGATGTAAAGCATCCATGGGGGCCATCATACTCATTGTGAATACATGTGATGAAGCAAAGTAAGCCACATTGCGATGCTTTTTCATGTCCTACTTAAAGGAACCGGAATCATAATGAGAATGCTCTGTTTGTGGGTTCCAGGTTATAGCTGATCGGTACAGTAAGAAAGATTCGAGTTAAGAAATTGAGAATATAGTAAAGAAGCAGAGTAGAAAAGCCAAAAGCAAAGGTCCATAGACATCTGCAGCTCAAGAAGAGGCGTTGCCAACTTTGAAGGTGGAGTTGCTACAATTTTTAGGGTCCATCTGTCTGTCTCTCAAGACCCTTTATCTCAGGACCGCGTGGAGGTATCAAGATGAAATTCATATTCAATACTCAGGTTTACTGTCCCTTAGAGCTGTGTAAATATCAAAATTTTAAGTCAATGCAATCAAAAGATACAGCCGTTTATGCTGCAAATTTTCGACACTCGCAAGGAAATCAAAACCTACAGGGTGCTTCCCGTGAATTCAGAATCTTGAACTTTGGTACGAAGCAACGTCTTATAGCACTGATAAAGGAAAAATTGCGAAAAGAATACATCATGTAATAAGCAGTAATTCAGAAAAAAATCACGAAAATAAAAATGGAGGTACAAAGTTAGCTGGGTCAGCTAGTAATATACGTATACAATAGATAAATTACTTCCAGGTACAGAACAACGTATGATCATAGTCATCACACAGTTATTTACCTTGATTGGAAATCGAAACCAAACTTACCGTGAGAGAGCCATGCTTCGGTATGAATGTGCAGCTCGACCGAAGTGATACCACGGCGTCACAGAAAACCGGTAAGAATGAGGATATTCTAGCACCATACCCCTCCCCCACCTCCTCTCCATCCCCCGAAAGTAAATGTTGGGCTTACTGCTTACCACAAGGCGATACGCCTCCTCGTTTGCCCCGTATACCATAAAAAACAAAATAGACAGACCCGTTTACTTAAATGTGAGTAGAGTTGCGATCGCAATCTAGTACAACAATAAAATAATGTTCAAAACTTTATTTCAAGTTCTTGAACGCAATTATTCAGATTGCATAACTTTTATTGGAAAGACTACAACTACACAAGTTACGACTGGACTTTAACTTTGATTACGGCATTGTATTTTATTTAATGAATTGTTGTGGTATTTTCGGGTCTTATTTGATACTAACAGCAATTCGCGGGTCCGCAGTCATTGTTTTTGTTACATTTTTTACGCGTTTTTGATTACTCGTGTTTCCAAATTTTCACTATAAAATTTTACGTTGAAAAACTACAAAATTAACAGTGCTACTAAAAATGTTTTATTAAATATGTTATTATTATATTAGTATACGTAAGGCGTACTCTGTCATAATCAAAAGCAATTACAGCAAAAATAAAACAAGCTATATGACACAAAAATCTACAAATAAATTATAGTAGACTAGTTTTTGGGCTTAAAATTAAAATATGTATATTCCAAATGACGTTTTATATCAAATGAAGAGATATATATTGTACCAAATTGATTACACGGTTAGCCTAGTGGTTTTTTAGCGGTCACCACGCCACTTTCTAATGCGCCAAATGTTGTGGGTTCAAATCCAACACGGTTGTCCCATGTGAGATTTGGATTGACACTTTATGTGATCCAGAAATTATTCTTCTGAGTCTTGGTGTTCTTTGTGTACGTTTCATGTATATTTATAATGGCCCCCGTGATAAAGAATGTAAAACCTTAATGCGGGAGTGGTCCAAAAAAAAAGGAAAGACAAAAGAAAGGAATTACGAGATTATCATCAACAACCTATAATGTCCCACTGCTGGGCTCGGGTTTCCTCTCAGGAGAGAGTTAAGGCTATATGTCCCCACGCTGGCCAAGTGTGGGTTGGGGACTGAGAAGAATACGTTGTGGCTACACGTATCTTGCCGTTGGATGTTTTTAAGCCGCCCGAAGGCCTCCAACTAAGCTTCACGACTGTTATCATATGATGACAACCGGGACCGACTGCTTAACGTGATTTCCGAATCACGGAGACGCTCATGGTAACATGCCACCATGGGTCAACCCATCCAGTTACTGACCGCGACCTCGTTGCTTACCCTCGGTGATTGTTTCCAATCACGGAGTGCAGCTGGGCTATGAGCGCCTCACTATCAATATTACGAGATCGTGTATAGTTTTTAAACTTTTAAGCAAATCTAGTTGTCGGAACGAGTTTTAGAAACAAAAGTGGTATCGTAAGGAGATTATGTCCCCAATGTATTGTGTTACATGTCTCTGTAACATGTAAGAAAGTTTTGTTCGGCGTTTGTGTCGAACTACTTTACATAGTTTTTCAAGTTCTTTATTATAACCCTTGAAAAGTTAAACAAGACAGTTGTTTTTATCATAGTAGTTATACTGATAACAGTGTTTTGAAATAAAGAAAGAGTTTTGTTTGATTTAAATTTGTTGTTTTCTTTATGACTTAGTTTTTTTAAGAGACAGATCCACCTTTATGTAAACTTTTACGTAAATCTAATTTGCATCTAGGATATCAGTTTTCATGCTACGCCTTTTACTCGCACCCCCATAGCATTTTTCTCCTAACTTGTCAAGGAGTTACGTTAGCCAGATCCACCTGTCATTATACCTACTTTCTTTAAATTGCTTAGACAAACATGTATGTAAATCTCAACTTTACAGAATAAAGTTTATTTTAATTGATATAATATGCATCACAAGTACCTGTGCTCATCGAAAACCGTTGTCATTTGTTTTTCGAATTTCACAATGAATGCTAGCTTAAACAAGTTTCTTTTCAGATTTTATTTACCGTATTTAGCATGCTATGATTCATAACTATAAGAATGTATAGCCTTACATATATACCGTTAATCGGAGGACTCACTGGTCCCTCCCACTAAAACAATAATTTTGTACGGTCATCCAGAGAAACACAACTAGTATATAGTTATTTAAGACGATAACAATAATAGTTTATTGCACATTTTGTTATAAGGGAGAGGTAACTACCACGCTAAGATACTTCTTTAAAAATAGAAAACATTAACAGTTCCTATTGTTAAACTGATACAGATAGGAATATTAAAAACACAAACTGACACAAACGACAAATTATTCATATAAATACCCTCTCAAAAACGATCAACCAACTTAAACTGACTCCATTCGTGCTATCGTACTTCTTTTATGAGTACGTAATTAGAGGCCCAATGATGCAGAAGCCTTTCAATCGTTCTAATTAAATATAAAGCATTGGTTAGCTTAATCGACTGCAGATCAAGAGGTGTCAGTTTCGATTCCCGAGTCGGACTGCTGTTGGTTTTCTCTTACAAGAAATATTTAATACCAGCTCGGAGTATGAAAGATGGCAGAGTTTCCCGCCCGTGCCTCAGAGAGCACGTTAAGCCGTTAGTCCCAGTTGTCATGAACATATACGGCAATCATTATTGAGAAGTCAGAACTCTTAAACAGATTGAGAACTAGTTCAACCTTCGAAATCAGTTCACTTTCAGGTAGAGATCCGGTGTCAGTCACTCCATTGATATTTAGGTAATACCGGTTGAACTAGTAGCCGACCCCAAAATAGTGTCTTGGGAGTAATAAAGGCTAGGTAGATGATAGAAAGTTCAATTCCCAATTATGTGATTAACAGTAACTTACCTAATATATATGTATTTAATAATATATAATAAATCTGGTTTACATAGTACAGGCTCAACTTATTTTGCGATCAAACAGCCCTGTGTGAAATATTAACAAGCTAAAATTAATATTTAACGAATTCTACATCCGAAACACTTAGTCGACTAATTATACGCCAAGAATGCTTTACATCATTTTGGAATAGAGCTAATACTCTTATACTGCTGCAACGATATTAACCAAACGTAGCTAAGAACCACCGCAAGGAAAACTGTCTTTTACATGAAAAAAAAACGCATTGAAAACGGACAGACGCACACACACACACACTCTCACACACACACACACACACACACATACACACACACACACACACACAGTAATCGACGTCAAACTTATTGCAACCTTTTTTTTCTGTCGGGGCTTAAAAAAATATCGCCACAATTCTCCTACCTTGAACATCCATCTCGTAAAAGTATCATTACTAATCTGTTTCACAAGTAATAACCAAACAAGTCTAGACAGCTATGCTTAAACACGTCTAGAGACGTAATGTAGTATATTGCCTAGTTATAAAAGCACTAGATCGTATCGTATTATTCTTGCTAGACATGAAACCTGAAGTTATCTCTTGTCTAATAACTTTTAATTAAATATAAAATAATCATTCAATTAGAATCGTTATAAGACTGAAGTAATTTAATTCTGTTTAATATTATAAATGCACAAGTGAGTTTCTTTATGACGGATAGGCGTCTTAACTATCGATAGTTTTAGTTGGTTTGACTCGGAGTATAATCACGTATAATCTAGTGCGAGAGATATAATCAAGGTCTTTGACTCACATACAAATAAAAATAAAAAAAAAACACAGAAAGAATGTACGAAGAAAAAAGAGAAGATATATTATTTACTAGGGCTGCTGTGGAAGTAACCGCTATCTCAGTCCTACCATATCCTAGCTTAGATGCATATAGGCCGACTCGACCAAAGTAAGACACTCCAGCCATGGGCATGGTCATTGAGTTCAGGCCCCGCGGTTATACCGCCGGTATTGGAAAGACCCCGGCACAGGCCGCAGCGCATCATTTCAGTTATGAATACCCCAACGTTCATACCAGCGGCTTGTTTTCGCGGTAAACGTGTGCGAGAGGCTTAATACCACAACCATTCACAGAAAACCAGGGTCAAACAAAAGTGTTGTTTTTTTTTTTACACAGTTTCGTTGCAGTCTTGAGAGTTTGATGCTTCCCAGATGAATTATCGATGGTTTGTTTGGTACTCACGATAATTTATTATTTCATTCATTTCTTTTCTTTTATTTTTAAAACGTTTTTTGAAAGCGTTGAATGAAATTTATATGATGTAACAGGCAACAAATATTATTTGTTTTTAAGAAGTGATGTTAAGGTTTATTTATAGTAAGTAGTTATAATTTTTTTTTAAGAAATTGTAGTAAACTAACCCATTTGTACAGATGTCTGCTACGAATATCAACAGTAGCTTGTTCTACAGATATAATAGAAGTATTTTTTTTAACATCACGTACGTCAAACAAGGTCGTCTGATCTTAAATTGTTTTAAAGATTAACAGTTTAGATGAGATTCTACCCAGACAAGAAATAAATAATCATGCTCTTTATTTATCCTGCTTAGGATTCGAATCCATAATCTTTAGTTTTACAGTCAACTTCACTAAGTACTAGACCAAATTCATGATTACAGCCGAACATTGACTTAATTATTATTTCAATATATTCCAACAAAATCTTCCATGACTTGTATTTATAAAATAAAACACAGAAAGGTTGCTTTTATATGTTAATTGTTGGAAATTACGATTTATTTCGAACTCGATTGGAGATTTCTATCAAGGGCTGAAGCTGCAGACGTGTAGCAGAGTGCATAATTATTTATTGCCGAGATACGTACCACTCATTTACATGATAAAGAACAAAATTAATATATAAATAAATTCGAATACAGATGACAGTACTTCTTAAATAAATGGAATATGACATGCATATCTATAAGGCAACGTAATAATATTCAACATCATATCTTATGCATTAGGTGTAAATAAATGAACGTCACCTACCATGGTACTACGCATCCAAATAACTTCTGATTAGGAGACATTGAGGTATAATGAAAATATAATGAAGAAGTAGGAGGCTTTGGTTCGTTCCCCTAATGAAAAAGCGTACGTAATTGATTAAGGGAAGAAACAGCTATATATATGCCGGCTTGTTAAAGCCCTTAAGTGCAATATAATCGGCTTCAAATGCAGAAGGTTGTCGTCCTAAAACGAATGTTGTTCTAATACCGCTAATGTCTAATGATAAAGTATAATGTGCTTATTTAATATTTCCGTTAGGTTTGAGTTGCTTGATTAATTGTTTTGAATTACTGTGAGGTCTTTATGGAAAATTACTCTTATCAGATTATAGGATTGTACTAATCCATTGTTTAGAAAATGCAATACCGTTTTTAGATTTCGCGACTTTTACACATACTTTTTCTTTAGTTTTCCTGTGACCACAAACGTTATAACCCATTCGAGACGTCGGGATTTAGAAGGTATCGGGGTATAGATACCTTTTAAATAATTTCATATGGATCAAGTCCCGCTAAACAACCAAAACTAAATGCAAAACTGACAATTAGGCAATACATTGTTGGGTTGGGGATCGAGATAGCCATGTTTATTATGTAATAGGCGTGTGGAAGTGCAGGTCACTCCGACCAGGCGAGGTGATCATGCCTGGCGGGCCACTGTTTTTATATATATTAATCGACGCGAGAACTTCTATTGCGCGATGCAGGATCGGTAGTTTCTTCGTACACAACTTTACTCCGTAGTTCAGTGTATCTTCAGTAGATTGCGCTATAGTATATTTACAGGCGTTAACTTTTATTCTATTTCTGGGTGTAATTGTGGAAAGCCTTGGGGAAGGCTTATGACTAGCCAATGACATTATATGGCTGAATCATTCTCATATTTGACTATGTTTATTAGTCGTCTTATTATTATACTATAGTAATTATTGCAGTGTAATTGTAATTAATACAGTAATTAAATTTTTGTGATTACAGAAATACTTAATAGCAGATTGAAGTTTGGAAGTTTTGGTCTGAACTCCCGTGCCTCGGAGAGCACGTAAGGCTGCCGGGCATGCTCCTGATCTCTTCCCAATCGTGTCGGTTAACCGACTCATCAGATTATGAGAGAGAAGAAAAAGAGAATGCATCTGTGTTTGCGCACACACTTGTGCACTATAATATCTCCTTCATAGCTGGCAGGTCTCCGTTGAAACTGGCCGCCGTGTCAGTAATCGGCTATGACAACATCATCATTATAGTGTAGGTGATTAGGAGTCAGACAGTTATGTGAATCAAGATATATTATTATTGTTGTATTTGTAGCTCTATGGCGTTGCTTGCCTTGATTTTTCGCATAACCAAAAAGTTTATCTAAACTCAGAAGAAAACTGTATTTTATTTTGATTAATTTCGTTGCGGATACCAAGCTAGTTTAACTTTTCCCCAGACTTTCTTTGATTCTGATATATAAGAGTTACAAAGGTGGACCTGTGAGTCCCATAAAAAAACCAAATAGCTGAATTATTGTAATGTGTAAAGCTTTGTCCGAGTAAAAAACGTTTTTGACTGACAATATCCGTCAATCGTCGTCAAACCCAAATATATTAGTATATCCTTGAATTACTGCCCTTACCTGTACACGAGAATGTAGATAAAAAGGAATCATATAAGACATGCCCTCCACAATTTAAAATGTTTTTTATGATAATGTCAAAAGGTCAGATCAAAACGACCGCCGACCTCGCAGACACAATAAATTTCTGAGTACAATCTCCTGGGTATTGAAAATGCTTGTGAAAATATGAACCCAGAAAAAATATTTTCCGCGTTATGCAGGTGACTTTATTAAAATCATTGACAATAGATAGGTACTTATCAACTAGTTATTAATAGTCTGTTTTTTCGATGACAATTCTTACAAGCCTTTTTATTATTTACGAGCCTGCCAAAATGACCCTGGTATGCTCGATGGAAAGCATGAGCTTCTGCTTATTTTCTTTACATTTTGACTGCGTCGTTCGCGAAGTGGTAGCTTATGCGACTGCTGTGCTTGAGGTCTCTGGTTCGATTTGTAAATTTTTATTTCGGAGTTTGGGTATTTTCTATGTGTGTTTATGAAAAAAAAACCGATAGAAGTAAAAACTGAAGTGAAAACTTATAACTTAGAATGTTATTTGTAAAATTTATGTGTAAAATTAGAAATTATCATGTCGGTAACGCAAATCCATACGATTTTCCCATAAGATTTTAAGAAAACGGTTTTGTGACGTCAGCATTTATGTGATATGGTGATGTGAACTCTTAAGATTTTCTCCTACCAAAAAGTGCTCAACGCGGCTAAAGAAGTTTTCACTTCAAAAAAAGTATATTTGTATTTAAATCAGTTACCAAGAATCCATAACACAAGCTCTGCTTAGCTTGGGACTAGATGGCGTTGTGTGTTAGATGTCCGAATCATTTATTTATTTATTTACCGTACCACCACCGTCACCATACTTATTGCGAATGCAGACAATGCAAAGGTGCATCATGGCGACCCACGCTATAAGGGCTTATTAAGATGCTTCTGTATCACTGGGCTCCGGTCTCGCACTTAGCAACGAAACCTATCTATTACTATCATTTTAGCTTGGTTTTATTAATTTATACATCATGCGCATTGAGCGCATTAGCAGTCTTAATACCCACAGCATTCTCTACTAGTCAAGCAATGGATGATGCGGGGAAAACAGGAAGTAGGTGTATTTGTTTTAAAGTTTTGTGAGATTAAAAAGTGAACAATATACTGAACCTTTTTTGAAATACTCGGGGTATGCTTTTCGCACCATACCCTCCGTGGGGCGACGACGGGTCGTGTGTGGGTCTCCCAGAAGGCCGGCCTACCCACTAAGCCCCGTGGCGGTCTACCAGGCTTCTGGAGTTCCCCCCGCAGTATCCCACGAGTGAGGCACATCCCGGAACCACCTCCGTGGCAGGACGATGTCACGCCTCACACCGTTCTACACAGTAAGAGGCAGAACACCGGCCTACCTTAGACGACAACCTCCGGTCGCACTGGGTTGTCACTTGTCCTTGGTTGTTTGCAGCGGTCACATTTCATAGTCTGACCTCAATAGGATTGTCATTGTTTTTTGGTTACAGCTGAGCCTCCAACCACGTTTCCGATGAGAGTATAAATTTTTAAACAACAGTATTTAGTTCAACTACCAGTCAAATGCCACATTTGTTATCATTCCTACCTAGGAAGCGCCAACTATTCTGCTCTTCTAAATTTATTTGCTATCACATTACTATTATCAATTCAAGGTAATTAATAAAGCGACTATCACCTTAGGCCAATTGGTATTGAAGAAAAAAAGTTTAGCCGGAATCTCTTGTTACTTATCTTGCGCTACTTCCTTTAATTTATTTTTCTTTTAACTTGAGAGAAAGAAAAACATTCTTTCCAATTATTTAAGAAACTGTAAAATAATTATTTTAAAAAGGTAGCCATTGTATCTTTTTCAATCCTTTGAGGGTCAAGTTATTTATTATATCAAATTATACAATTCTTTTAGAATCCCTTATCTCCGCGACAGTTAGTAATTTACATTTTATTATTTTCTTCCAAGAATGAATATTCTTACAATTTTTTTTCACTACAACGTAATTACTTAAGTGTGATAATGGATTAGGAATGCTCATTCATCTCGTTGGTGACGTAAGAGCCGATTGGGAAGCAAACTATTAATTGTATAAGCCTAAAAGTGACTATACCCTGCCTGATTGAAAGCAAAAGTAGAATCCAAGAGTATTAGCCACTATACTTATTGCAAATGCAGACAATAGTACAAGCACACAAAACGAAAAGAAATGCCACGCATATCATCTCTCAATGGTTAGTTTTATATCAAACGAACCATTGAGTGATGATGTGATGTGAATTGTGATGTCTTGATCAAATTCTGTTATTAAATAAATAAAACAAGATTATAAGGTACTCCTATCTCAAAGTGTGGCCTGATCGTTGACTGTGATATTTACAATTATTTTTACTATATCATGAAAAACGCATACAGAAATATCTTAGCTTTGTAACACAAAAGCTCTAGACTTTTGTTAAAAAAATCTTTCCCTGCTTCTTTTAAATCTATTTATAACTTACGTAGCAGAAACTAGTATCATTAACTTATGTCACGTCTTTCTAATGGCGTTTTCTAAGAGCGACTAAAGTGGATTCATACCACTTGACAATTTATATATAGAATATAGCAAATTATCAGATGTATCACGTTTGACCATTATAATAATGATAAATTGTTGCTAGAAATATGGTTTCTGTTAATAAAACAGTATTCGTATATTCCAGGATTTGTTAGGTAAATAATGTTGTAGTTGTCAATTGCAAACCGAAAATATGTAGGTACATTAACAATTTTATTATTTGTTACTTCTGAGTTTTTGTATGGTCCTGCCGAAATGATTCCACTCTACCTGATGGGAAGTATAAACCAAATCTAGGAGTGCTGGACTTCATACTCATTGCGAATGCAGACAATGGAACAATGCAGTATTGTCTAGAGATGTTTCTTCTTATTTGAGTCTCCTGCACTTTTACTATATTATTTAATTCATAATGAAAATTAATTTCATACTCATAACTATCTTTAAAACATCCTTATATTATATTGAAAAGTTTAGGTTGTTAATTAATCAATAGGAAAAAAATGTTGAAAATTATGAGGATAATGTAAAGTAGATTCCTGATTATTATTATTATTATTATTTTTTTATATTTACGCTGCCAAAATGACTCTGCCCTGCCTGATGGAAAGCATGAGTAGAATCCAAGAGTGGTGGTCACCATCCTCAATGCGAAAAAGAACAATGCAGCATGGTGACCCACGCTATGGCGGCCTGGGGGGAAGGGGGATGGTGAGGGGAATAGGGGGCGCTGGATTGGGGTATGGGCCTCCGGTATCCTCACTCACTCGATGAAACACAGCGTAAGCGCTGTTTCACACCGGTTTTCTGTGAGGCCGTGGTATCACTCCGGTCGAGCCGGCCCATTCATGCCAAAGCGTGGCTCTCCCACGGTAGATTAACTTGTAGTTGCATATTTATGAAGTTCTACAGTAACTACTTTATGTCTTATATTTCTCAGGTAAATTTAGACCAGTATGTATTGACCTACAAACAACAATATAACAAAATGTAACAAGAGATATTAACGTCTTGGTTAGTTCGAGCAAACAAGATTCCCACAACATCGCTTCCAGAATTGACAATAAAATTACGTACAAGCTGTTTACTAAGTGCAATTTTGCATTCGTGTGTTCTGAGTAAGTCAACCGAAGCAAAGAGCCCGAAGTATCTCAATTTGTGTTGGCAAGCTTCCCAAAGTCATTATCGGAAATGCTAACTTCGTTGGCTGGCTTCATTATTTTTAGGGTTTTGAGTTTCACGTTGAAAAACTGAAGCTTTACAGAATTAATTAGCCATGTGTCCGTCAGAGTTTATTTTTATCCAACTTTAAAAAAGGTTCTCTGTTCGGTTGCATCTTTAAATTTATATTTATTACCTCAAAATGTCATTATTAGCCAGTTTTGTTAGTTTTTTACTTGACGTAACTATTATTATTTAAATCGCCCTTAAAGGTTAGTGAAATCTTGCTTTTCTTTTCCCGAGACTATAAACATGATGGTTTTTATGAAATTTGTTCCCACCTCCCAATAGACACAGGTGTGCATCACCTGTATCTATTAATATATATGTATGTAGCTGTATAAAAGTTACTATGGCGAAAAGTTTCAAATATAAGTTAGTAGGTTATTTACATTCTTCTCTGAAGAAAGTTTGTGATGTTCATAACTGTGATAAATTAGCGAATAAAGAACACTTTCTGTTAGTACATATTCTGTATAGGGATATTTTTTATTTATTTATTTATCTTTATTGTACACACTTATCAGATAGAAAAAAAAATACAACATACAAATGTGACAATTGGCGGTCTTATCGCTCATGGCGATCTCTTACAGACAACCTCTATACGGATAACTTGGTGACATTAATAAGGGTACCTGTAGTAGGGTACAGTTTCTTACAAGTTGACTAGCCTCACTATTCGGAATATACGATGGAGTACGAGATTTCCTCATACTTTTGGTAATTATTTTATCAATGTGTAAATTCTTAGTTTAAAGATTGAAATAAACGTTGCCTGGTTTAATATTTATATAATTTTCATTCAAATACCAAGCTATCGCAATGTGTGACTCACTTTATATTTCCACGTAGTACAAAACAATCTTGCAAGGCAGATACTTGGCCTTTATTAGCTATATAATCTCTTAAAGATTCTAAATAACGACATTTTTATAGCTTAAGTGATGACCTGGTGTAAAAAGTAATTACTTTGGCAATAAAAAGATGTGTAAATATAGATATCGCAATTCAGCGTGGGTTTTGTTGATGAGAGCAGAGTTCAATATGTTTTGAATTCGAGTTTCCTGGAACATTGTATTTCTAAAAGATATCATTAGCATTAAGGGACTCTTTCTAACAGAGTTGAAGTTTATTTTTGATCAAGGTAAACTCAGTTACTTATTATATGGGCCTGACAAAGTGACTCTACTCTGCTTGATGGAAAGCATGAGCAGAATTCAAGAGAGTTACCATACTCATTGCGAATGCAGGTGACCCACGTTATGGCAGCCTAGTGATGTTAGTCATGCATCATTGAGCCTCTGGTCTCACCAACGATACACGACAGCACGAATGTTGTCATTTTAGCTTATCTTCTGTGCGAAGGTAGTACCGCCTCGGTCGAGAAGACGAAGAATCAGCGTAGTAGTTCTGCTACCTTAAATAGTCAGTACTAAGTCGAATTTAGAATAGTGTACTGACATAGCATAGCCATACAGAACAATTTTTATTTCTCTACAGATAGCCATGTTCCATTTAGACCACTATAAGTGTCTTAGTAACACAATTCAATATATCGTATAAACAAACAATTATTTTATAGATTATTATATTTTGATCCTCTAACTGTCAAACTTTTTAATTAATTAGCTTGGTTATAAGTCACGTAAGAAAGGCGACGTGCTCATAAGTGGGCTCGTTATTGCAATGCGACATACAGTAACTACCAAGGCTTATTAGCAACTATATTACCATATAGCCATTATACGTATAATACATATTAAAAGTAGTAATTGAAAATTACTCGTAAACATAGTTATAAAATAATTATATTACTATTCCCGATCACCACACGCAATAAATGTATACAGGTATACCTAATTGTAAAATTCTAGACACGAAATTATGCTGTTAAATCAATGAAATGCTATTAAAGAAGAAGAAGAAGAAAAAGAACTGAAAAGAAAACTCGTTGTTTTATGAAATAAGAAGCATTACTCAAATAACTTAGTTATCAACAGATTTGCGTGACTTCCAACCGTATTATATATTTACCGTACTTATATCTAGACCAAACCAGGTGTGTTTCTCAATTAGTTAAGAAATAACTTTGCTCTATAATTAAATTACTATATACATATATATAAGTATGGATCTACTTATAGCACTTACAGCAGTCTATTGGGTTATTAAATAAAAGTTTGTCTCAACTCTCGTATGACGTATGTTGCATGTCACCGTAACATCAAAAATGTATATTCCTTTCGTATCGTATCGTATCGTATCGTATCGTATATCGTAATAGTTCAACACTTATTATACTCGTCTTTGCTATTTATAGTAGCTGTTGCCGGCGGCTCCTCCCGCGGGTATATCGGTTAACACATCAAAGAGTACACCTATGAACTTCCACAGAAATCAAAGTATCTCCATGCCGAATTTCATTGAAATTGGTGCAGCGGTTTAGCCATGTAAACGTGATAGACGGACTGAGTTACTTTCCAATTTATAATATTAGTATGTGTTAAAAGAAATTGATTGTTATGACGTGTTCTGTAATACCCGTCTTTCTGTTTACATGTGCCACTCACATATTCCATAATATATATGTATACCTAAGCCAGAAAGAGAACCTTTAGTGAGGCATTAAGCTTACTACTACGCCAGTGTCAGACACTGCACCTTTTAATAAATATTCATTGTTCGTCCACATACATTCGTTTCTGTTAACTTTATACAGTGCAGTTTTTTATATAGTGCAGTTGTTTTTACTGCGAAGTTTTTCAGTGCTTTTAATAAAATCTATACACTGGGAATAAAAATGTTTATATTATCGCTTCAAATGACCCGAGACACCCTGGTGCGCCCGGGCCCGCTGATCCGCCTCTAGCTATGTAGAACGGTGAGAAGTTCGATAGTGCCCAGCCCCAGGGATCAGTCTGGTCGCCCAGGATGTACTTTAGTCGTGTAGTATAGCAGAGGGGACTCCAAAAGCCGCCGATTTGTTTTTGGAGCTCCTCATAACAGCACAGGTAGAATGACACGGAGTTTAGTGAGTATACCGCTTCTCTCTAAGTTCCACATACGTACGTTACTCCCACGGAACGAAAGCCAATCCCCGGTGTTAAAAAAAACTGGCACAACTCTGTCTATGAATAATGATAAATGTATGATACTCAGATAAGATAAGATTTTGAGTATTTCAAATTTGACTTTAGTAGTCAATGAGTCAATTTTAATGCAAGAAAGATCACAATCTATTGTAATGTAAATATAATAATGTAGGCCTATTTGAGCGGGTGTCGTTTCCTGGTTCCAAACAATCAAACAAAAATACACATTACGTCTGCGATTATTTCCGTTCGTACATTACACGAGCAAGTACGTGAACCATGTCAAAGGAGTTAAGGTAAAACTCTTATAAACGATATTAGACTTAATGGAAAGTGGGAATAGAGTTCTAAGTTGATTTCAGCAGAACTGTCTTGAAAAAGAAAAGTAATTTGATTAATTTGTATTTTCTAACGAACGTTTACTAACAATCGTGGTACGAGTGAGTTCGCTTTTGCTATATTAAATAAAAACTTGTTAACTATTTCATTCTAGTCATACTAATATTATAAATTCTATTAATAAAAATTTACGGCAAAACCTTTGCGCTGATTTCAATGAAATTTTGCTTAATGATACTTTGATTCTTGAGAAAAATAAAAATCTTAGTTCGAATTTCATTGAGTTTTTTGTGTGACTAACTTGACTATGTTTCTCTAGTGCTTCGGGAGAGCCACGCAGAAAACCGGTGTGAAATAGCGCTCGCGCTGTGTTTCATCGAGTGAGTGAGGGTACTGAAGGCCCATACCCCAGCCCCTTTCCCATCCCCATCCCCCAAAGGCCGGCAACGCACTTGTGACGCCTCTGGTGTTGCGGGTGTCCATGGACGGCGGTAATCGCTTACCATCAGGCGATACGTTTGCTTGTTTGCCCGCGATACCATAAAAAAAGGAGTTCATATGTGGCAGAATACGTAAGAGGTCAAGGTTTCTATATCCAACATGTAGTTTTATTTGTATGCATGAATAGGTATATTTTTATTAGTCTCAGTGCTTATAAATAAAATATGTATGTATTCACCCCCTTGATAAATGGTCCTATCGATACTGATGCTAGTCGGGCATTGTGGAGATACACACATGGAAAAAACACTTTAGAATGGCTTTGTAGGTATTGGTAATTATTTTATTAAATTATTAAAATATATTGAGCTAAGTTTAAGATAAATAATAACGAAATTCATCATCAACAAAAGTCTTTAACAGTCCACTCCTCTCCATTCTTCTCCTTAGAAAGGTGTTTTTGCCTTCTATATAATGGCCAGATATATTGGTTTGTTTTAAGTTTCGGTCTATTAGAAATTTGGTGAGACATGGGTATAACAAGCCTTTACATAGATAAAACACGTCATACACACACACACACATCTTGTCAGAGATAGCCCTATTAGAAGAGAAGTCGTGTGTATATACATTTATATACTAAACTAGAACTTGGCGTTGTAAGTTGGGTTTAATTATGAAATAAATAAAGTAAATAATTTATTTGATATACTCGGGACAGTGCATGGTTTTAAACAGACATAAGGTAACAGAAAACAAGCTGTAATAATGCAGTGCCAGAAAAGGTACTTATTTCAACATATTGCTGTAGCTAGCGTCTACAGCGCTGGTATTACGACAGGGATGGATCCGCGCCCGGTCTCGTTAGTCCGTCTGTATCTAGTGGTATATATTGGTGATTTAAAATGTCATATTTTAGTCCAAGAAGCGACGCCGTCTCGAGATCCTATCGTTAGATACTAAAGTATTATAATAAAAATAAATGCATTACGAGATTATTTTCAATATGTGGAAATATAATGATGAAGATTTTTGTCTGTTTATGTTCCATTTTGAGATCAAATTAAAACGCGAAATACAATCTGCTTTATAGATTTTCGTTTTCATCTATTTTTATGTCAGATTTGTTTATGCCCGCGGCTCCGCCCGCGTATACGTGGGTTATCGCGGCAAATAGTAGCCTATGTGTTATTCTGATGTATAAGCTATATTACTGTAAAGTTGCATCCAAATCCGTTGAGTAGTTTTTACGTGAAAGAGGAAGAAACATCCATCCTTACAAACTTTCTCGTTTATAATATTAGTAGGATTTATTCGTTATTTCTCATCAATACAATCAGTACTAACCTCTTACAGAAGATTAACCTAAAATGACAGCATTAGTGCATTCGTGTTTTGTTGATGGATGCGAGAACAGAGGTTCAATGATGCAGAAGCATTTCCATGGGCCGCCTTAGTGGTGACTACTTCTTGGATTCTGCTCATGCTTTCAATCAGGCAGAGTAGAGTTACTTCGGCAGGCTCATAAAATATATTTCCAAAAAAAAAAACATTCTTAGTAGGCTCAGAGCATGAAAACTGTCACTGTAAAAAAAAATAACTTTCTAGACTCTGCGATATAGGCTCTTCATTTTTTAATCAGTTAGGGCAAGTAATATATTTTATGGGTTTAGATTCTACAGGAGAAATATACTACATTTACTAGATAATTAAAATCTTGGACATCGTACAGAATAACTGCAAAACCTTTCTTCTACGAATATGCTTTTCTGTCAGAATAATCTCATTAATATAAAAACTTGATTATTTTTTTGATGTTTCGGGTTGTTATATTCTTGACGTCCTTTTGTTCAAAGATTTTATGGATGTAGCCTTTGACACCACTTCACTTAGAGTACCATTTAGGTGTCAATTTCACGTTTGTTTTCTTTGTCTGTACTCGTGTGCAGGTATATCGATTACTATTGAAGTTGTTTGTTCTTCAATAGAGAAATGGATTATTTGACGAATTTGTTGTAATAATGGGTAGTTTATCACAGCAGTAAAATTCAGAATTCTCCCTTTTAATAAAACCACATTTTATACAGTTTTTCCTACAATTATGTTGTCATTGCAGCAGTATATTTGTTTTATTCGTATTCCATACTTTATAACTACTATTAAACTAAAAGATTACAAATTCAAAAGTAATTATGTTTACTTAATTCTCGATTATCGGCAATTATATTTGTCTATCTGTAACGCTTCTATGGTAAAACCCCTGCACTGATTTTAATAAATTTGGCACGAAGAGGAGGAAATTATTGAGGAAAGACATGATTACCTTTTACCACGATAAGCGACATAAAAGCGGGTGGTGTTTTATTATACAACAATAAACCTACGATAAATTTAAAATATCTATATTTATGATAAAGTGAAAACTTAAAAGCTTTATGAAATCGAAAGAGGATTACCGATATCCTTTTCTTGATAGCTGTTTATGTACTGACGAAAATCGATCCTTTTATGACGCAAAATGGGACCTTAATGACGAAGATCTTTATAACTTAAGACAGCTGAAGTGTATTTAGATAAAAATGGAATGAAGGAGTAATAATAAATGCTTAGATTCCCATTATTAACTAGTGTAATAACTTTAAATATATGTCACATTTAGTATTCGTGTGTTTGCTATTATTTTTTTGTATTATATTAGATATAAAAAACATCGTAGGACGCAGAATATTTGTGACGAAACTTGGGCAAGGCCTATTTCCAGGAATGATTATTTTTTTAAATCATTATCATCAGCCTATTGCATTCCAATGCTGATAAGGCCTCTCCAATTGCATACCACTCTGATCGGTTTCGTTTGATTTGATCGATTGATGAACATTTTTCGATGATGATTATTTTTTCACGAGTAATTTGAAGTTAGAATTTCACATCATCACATTTATAGCCATAAACAGTCTTATAGTATTATTTTATTTCTTGCAGAATTTGTTCCCGTAGTCACCTATTTCGACATCCACAGGATGAAGAGAGGTTAGTGTTTTTTTTTTGGGATCGCGAGTAAACGAGCTGTCATATTGCCTGATGGTAAGGATTACCGCCGCCCATGGACTTTTGCCTTTGGGGGATAGGGAAGAGGAAAGGGATAGGGAAAAGGGTTCACTCACTCGGTGAAATACAGCGCAAGCGCTGTTTCATACCGATTTTCTGTGAGGCCGTAGTTTCACTCCGACCGAGCCGATCCATTCATGCCGAAGCGTGGCTCTCCCGTAGTTAGGTTAGGTTTAGGTTTTGACTCTCCGTATTCCTAATCCGTCAATACGGATTCGAATTAAGATTCATGTTGTTTTTCTGTACATTCATAATACAAGTGACGTCAGCCTCGTTTTACAAGTTCTATCTTCTCACCAAAATAACCTTTGACATACTACGTCAATAGAACTGGTAAATTTTTAGACACACAATACTATTTTAGATCCGTCACACGCTGTTGTTGTTATTATTCAAATCGATTGAGTAGTTTCAGAGCTCATTCCAAGTAAACATTTATTGTACAAGTATTGTCGTGAGTTTTTCTAGTAAAAATAAGATTACTGATTAATGTATTTTATATGAAAGAAACTTAAAATACCGAACACAGAAAGAATACAGAAAGTCTTAATATTATGATAATAATAATAATTTATTGTTTCTCTCACATAGTACAATATTACATTAGGCATTACAAAAACAAGCAGGCATTAGACAAATCACTATGCATGCTATGTGAGAGACTGGCATCCGTACTAGGACAGACCTGTATGACAGTCTACCAGTTTGTTTGACAGTTTATCTGAATAATATATAAGTTGTTTATTACCAAAAAAGGTGCATATTTCACAAATCTTCTTTTAACAAATGATTGATCAGGATACTTAGTATTATTATCCGATTTCTAAACGACGAACTACCTATAATAACTACAAAAGTTATTTCTACGCTGCTCTCCTATTATATTTAAATAACATCACCCATCTCATATCACTTTAACCATGATAATTTGGAACCTCTACACGATGCTCTTCAAATCCCAAACTAGACAGGTAATCATACTTAGTTGCTAATATGTATTTTATATAATTTCTATTTTGTATTCTACTTTGGTGTTTAGTTTGATTCGCCCATACTTTGTTTTTTATTTTTGTAAAATTCACCTCTAAGAAGCATGGACAGAAAATTCGTGATGTACAAAGCCTGGAATAAGCATTAACCTGGAGAGTGACGTCGTGGAAGTAAACTAGAAATCTATAAATTTCAAAAATTTTAGACGACCTATTAAAGTTAGTTTATTTCTAGTTTGAAAGGTAGAACGACCTTGCAAACTTGGTGAAACTTTTATCTCCTTCACTTTCACTCAATTAAAGTGTAAGTTAAGGATATTAAAGCTGTTCATCACTCAATTTAGGATTGCCTCTGCCGTTTAGAAATGAAACTTCTTATCAGCTTTTTAGCTTTTATCATTCTCAAGATTAATTGGAGTCGGCTTCTAGAAAGGAATGAAACTTATTACTTGACCTTAAAAATAATATTGATGAACTCACCTTTAGGCAGCCCATTGAATCTTTCTAGATATGCCTGTATCTCCATTTGATTGTACTCTGAATAGATCACGAAATTCACCCTCGGAGTTCAGGAATATTAAGAAGTTTCAGATAAAGAAATTATTATCATTAATATTCTCGGACGATCAAGATCTGATTTCTAGGCTGAAGGATTTGTCTATTGAAATTGCAGATGAAATTTCAACGATAAGCCCAATATTTTTAATTATAACGAACGTTGTGAATGAATGCAAGAAGTGGACATCTCTTTTTTCAATTATCATTATAACTAGCTTCAAGGTTTAATGGCTTGTAACATACATTTTAAAAGTTATTCACGTGTTGTAAGGACAAATTATGTCTATTCGGAGTAAAAAAATATGACATTAATTTCAGTGTCCTGTCGATCTTTTCTGTTTACCATCATTTTGAATGTAATACTGGGAAGTCTTGGTATTTATTTGTGATAAAAAATTACTGTGTCAGGAGTGAGTTGGTGACTCCTAATATAAGTCTTTCTAATCCGATGTATGTGTTCTCCCATATGATATACTTTAATTATTCATTTTAAAACTTCATGTACACATACATGTACATCGGCGGGTTTAATACCCAAGGCATTATCTACCAGCCAACCTTTGGGTGTATATTTATTTTATTAAATTTTGTAAGGTAGGTGCACTGTGGTGGAAGTCAGAGGTTATATTTTCTTAGTAAACTCAGAGAACTGTCATTACATAAACTTACAAATATAAGTACCATATACACACGAATACATAAACCTTACATTTGTACCCTATGAAAACTATAATGTATTTTAATTATTGTTTACCAGCCATCTCGTGAAGTTGTTGACTACGCTGATGTAATTACCTAGTTATTGACTTTATTTTTGAATGAGAGACGACTTGTTGACATTATGATTTAGAGTGGGAGCGCATTCCATAGCAGTACTGCTTGCAGAACGAAGAGTTTACGAAGTCAAATTTATGGGAAAGGTTGGGTCTTTTTGAGACTATTTTTTAGATAGAGGCACTCATAGCCCAGTTGCACTCGGTAGAAACAATCACCGAGGGTAAGCAACAATGGCGTGGTCAGTACTTGGATGGGTGACCGCTAATGGCATGTTACCATGAGCGTCATCGTGATTCAGAGGTCACGTTAAGCAGTTGGTCCCGGTTGTTACCTTAGGATAACTAACTAAATAAGTATCTCTTTTTCATAGCATTGAAACTTCCAAAAAGCCACAAAATAAGTTTAGTCATCTGTTAGGTTGGATCTATATTAACTATATATATTTCAGTTTAATTGTAAAATGGTTCCTATAATGATACCTACATTTCCATTCAAATACTGGTTTTGTTGTTCAAACACGTCTTGACTTTTGTATTGACTCAGTAAGTGCCAAGAGAGGCACGGCTATACGACTAATTGAGGCTTAATATCATTCGTATACAAGCATATTTACGTCATTAACAGAATAAGGCAGTTTAATTCTTCCTTTGTTGACATTATAATTAGTTAGATTGAAGAGTTGATGATTATATGGCTGATTTTAGAGATCTTTTAAACAATAAGATGTAGGTAAAGAGAAGATTCGTGGACATGCAATTAGTATAACTAAATGTTTATCTACGATGAAGAGGTCATGTCCAAGTCCAAATGACTTAAGTACATTTTCATTTAAATTGCTCTGTATATCATATCCATTACAGTCTAAAATGGAAAAGACAACTTTAAATGTCAAAATAGGAGTCCGAAAAATGTTTTGTATAAAGCTGTTCAGATGTATTTGTTTCAGACTCATATCAAATCATTAAAATAACTTTAAGTAGTTATGGAAATCAGTTTTCTACGTGAAATAAAGTCGCCAAAAGAGTTTATTCTATTTTTTTATTTTAAATGGTATGAAATGATGTCGCTTTCGCTATCTTTTTGCTTAGATCTTTTAAACTTCTCGACTGATTTTAATCCACTTTACAGCAATAGATTGAGTGTTCAAAAAGAATATTTATATGTAAAATATAACTAGTTATATATTAGTAATAATTTAGATATCTTTTGAACAACAATTAATTTATAAAAAAGAATGTAAGAAAATCTTAACAAAAATAAAACACGAATATTATAAAGAAGAAAACTTTCTAACTTTGTTTGTGTGGTCATAGGGGATATTCTTCGGAAGTACTGATCCGATCCTGAAAATTATTTCACCAACAGAAAGCGATACTATTCAGGAGTGACATAGGCCATACTTTGCTATGTTCAAAATAAAACAAAACAAAAAAAATCTGTTAAAAATATTAGTCCCTATTTGTAAATCAAGTCGAAGAAAAACGAGCAGTTTACGCCCAACGAAGCGGGCACGGATAGGTTAGTTTTAACATAAAAATAATATATTTTGTAACTAAAGTGAAATAAAAAGGCTTTTTAACTTAAACTTAATGTTTATCTTGGTTATTTTATTAACTAAATTCAGCTGTAGTTTATTTATCAGTTGAAGGACAATGTAAGTAGTCATTCTTTCGACGTACACATTGTTAGGTCGACGCGGTACTTGTTATGCGCTATCATAGTCGTTCGAGTGTAACAGAATTCTTCTTATAAACGGTATTCTTGAATGCATCGTGAAATACTTTTAAACTTAAGTTATCCAAGTATTATATTTTATATTTTCTGTTCAGCTAAATTGGGAACATGTACCTTACCTAATGCTTTTATAAAGCCTTATCATCGATTACTAATATATACTAGAATAATAATTACAGTTCTTGAAGAGACAGTTCGGTTCTTATTTAGTTTACAGTAAAATACCTTATTAAAATATTTTTTTATTTTTGAATTTTAAGAATTGTTTATCAAGTAACTGTCATCTAAAATAATGAGCATCCGGTATACAAAAATTATAAAAGTGGCTGGTACAATCATTTATTATCATCTGTGAATATTAATCAAAAATCAAAAGTTATGTTTTCATTTTGCAAGTCAATTTGATTACGGTAAAAAGTACAGTGGGTTCCAAAAGAATCATGTCTTTGTCCGGTTATAATTCTCTCCTAATTTGATCTTCGATTTGCATATTCATTGGTTTTTTAGATACCAGTTTCGTATATTCTATTTTACACGTACCTGAACTTACATATACCAATCCTTGAGAACCTATTTTATGTCAAGTGGTAAGAACTTAATAGCGGTTTCTTTGAAGTTATTAATTATTAGGTGAGTGCATGCTTGCCACTTTGGTGGTGAGCCTGTAGTAGTAATAATAATAATATTAATAAAACTTTATTTTCTCTCACAGGAAAGGTACAATTTAAGTTTCATGAGATCTACGTACATATATAACAGTTTATTAAAGCGAGAGCTGTAGTCCATGCTAGGCTCGAAGCCTATGTGACAGATCTCCAGGCCCACCCTGCGGCCGACTTAATACGGCAGTGACTTGTGTGCACGGGTCAAGTAGTTCTTGTTTTGTTTTTTTGTGAGTAAAACTAGAGTATGTTAAGCTAACATATTCATAACAATAATTGTTACTAAAAATATTAATCATATTGCTTTCTTAAATGAATTATTATTATTAATACCAAAAAACTTTATTAGGATTTTAGGGTTTTCACGCATATTTCATTATCATCGTCACCATGAACAACAAGCTTTAGTAGTTTATTGCCGGAAACAGGACTTTCCTTAAAAATGATATTTTGGTGTGATATGCTGTATTCTCGGCGTCTCGGCAAATGTAGTGAAGGACTTCCACAGATCAGGTGGAGTAATGATTTGCGCAAGATAGCTGGCAGGGCCAAGATATGTAGAACCAAGAGGCGTGCAATTGGAGAGACCTATCTCCAGCAGTAGACAGCGGCAGGCTGATGATGATGATGACTCTGTATGCTTAATCTGTACTACACGTTACAAAACATTTTGAGAACTTCTATTAGATTATTTGATCATCAGCCATAGGCTGATGCCTTTCCTGTAATATACATATGCCTGATCAGTCATAACTGTTATAGTACAGTTCACTGCTTGAAATATAAACTAGTTTTTAAAGTATCAAAATTATAGATGAATTAAAATAATATTGATGGAGACAAAATTGTTATGCTACCGCTGCGTTTGTTAATAGTGCCAATTCTGTTGTTGCCAGACGATGTCTAATTTTAGTGCGACATATCTATTTTGGTTATGCCAAAGTAAATTTTACTTTTTAACTGATACACGTGTCTTTAATCAACTTTTATTTTATACTCGTGAGAGCTAGTATTTGAGATATCGAAAAATGGACTATAAGACAATGATGTTAAAGTATATAATCCAACAAAAAAATTCAGTGAATTTTAATTTAGTAACGTCAGTAAAAAAATTAGCGCCAATGAAGTTAAATTAAACTAAAAAAGAAGACAACAGAGTTTAGAATGTCCAAATTATTGAGCTTTTTTACAAGAAATAGATAAAACCAGCTATTTTTGAACGGTCAGTTGAACAGTAATGATCATCTTATGTGTATTACAAGATGATGCGGTTGCCGCAACTATTCACTGCAGCAACATAAACCAATTTACGATGCGTATACATCGAGATGATTGAAATATCGATACCCTCATGTTCAGTCCATCTGTTGTTGACGTTAATTGATTAATTTGATTATATCAATACTACCTATTAATACAAGAATACAAGATGCTCTTACACTGTACGATTTACGTTGTGTATAATAATTGAATTTCGTTATTTATTACAAATAAAAACGGTCTCTACAGTCATACGATTAAAATCGTATCAATGCTTGATACGATTTGAATCGATACTTGCTAAGCTTAGTTTTAATCCAACACCTATTTGTGTTATTTTATGATTTATTTTTTAAAAATTGTCTCATTTTTTGTGGATGCCTCGGTGGCGCAGTAGTAGCATATGCGACTGCTGTGCAAGACGCCTCGGGTTCGATTCCTGAGTCGGACCAAATGTTTGTATGATCTGCAAATATTTGTTTCGGAGTTTCGGTGCTTTCTATGTTTAATATGTATGTATTTACCAAAATAAAGTATATATGTATTTAAATCACTTGTCTAGTATCTCTAGTACAAGCTCTGCTTAGTTTGGGAGTAGATAGATGGCTTTGTGTGTTGAAATGTCCGAAGATATTAATTTATTTATTTTATTTAAAAAAGAAACATATAATGAGTATCAAAATTTATTGAGTAAACTTTTTATAATTTAAATTGAGAAAGAGATTATCAAGCGGTAAACTTTAGACCTTTGATATTTTTATGATTAAGATTCATATATATTTTGATAAATAATTATCTTTGAAGTAAAGTTAACCATATTTTAATCGTATTTAGTGAAATATTTCTAGCATATTATCATCTTAATTTTTATATTTTTGTAGTTCTTTTATTTTGGCTTGTTTATTCAATAGTTGGCAGCTAAACTATCAGCTTGCTTGCTTACAATATTAAACGTTTTCAGACAGAATCTAGGGAAAATATAAGTCAGGGTAAAAATACAATACTAAGAATAACAAAACTAGAGTAAAGGACACTGCAATTGTAGAATGAATAAAAATAACTAACACCGCAACTACTTGAAATTGCAATTGACATTGAACGACAGCCGCTGTGATAGCGATTGGCTGGTTATTTCAACACACGTTGAGTACAATTCCTTAATATTCAGTTTACTCAAAAAACGTTTTTTTTATGATATTGGAGGCAAACGAGCAGACGTATCGCCTGATGGTAAGCGATTACCGCCGCCCGCAATACCAGAGGCGTCACAAGTGCGTTGTCGGCCTAGAGAGATAGAAGTAACGACTCTTTTGTTTATATAATTTATACTCTCGCTTGTTAGTACTTGATGGTAATTGTTGCAATACGTTCTAAAATCAAACATGCTTGTCCTTGTACTTATTCCATTATATTAGTTACATTTACACCTGACCGGTTTCCATAAGGACGAATGATGCCATAAGGACGAAACTGGTCAGGCATAAATGTAATTAATATAATGGAGTCAGTACAAGTGTGTTTGACTTTTATTTTTAACTTGAAAATATGTTTATAAAATGTAATCTTTCAAATAATATCGTTAATTTGCCGTTGGTGGCGAGTAATCACTGAGTAGTGAAATAAAATAAAAGCATTTATTCTGTAATGAGGTCACATGAATCCTTTTGCCAGTTAAACTTTTTTTGAGCAGATGTATTCGGCATTTACTAATTGAATTAGTCCTTTTTTTTTCCTCGTTCGGAAATCCCCTCGGATATCACCTCCCGTGGCATGTCGGACTCGAACCGACTAAAACCGCACGCTGTCTGGGGTACAATTAGCCGGGAACCAGGTGCACCCTAGACAGGAAGACCCTGGAAACCCGACGTACCTCAGGCCACCTACTGTTCGTAGATGGCCCCCTACTGTGTGGGAACCTCGATGTTACCGTTACTATTTCCCTTGGCGCGCACGCTCCGTAGCGTGAGCGCCTCCACCCGAGCCTACTTCTGCTAGGGTGCCAGATAGTCTTATCTGTCACCCTCAGTCTTGCGCTTATGGAGGACGGAGATCTTTCTGGTTTCTCCGGTACCCGAATCGCCTGTGATACCTGGCCCTTTTGGCGGGCCGGTAGAGTTCGAGACCTCTCCCGTCCCGCTAATTGAACCAGTCCTAAGAAGAAAAGACGATACAAACTCATCGTCTCTTAAAGTTCAGACAATCTTTTTAAAATGCAGAGAACATTTTCTTACTAAATAAAATAGTCAACATACAAACTGAAATCTTTATTAAAGACTTGGTCATTTATAAATTGCATTAATTTAAATGAGTAAATGAATATTACAGCACGCAATAGTGCACTTGTTTATAAAGAGTGACGTTGAGAAACCTATGCAAATCATCAACTACCCACGATGTCCCTGCCAATTTCCGGACTCGGGGTCTCCTCTCAGGAGAGGGTTAAGGCCATACGTCTCCACGCTGGCCAAGTACGGGTTGGGAGAAACCTATGCAAAAATCATGACAAAACAATTCAGTAATTGTTACTTTAGAAAACAGTTTTTTTAAAAAGCAAGCTTTATTGTTATTAATTTGTTCTTAAATTAGAGTTGTATTATGGCTCCTGGGCGACCACTGATTAAATAAATGTGCTATTTAATTTAAGCCGAGCTTATGCTTATTCCCTTCAAGCGTTTCTTACTAATGACATATTTAGCCATCAGCTCTCTCGTTAAAGCAATTTGGAACAGAAATCGTAATTAGACGAGTTACTTTTAAGAGATTCTTTCCAAACGTAACTTATTAAATATGACTTGATATTATTTCAGAAAAAATGCGATCGATAAAAGAAACGACTTCGACTGTGTCTTCACTTTCAGACTTAATTAAAAATAGTAAGAGCTCTAAGTTTTGGTCACTAACACTAATGAAATAATAAAATTTTCAATATTTTTTTTAACAATATCTTCATGATTTGTCAATTACAATTATTTTTTTCTTGGAATAGATTGCACTAAAATATTGAGTGCATCTGCAATATGTGTTTGTACATATACACAGTATACTATATGTATACTATGTATATGTTACATATATACACAGTATACCTACATATAGCTCATGGTAAGCGTGCGTTGACAATGACGCAAATTTCACGCTTTTTGTTTACCCAAGTGCTCAACGCTCCTAAAGAAGTTTTCAGTACAAGAAATTCTTAGCAACCAGTCTAGTCCTATGATATTCACATTATAAATAAACTACTTCACAAAAATATAAGACTCAAGAGAAAGGATATTTATTGTTGCCATAACATAAAACATTATTCTCAAGATATATATATATATATATATATATATGTCCGCCAGTTCTGAAATTGATACCATCTCTATGTGTGGTTTTCTAACAGCTTCGGAAGACGGGAACTCACCGGTGTATTGACTAGAGGTCAGAGGCTATCAATATACAGATATCGACGTGTGTGTGGGAGAATGGTTGAAGCTGAAATTAAATTTTAACATGAAGGCCGATGTAATTTTTTTAAATTTTTAACCTGATAATTATAACTATTATCACAAGTACTTTTATTGATTGTATCGAAATTTATTTTTGTGTGTAGTTTGAGGTCAATTCCTTTGAATTTGAATTCATTGCATGTCATGGTAGTGTTTACCATGGGAGAGCTACGCTTCGGCATGCATGGGCCGGCTCGATCGGAGTGATATTTTTTTTTTATGGTATAAGGGGCAAACGAGCAGACGTATCGCCTGATGGTAAACGATTACTACCGCCCATGGACACCTGTAACACCAGAGGTGTCACAAGTGCGTTGCCGGCCTTTGAGGGATGGGGAGGAGGATAGGGGGATGGATTGGGATATGGGCCTCCGGTATCCTCACTAACTCGATGAAACACAGCGCAGGCGCTGTTTCACACCGGTTTTCTGTGAGGCCGTGGTATCGTATATTGTGGGAGAGCCACGTTTCGGCATGAATGGGCCGGCTCGACCGGAGTGAGTGACTGAGGATACCGGAGACCATACCTCAATCCCTATCCCATCGCCCTACCCATCCCCCAAAGGCCGGCAACGCACTTGTGACGCCTCTGGTGTTGACGCAACAGGCGACTTCTGCTCATTAGCCCCCTATTCCATATAAAAAAAAAACATGTAAAGATGAAACACGATAGTTTAAAAGTTAGTATGCTGAGACTTACACATGTTAACTTTGGCTTTTGTTTTAGTTACACCCCTAAGATTAGTTAAAAGGAAATCTCTAACGAACTCTGATATTTCGGGATGGGCTTATAACTTTGGTTTAACTTCTGGCTTTTACAAAACCATTGTTTTCAGGCTTTTGTTTATCTTGTATCTAATATGGTCTAATTCTCCACATATTCGTAACAATACTACCTTCCGGGCTCAGCATTAACATAAAACCTCGGCCTCGCTATAGAGATGTATGTCATTGTTTAGGGATCTATTTTATTATTCATAATATGACTTCTACTAGTATCTTGATATTATATGATATGACAGCCTCGGTGGTGCAGTGGTAGCGTATGCGTCTCGGGTTCGATTCCTGGGTCGGACCAAATCATCTGCAAATATTTGTTTCGGAGTTTGGGTGTTTTCTATGTATAATATGTATGTATTTACAAAAAAAAAGTATATGTGTATTTCTATCAGTTGTCTAGTACCCATATCACAAGCTCTGTTTAGCTTGGGACTAGATGGCGTTGTGTGTAAGATGTCCGAAATATTTGCTTATTTATTATATATAGCCTTGGTGAGCACGGTCACTACATTTTTTAGGTACCGTACTCAAACGGTAAAACAGGACTCTATTACTAAAACTTCGCAGTCCGTCAGTCTGTACGTCCGTCTGTCATCAGGCCGTATTTCATGAACTGTCATAGTTAGACAGTAAACATTTATAAAAAGGAATACGAAAAACAGAATAAAATAAATATTTAACGGGCCCCCATAAAACAAACGAGGTTTTTTGGTTGTTGTTGTTCGATATTGATAACGGCAATAGGTAGACGCTTCAAATGTATCTTCATATGTAGCTTCATATGTATAATCGTAAGGAACCCTTCCTGCGCGAAGCCGACTCGCATTTGGCCAATTCAGTTCTTCTAGAGTCCTGTTTTTAATATTTTTCAGGTTTGAATTTGTATTGTAATAAGGCCTACTTAATAAAGATTTGAGTTGGTACTGTAGACCCCAGTCTCAGGCCTAAGGATAGTCCTAATTACAGCAGTGGACTGTTAAAGGCTCTTGATGACAATGATGATGATAAGTGAGAAAAAGATGCAAAATACGTACTTTATGAAGTAATTATTTTGTGTCTCTCTCTATTTCTTTACTTCTACTGTGTTAAAAATTTATAGGTCTCGAATTTTAGCGTTCCTATTTTTATAACCTGACCTCGGTTTATATACTTCAATGAATAGCGGTATCATAGCTCTTTACAGTAGAGGCATAAAATGTATTGCGTGTTTTTTGGTTGCAGTAACTAACAACATTATGCAAACGTTACAGATAAACAGAAGATAGTTATCCTCGGTATAATAGGGGCCTAACCTGCATTATACCTGACTACTAGAATGGAGAAGCTTTTTAAGTTAGTTTATATATTTATTCTTGACCCGTATCTTTGTAACATACTCATATCCTTGATATAAAGAATCTGCGACATGGTTGGACTAAAATAAATTACTGATCAATTTGTTTTGCAGGTTTCATTTATTTCATGCGGTTAATGGTTATTTACGTGGTGTGGGACGTCCACAGGCCAGGTGGAGTGATGATCTGCGCAAGACGGCTAGCAGGAACTAGATGCAAGAAGATGAGGATCGAACTAAGTGGCTTGAAATTGGAGAGGCTATTGATGTTGATCAATGGTAATTTAAGAAAGTCTAAAAATTGATTGTTTTAGATCCTGCCAAAGTGACTTTAGTTTGCCCCATAGAAAGTATGAGTTGATCTAAGATTGTGGTCATTATACTATAGATTATTGTTCGAAGTGTAAATGAAAATGATGAAAGTAGTATAAAAAGAGAAAGGAAAAGACATTTTATTTTTGGCACATTATTGAATTCAGTACAATGTTCTCCGAGCCGATTACGACCGCGGCAGCCAGTTTCAACGGAGATCAGCCAACTACGCAGGAAATATTATAGTGCACAAGTGTGTGCGCAAACACAGGTGCACTCTCTGTTCCCTCTCTTTAATAATCCGATGGGACAGTTAACCGACACGATCGGAGAGAGATCAGCTGCAGGACCGACAGCTTTACGTGCTCTCCGAGGCACGGGGGTTCAGATCCGAACTTCTAAACTCCGAGCTGTTATTAAGTATTTCTATAACCACCAAAACTCATTAACACTTTTTGTCCCGACCCAGGATTCGAAATTTAAGAAATTAAGTATACAATACTACTAATATTCTACGCAATTTTTCAGGTAAGGCTGTAAAAATAGATTATCCTGTTCATTTTCTCCAAGAGTTTGAAATTTGTCCACAATTGATTTTTATTTATTTTTTTAGCTTTCTGAACTTTCTTCCATAATAACTTTAACCTGTACAACTTAAAACTAGCTTGAGTTATACCGAACATGAGTTAGCCTCCGATGCCAAACTAGATAGAAATCTGTATTTCGGCTTACGGTGCCATTCCCCACAGAAATTTCAACTTAACTAGTTATAAAAAAAAGTTTAATAAATCTTAAATAAAACAAAATAAAAAGAGTGAAATGAATCTCTCTATATGTGTATATATATAGATATTAAACCACGCAACCTTGGTATAGAAAAACAAAACAACGATTTCACTTGATACAAGTTTCGTACTTTCCCAGACTAAAATACAATAAATATATCCCAAACTTAAATAAAAATTGCTTTTGTTTACCAAGTAAAAAGACCTACACTGAGAAGTATTATAGACGTACTGTATATCTATATTCATGTAAATATTAGGAAAATATAACAAATCATATTCTCATATTATGAAACTTGTTTTCATGTTATCAGAAATGTTTTTCTCAACAGTCATTCGTGACAAACAGTAGTGTAATATTCATCTAGTCTAGTCACAAATAGAATTCAAACTTTTTGCAATTTATCTAATACCTTTTAACGAGCATTTCTTGCATGTGTAAAATATATGTAATGTAATTTTCTGAAATGGCTTCAACGATTTTCATTATACTTAGTGTGCAGGGGTTTCGGGGGCCTCGGATGGAGGCGCGGACGCTGTGGAGCGTGGAGAACATATGGGTTCCCACACAGGAGGTGGCCACCTACAAACGAGTGGTGGCCCGAGGTACGTCCAGGGATCTCCTTCCGAGGGTACACCTGGTTCCCCAGCTTCTAGTACCCTGAGATAGTAGTAGATGGTGTGCGGTTTTTAGTCGGCTCGAGTCCGACATAACCACCAGTCGGCGGTACCCGAGGGGATTTCCGCACAAAAAAAAGAAAAAAAAGTGGTTTCGGGGGCTATAAATCGATCTGGCTGGGATTCTTTTTTAGAAAAATTTACTAAATCAGAAAATACCGAACAAAGGTCAGTCATCATGGTACTAAATATATATATATAAACATCAGATATATTAACACTTCATTTACCCATTATGCTTATACGTATACGCCTGACATCCATTTAGAATCGCCATCAGAATTTTAAAAGGGGTCTCGGTTATCTCCATTCTAATTGAATTGTTTAATACTGGTTTTCTCAGAGGACGCAGATTCACTCCAGCCTATATATACCGAGACATAGCTCATTTACGAATTGTTACATACTGTAACAGACATAAGAAAACGAACGAAGAAACTAAATTCATTCTTTTATTATAAATTCGAAACTAACTCTGTTACGCTTTCACGGCTAAATCACTGCGCTATTTCAATGAAATTTAGCATGGAGATAAGGAAGGTCATAGGTTATTTTTTACTGTGATAACCGACATATACGCGGACGGTGCTGCGGGCAAAAGCTACTTTACTATAAGTTCATTGGATATCGTTTAAAAATACAAACTGTTTTGAATTACAATCAAATCTCGTAAAAGGTTTGACAAATAATAATAATTGGAACCAAGTTTCCATTATCTTTTCTAAAATAACGGTTTCATTTTTACAAGCTTTTATTTTTTCGTTTCACCTGTCCAGATGGTCTGTAATTAATACTTGCATGTTAAATTTAATCCACTTCCTGATTGCCGATTGAACTGAAATATGAGATATAGTTTTAGTTGTGGTGAAAATGAAATTATATTTAATCAGTATTATTATTAATACAAAATAGCCGCCGCAACAAAATGGCGGCTTACATATTTCTGAACAACCCGCCCAATATGGGTATTAAATGAAAGGGCTTAAAATATAGTTTTTATTAACACGTTTTGAAATAAGAACCAATATGAAAGTATGAAAAACGACCACATACCGAACCACAAAGATTTCAATGAGGATATTTATAAAAACTGACTGACGTGTCTTACGCATAAAGCCACTTTCCTGTACCTGTATTACTGTACACTCGGCGGAATATAAATCACTATGATATTAGATAGATACGGATAATCTAATTACATTTCTATACATGAAAAATGCTATACATGCAAACTCGCTTATCTATACCTCCTACAGAGTAATGTGACTGATTAGAGCAACCCACGGTCATACTCGAAGGCCAAGGACATTAAAAAGACAAAGTTAGAAAGAGATGAGACTAAATGATGCAGAAGCATCTCAATAGGCATACTATGCATCATATTGCTGCACTGTGGAATTATCTGCATTCATAATGAGCATGGAGACCACTACTCTTGGATTTTGGTCATGCTTTCCATCAGGCAGGTAGAGATCGAGTAGATTTTTTTTTTATGGAATATGGGCAAACGAGCAGATGTATTGCCTGATGGTAAGCGATTACCGCCGCCCATGGACACCCGTAACACCAGAGGCGTCACAAGCGCGTTGCCGGCCTTGGGGACGGGGAGGGGGATGAGGGGAATGGTTGGTTCCTTCCGTCTGCGCTGTGTTTCACCGGTGAAACACAGTGCAGGCGCTATTTCTCAGCGGTTTTCTGTGAGGCCGTGGTATAACTCCGGTTGAGCCGGCCCATGCATGCCGAAGCGTAGGTCTCATTATGTACACTTAAAAATTTGTGGATTATAATTGTTATTGCAGAAAATTCATTTCAGACATTAGTAAATTGAAATAAAAAGCTGTTGTCGGAGCATTTAGTTCGAGTCTGGGTTGGTGGTATCGGCAAGACTGCCGTAATGTTTATAGTCCTAGTTCAAATTGGTTTCATTTCTATTCCAGTGTTGCATGTGCAATACATATATACGTGTATTTAAGTAATTAGTGATACTTTTATTCTAAAGCTCTTTGTTAATGCAATAGGGATATTCTAATAGTCCTCTTAAGTTACGATAGTAATAAGTTCAATGTAATTATAAATACTTTCTACGAAGAATCAAGTTCTTTTCTTTAAGTAATGATTCCGCGCCATTTTCAAATTTAAATATACATCCTTAAAGTAAATATTATATTATTAATTTTATATTGAAACAGAATTTCAGCTCGAGGTTTTAACTCGGTTTGACACCGAACTCCCGCCCTGAAACCTTCAGGGAAGAAGAGATTCGGTTCCCGTAGCTTAAGCGTAAAAACTTTGCTGATTATTATTGATGTGTGTATGGCTGCTTACTTTTATATTATGTGTAAATTCATGTTTGCGTTGAGTTTGTTTATGTATTTGTGTATACTTTTCTCAACTATTCCTGATGATCCTGCTACTATAGGTATGGTTTCTGTGTTGGTGTTCCAGAGTCTGGTTATTTCTACTTTGAGAGGGTGGTATTTGCTGAGTTTCTCTATTTCCTTTGGACCTATATTGTAGTCGGACGGTATGGTTACATCTATTAGGTACGTTTTATTTTCTGTTTTATTTATGCAAATGATATCGGGTCTATTATGTGTGATTTTTACATATTCTTAAAACAGATTTTCAGTTCGAGTTTTTTACTCGGTTTGATACCTAACTCCCGCCCTGAAACCTTCAGGGAAGAAGAGACTCGGTTCCCGTAGCAGTAATGAAAACAGTTTCCCCTAAAACTTTGCTGATTATTATTGATGTGTGTATGGCTGCTTGCTTTTGTATTATGTGTATATTAATGCTTGCGTTGAGTTTGTTTATGTATTTGAGTATACTTTTCGCATTAATATAACAATATATTATTAAATATTATACTATTATATTATTATAAACAGAACCATTGCTTGAAGTTAAATAACGTTTATGAATAAAGGGCTTGATTTATAACTAATTAAGTTATTTATAATTACATTTACTGGCATTTTCACTCTAAATGGTAGTAGCATTATGTCTTGTAGTCTATGAATTTCAACTAATAAGTCTTCAATCTAATACAGATATTACTGTAAACTGATTAATAATAGTAGAGTTAACACGTTTAAAAACTAAGAAAGAAATTTAAGAAATAAACAAAGAAATTCTTCAGCTCGATTAGTATAGATTTCTTTGTAAATATTTGCTTTTAATGATTATCATTTACATTACGGATTAATAACACATGTTTTCGGTATGTACACACAATAATCAATTGTCTGTCCGTATAAATAGGTTACAAATTGCATCTACTGACTTAAATATGTAAGTTTTAGATCCTGGTTGTTATTTAATTTCATTTGACAAGCAGTGAGAGATAAATAGTTTATTTTAAACAAACATTCAATTATTCGAGTATTTATAACATAAATTCTCATATAATAAAATATTTGCGTTACAAGCAGCTCTGTGAAGAAATCACTTGATTTTTGACTTATTAGTAAAAAAAAATGATGGTGTATAACTCAAAAATAATTATAAATGCAATTATAAGCCCCCCGCGATCCGTTAAGTGCTACGCCTTAGCACCGGATGGATGCATTTCAGTCAAATCGGACTCACACTTTTGTTTTTATTATAGAAAAAAGGAAAAAAAAACAATATTGCAGAGAGAGCATATGTTTTTGGAAGGAAAAACGCGGAGCGAAATCAAATAACACTCGAATGCTGTGTACGGTAACTCTTCCCCTTCAATGGCGACTGTAATAAAATAGATTTAACGAGAATCAACGTGGTCGCACGTCGGATTTTGATGAGCCGCGCCCGGGTGGTCCGAAAACGGCTACTACGAAGCATAGTATTCATTTAACCGTCACTAACAACAATAAATACTTAATAAATAAAAGCAAAAAAATTATATGACTCATAAAAAAACGGAAATTATCGTTGTCCTTTATTTATTTATTTTTCCTCGGGCTGATATACCCTCGGATACCATCTCCTGCGGCATGTCGGACTCGCACCGACTAAAACCGCACGCCATCTGGGGTACTATTAGCCGAGGAACTAGGTATACCTTAGAAAGGAAAACCCTGAGTTATCGTCACACTAAAATTTTCATAGCTCTAATAAAGATAAATTCATACACTAACAGAAAAAAGCTAATTCGTGAACGAGGATAGAACTCGAACTCAACTCATCGTTTTATCCTATAATTTGTTTAATAATCTAATTGCATTTGTTTTGGGTCTCGCAACAATATTTGTTTTAACTCGCTTTTGTACAAACAAAGGTACTTTGAAAGGTCTTTCTAGGGCCCAGATGTCATTATCACAGAGTAAATGTGTTTGCAGTACCACATTAACCTTTAGTGTTTACAAAAGATTCCGTTAATCAGATTGAAGACAATTTGTATAATTAAATTTAAACGATTGTTTGTAACATCAAATTAACAGATTTACAATTAATGAACATCAAGGTATACACGGTAATTTTTTTTATCTCTCTGTCTGTCCGTTTGTGTCGTATTATCTCTGATACGGTTGGACTTGTTTTGATGGGGCATTTTTATTCCACGATGAAATACGTAAATGAAATTTGAAATAAAAAAACAACTTTTAGTCTTTGGCTTTCTTGTTTTCAATTCTTTCTTGCTATCTGGATGATCTCTCTCTTCTGAGACTCCTACTAACGCTGAGAGGTACAGATGCTCATGGAAAATGAAGTTTACTGGTAAAGCTCCTTTTTGATTTTTTCAATATCTAAAAAGAAAGTCGGTAGTGAGTAGCATTGTTTATCTCCTATTTTATTAGCATATTAGATAGCATGTTTACTAGCTTAAACCTTTACGTGAACACCGTGCAAAATGACGTCATTGCCATAAAAAGGCAATAAAGCTTTATCTGTTTCATAGAATTAAGGTATGTTTACCATAACAAATCAATAAAATAAAAATAGTATCAGTGTATTACAGTTGGAGCCCTAAAAAGATAAAAAGAGGTAGTAGAGCCACAATTCGACCACAGCGGAACTTCCCTCTTTTTCATAGTATAGGGGCAACGGGTAAACGCATCGCCTGATAGTTAGCGATTACTGCCTCCCATGGACACCCGCGACATCAGAGGCGTCACAAGTGCGTTGTTGGGGAGGGTAGAGTAGGGATTAGGGTATAACCCTCCTCTTACCTTACTCACTCGGCGAAATACAGTACAGGCGCTGTTTCACATCGGTTTTCTGTGAGGCCGTGCTACCACTCTGGTTGAGCCGGCCCAACTATGCCGTAGTGTAGCTCTTTCACGGTAAAACTCTCTCACAGAAGGCCAACATAACATGTAATAACCATAATTACTCTTGATTTTTATTCGGCAGGGTAAGTTTGACTACAGAATTTCAATATCATGTCGTATTGAATGGCCTAGGTCTGATGTTAGACGTTTTCCGTAAAAAATGAAGGTCAGCCGTATCGTAGTAGAGGTAAAGTCGACCCCAACCTAATTTTAAGCAGTACAGTTTTATTCGTCGATTACATGCATATTTTATTTTTTGTTTAACGAGAAGATTCAGAAGTCCTCATACTGGTTATTTGATCATATATTGAGCAATAAAAGATAATATATGGAGGCTCTGTTTGTACTTAATCAAAGAAACAATAAAAGTTTTTTATAACGCCCAATAAAACTTGTACGATCCACAACATTGTAAAGCGACCAATAGCTTTAATGCTATATAATTATAAATGCATACGAGACATAATACTTTAAATCTCGTATACATTTATAAATTTATAATATTGGTGAGATGCAATAACAATTAAATAGTTTCAATATTCTTTTGTTTTCTGTTTCATAAAAAGACTTTCTCTTTATATATATAACTAAGTGTTTTTCCTTAAGTGTTAGGGACTATCATTTCAAATATGGACATTTTATATGCCTCTGTATACCCCATAAGATATATATAAGAATATTAACAAGAATTCTGTTCTCTACTCCAAAGTTTATTCGTAACAGTCTTACGTAAGGTCTACACTGATAATATGTCTACTAAATCACTCGGGAATTTACATTTAATTTGCATAGTCATGTCTATTTTTGCTGGCTTTACATGCAAACAATAGATAAAGAGGTTTTCTTATGTAAAACAACGTTTAAGTTGCTTAAAGCTAGTGGGAGCTCCTTACTGTATGTAGGGGTTCACTGACTAATAATATATTTTATTGAATAATAATAGCTTTTGCTCATGGCTCCTCCTGTATGAGAGGGTGGGCGAGCCACGCTTCGGCATGCATGGGCCGTCTCGACCGAAGTAATACCACGGCCTCACAGAAAACCGGTGTGAAACAGCGCCTGTGCTGTGTTTCAGCGAGTGAGTGAGGATATCGGAGGCCCATGATCCAACCCTTTTCTCATCCCCCAAGGCTGGCAATGCACTTGTGACGCCTCTGGGGTCCGGGAGTCCATGGGTGGCTGTAACCGCTTACCATCAGGCGATACGTATGCTCGTTTGCCCCTATTCCATAAAAAACGTCAGTTATCACGGTAGGGAGTAGTAGAGTGGAGTAGCAGTATGTCCCTCTTCATGAATCAACGTATCTTCTTGATAAATTCATTGAAATCAGTGCAGCGGTTTAGTCGTGAAAACGTAACAGACAGGTAGACTTTTGAATTTGTAATATTAGTATGGGTTTGGTAAGTTTTATTACACATTCATGTTTTATTATACCTGTAATACAAGACAAGATATATGATCAAAAGAGTTTTGGTATCGAATATTATTTATATTCTCTGTTAACATTTTGTTACCACTCGTTATTTATTTCGTATTTTTCAAATATATCATATTTTTCTTGATCTTAGAAATACCCTATATTATATATATAGGGTATTTCTAAGGGTATTTGTACCTGCATGCTATTTTTAGTCTACTGAAGTCAAAGCTTATTTTTTGTAGTCAGTCAATTAAGTATTGCTTCGTAAGTTTAGCAGTTAGCGTGAGCGACTGCCGATCAAAAGGTCTCGGACCCGATTCTAAGGTCGGACTGCTGTTGGGCTTTTGTAAAAGAATTCTTTAATAGCTTAGAGTATGGAAGACGGCGCTGTTTCACACCTGTGTGCGGAGAACTCGTTAAACCGCCAGTCTTTGTTGTCATGAACACCTATGACAATAGTTATTGGGAAGTCAGTGCCCTCAAATTTACTGACAACTGATTCAACTTTCGAATTCAGTTTACCCTGAGGGTTGCAGAGGTCCGATGCCAATCACTCTATTAAAAAAGTTACATTCAGGTAAAACCGGTCGAACTTGTGGCCGACCTCAATAGTTTACCCTCGGTGATCGGAAACCATCATCGAGGGTAAGCAATGATGGCGCGGTCAGTACCTAGATGGGTGACCGCTGGTGGCATGTTACCATGAGCGTCTCCGTTATTCGGAGGTTACGTTAAGCACTCGGTCCCGGTTGTTATCATAGGATAACAGTCGTGAAGCTTAGTTAGAGGCCTTTGGGCGGCTTAAAAACATCCAACGGCAAGATAACGTAGCCACAACGTATTCCGCACTTGGCCAGCGTGGGGACGTATGGCCTTAAACCTTTCCTGAGAGGAGACCCGAGTCCAGCAGTGGGACACGAAAGAAAGCGGGTTATGTTTTTCGAGTGTATATATGTACGTATATATATATGTATATGTGTATGTTTGTATATTTATTTAGCACATCCTAGAGCCGAAACGGCTTGACGTATTTTTATGTGAGGGGTGTCAATAGATTCGCCTCAGTCGTGAAAGTGACACGGGGTACATCAAAATTAAAAAAAAGCTTTTCCATTTTCTTTTATTGACGCAGCCGGTTTTATTTTTTAAATAATTCGTTACTTGATCATCAAATTCCTTAGCTATCAACAAAATACTTCTAAAGTAAGAACTAGGTAACAAACAAAAGTTAAATCGCTTGTATAAAACGAAATATTTTATAAATTTTCCTAATTCACGTTGTTTTGAATCTGTGTAATTAAAATAGTTGAAATGTTACCGGTGGCAACAACTTTTTAATTATTTTAGCAGTTGTGTTGTGTTGTGTTGTTGTGTGTGAATTTTATCTCATATAAGTGTAGCTGGAACTTTATGATTCTGAAAAACTTTTTTAACCTTTTGGCAATGCTGACTTTATCGATAATATGCGATATTTATTATTTACGACAAGGCAAAAAGACATTCTTTTCATCTGAATTCGTGACATTTGCCTTCTTTGACCTTTCTAGATAAGCGTTGGATTTTATGGTATCAAATATTAACAATGAAATCCGAGGTTGAGAGATATTTGACGTTGGCAAGATAATCGGGCTTATTAATATACAAGCATGTCATCTAGAAAGTACAGGTTAGTAAATAAACAGAAGCCACAATATACATTAAGTATGTGTACACACTTAGCATATCTGTATTATATGTATGTATTTCATAGCTTTACATTAACACAGGGTGAACTCATGAAGTTGGTGTTTTAATAAAGTCATTACTTTGGATGAAAACTAAAACTGCTGTGTCCACAACTAGTAATTAAAACTTTTGAGAAAATTACAGTACATTTAATTTTCACAACATTTTATGACGTAATTTTTAATGGTATACATATATATGAAATATATTATGTGTCATTGAAACGAAATTTTCTTTTGGTTATTGAGAAAAGATATAGGAAACTATTTTCTATGTATGGCCCTGCCAAGATGATTCTACTCTGCCTGATGGAAAGCATGAGCAGAATTCAAGATTGGTGGTCACCATACTCATTGAGATTGCGAGCAATACAACAATGCAGCATGGCGACCCACACCATGGCGGCCTAGTGATGCTTCTGTATCACTGGTCCTCCGTTCTCACACTCACCAACGAAACACAACACAATACGAAAGCTGTCATTTTACATTGATTTACTATTTACCGCGATAAACGACATACAGGCCAGGTGGAGCGATGTTATGCGCAAGACGGCTGGCAGAAGCTGGATGCGAGAAGCCATAGATCGAACCAAGTGGCGTGAAATTGGAGAGGCCTATATCCAGCAGTGCAAATTATATTATAATAAGTGATTACAATGAGAGGGCCATAGTTTGGCACCTTGGGTCGACTCGACCGACTGATACCAAAACTTATGTTATTATTCTAAGACTTCTTGGCTATGAAAAGTTCATCAAAAGTGGACCCAGAGCCTATTTAAGTCCAAATAAGGTTTCCTAATGTTAAGCTCATTACTTCCAACGCCACTCCATTCTATCCCAAACCCTCTACGCTCCTTATTTACCCAAGTACCTATTGTTTTACATAATGACGTATAATCTTATTCAAGCTCGCGTGGCTTTATAAGTAACGTACACATAATTTAAGCACACTCCTCACTAAATTAAGTTCTATTACGAACCATTTCATTAAAATATTATTTTTAGGAAAGTCATGAAAATATTCGCAACAAGATTAATAAGCGTATTTAAATTGTAGTTTTATTTATAATATAATAAAGTATATTTTTTTCCCTAAGCGGTTTATTTCAGAGATTTAAAATAACCTTTTCTATTCAACTATGGCGAAACTAAAAGGAAGGGTAATAGTTTTAGCGGTCTACATAAGTATGTTTGTACTTATGTCCCATCGTAGCGCCTAAACTACTAAACCAATTTTAATCAATAAAGGATTTTATAGATTCGTAGTAGTAACCCGTGTAACATAGGTTATATAAGTTTAAAAACTTTTTACTTATCGAGTTTTAGTTTTTTACCCGACTGCGAAAGGAGAGTTAAGTTTTTCGAGCGTATGTATGTATGTAAATTTCTTTGGCCCGCCCTAAAGTCCAAACGGCTTGTCGTATTTTTATGTGAGTGGTGTCCATAGAATCGTTTAGTCATGAGAGTGAGTGAAGAAAAAACAAAATAAAACATTAATTAAAAATCTTTTCTTTTAGTCTTTTTACTTTCCAGTTCTTCAATAAATTAAATAAAGATGGCAAATATCGACGCAGTTGGGTCTTTTATTGCATATATTGAAGCATTGACGCAGTAAATACAGACCAATTTGTATAGGTCGCGATTTATAGAAAAAAGAAAGTGATGTATGAAGCCTTCCTGTTCTCCACTCCTGTAGTTTATGTCCAATTTGTCTATTTTATGTTTTTTTGCCAAAAAAAAGAGGGTAAGTGAAATTAGAAGTCAGGAGTGAGAGGTTATACTCATTACGAATGCAGACAGTGTCACAATAACCAGTGACCCACACCATGGTGGTTATTGAGAAGCTTCTGTATCATTGGGCCTCGCACACACAAACGAAACATGACTTCTAGAATGCTGTAATTTCGGGTTGGTTTTCTGTGAGAGGGCAGTACTGCCTGTGTACAGTTGTGCTAACCCTTTCCTGCTGAGTACAGCGTAACTCTACTACCTTGAATACTTTCTTTCTATGGAGCGTCTTACTGAGTAAACAGTTAAAGGCTGATAATAACGATGTAACATTAAGGGCATAAATCCAGAAAGAATAACGGTAGAGTAATGAACCAAATCTAAAACAGAATTACTACTAACATAATAACACTTATATAGAAATCCGTGACGAAAGAAAGTTTCCACAGATACTTTTTAGTCAGGTATACAATTGGCGGTTTCTGTCAATGACCCCCGTTGGGTTATACCACTCGAGTCAATGCCCTAACAGACATGACATAAGACATGTAACGTAAATGTCGGAACATATTGGCTACTAGATGTATTATAATTATCTTGGAATTTTAATAAGTAAGACAGTATTAAAAATAATTTATATCCGTGCAAAAATAAAAACACAACCGTCGGATACTAAAATCGCACGCCATCGCGGGTACAGCGCTCGGTTACCCAAGTCGTTCCCTTAAACTGATTCCCTGAATTGAATCAGATAAATATGCCATTTCCAATAACGTATTGACCATGAGATCCTGTATGGTACACAATATGAATTACATTCAAATAAAAAAGACAAAATATAAATATTTATATATATAAATGTGCATGACTAAACTCCTCCTAAGCCGCTGAGCAAATTTTAATGGAATTTTTTATGTCTATTATAACTCCCGTCCCGTAATATCCGAAATGTGGAATATAGATAATATATTTGTGTAACAGCGTTATAAATATATGTGAAACGGACATAAAGAACACCCAGACCAAGAACAAGAATTTGTGGGTGTGGGTGTGGATGAGGATAGGGGTCAATTTTGCTTTGTACTGATCTTTTCGTATGTTTAAAATAATTTATTAATTCGCATTTATCTTTTGGAATATACTTAAATCTGTATCGCGGTGGACTTTAGAAACATACATGAAACGTACATAAAGAACACCTAGACTTGGAACAAAAAATTATGAATCACACAAAGTGTTGCCTTATGAAGAATTGAAACCCACTACACTGCAGTAGAAAGCGCCGTTTAGACCGCTTAAACTACGAGGGCTTGCAGTCATTACATGTTTTTTGTTTCGATTGTTTTTTAATATTGAGTATATATTATCAACACAATGTTAAATTTAGTAAATAAATAATTGCTGTTATCTAATTTCTGTTATAATGCAACGTCGATAGAAGTGTGAAATTCTTTAAGCACTTCGTACATTCAACCGGTCCCTAACATGTGAGTGTTAATCTAACAAGAAGGTCAGGCTTAATATTAAGAAGCATTATTTCGACTATCATCAAACAAACATTAAATTATTAAGATCTTAGATAAAAATTCACTTACTTTCTTAGATGTGTTTTAGAATGTGGGTGTTATAATGGATGTGATGTCTTTTATGTTATTTTTTATTTTTATATTTGTTTTAAGCCGAGAATCGAACTAAGTGACGTGCAATCGGAGAGGCCTATGGCCAGCAGTGGACTGCGATAGGCTGATAATGATGTTTATTTTGTGCGAGTGTGACCAATATACGTATTTCTTTGTTGCTTCTTTTGATTTTCCGTACGGTTATTTTTGTTTGTCTTTGTCTAGAATTTTGCAACTTAACTTGTAAAGGTTTGAAGTCAAGATATACTTAGATTAATTTGGTGATAGGAAAGCAGTTGGTGAATAGGTTAGCAAATTGCAAAATAATCCTAGCTATGTTTAGTCTATGCTTTGGACGACTCTTGTTAACTTATTCAGATTAGAATAACCAACTTGCTCAGGAGAATTGCCATACAAATATCTTTTGCAATCATTACGAGTAGATTCAGATCTAATACGACCGGCCGATTTCACCTAGCACTTGCGTCATGGAGGTCTCGTGTCGTCGTAGACTAAAACCCTACGAGAAACTTATTTGAGAAAAGACTCGAAAGTCGATGAATTTACATTTATTATTATTATTAAGCCTTTAATACTGAAACCAAACACAAATAAAACTAATTCATCTCTTTCTCCAGTTTAGTGATCAGCGTGTCCTGTTTCCACTCATTTTATACATTAACATTTGTAGCCATTATTAAATGCTATGTGTGATTTAATAATGGATAAGGTGGCTATAACTAGGTAAAACAAAAATAATATTTTCATGAGTAGAATCCTATCATGTCACCCCATTACCGTGTGCGTGGGAAAATTACACCCTGTCACAATAACAACCTGGAAAACAAAGTAGGTAATTACAGAGAAGTTAAGCAGACGGCAGACAACACGGAACCATAAAGATACAGATTTATACCCTATAACTTGTAATGGTTTAACTCCGTTGATTTACGAATGCCTTTCCTCTGAAAAATGAATCACAAGATATATTTCCACGGGCTACCCGTGGTCGTATGTTATTAATCCTATTGAAACGAACAAATTGCGCCGGTGTATCATTGTCTGAATAAATTAACTGCTAGTACATGTACCTTTCCTTTTAATAAATGTCAGTGTTGTGTTGTAAACTGTCAGATTAAGTTTTATACATTTTCTCGGTTTAATTATTGTCATCGGAGTTTCCTAGCTAATATAGTTGCGACGTTTATATGCCATTTCGAAAATATAACAAATATTGAATTCTAGTGTTATAAATAACCTTTATAATTATGTATTTTTTAATTAACGCAATGATAGATATTTTATTTTAAGATGATATTTTCTAAAAAGTTTAACTGTACAATTTAATTCATACTCTAGATTGTCGGCACTTGATAGAACTTGTTGCAATATATTCTAGAATTAAACTCACTTGCACTTATTCCACTATTTTTTTTTTATTTTTACACCTGGATAGTTTCTCCTTATGACATCATCAATTCTAGAATGTATTCAACTATAAATGTTGTACATCTATCTATTGCCGTACACTGTCAAACGAAGGTCTCTCTCAAAAAAGCAAATTGAGTGTTCATTTTGAGCTTTTAAATTTTTATTTTTACTGATCTTTGCGTATGTTTAATATAATTAATTAAATTGCATTATAATTTAGAATATGCATACATCGGTGTCGTGGTAGACTTTACAAACATGCATGAAATGGACACTAAGAACACTTAATACGTACGTAGCAACGTCTTTGTTGTGAATCATTTCTCTTCAAGATTTTAAGATACTGTTTCTAGGTAATTCTCTTTACAGACAGTTAATGTAAGTTTTATTTACATAATTATTTTAAGAATAACTAAGCCTCTCGGTGTTCTGAATTTGAGAGTAACACAAAATACGATAACCTAAAAAAGAAGCCTATGTTAATCCGTATATCATCAGCTATCTGTCAGAGAAAGTCCCATCAAAATCCGTCCAACTAGTATATTTTTAGATATGTCACTATTTACGTCATTCCAAAATCCAAGGATATGAATTCATAAAGGGGACGGAAGTGTATAAAAGGAAGTTGGAGAATCAAGCGTTATTTGATTTGACAAAAGAGCCCGGTGCTAGTGTTGGACGTTAGATGATAGATCAGATGTCTGATATCTCGTTTTATTGAATAATACAACAAGATATCTGACATCTGACAAGATATCTGACGGAATGAATATTCTCAGACTGCATTTTACAACAAAATCTTTATTTTTTACTACTGGTATGCCTTAAGCCGCGAGAAAATGAATACAGTGTAATATTGGCAATGCACGTTTCTGCTAAACTAAAATAATTTTCCGTGAATACTACTAAATTTTCAAAGACAAGAGAGTATAAGTTCTTAATAAAGCATTTATCATATAATGTTTAATGTTACCAAAGTAATATTAAGGTTTTTTTGAAATATTAATATATATATATTGAACTTATTGGTGTGATATGCAAGCTAACCTTTTCAAAGTACAGCTGTTTTTAGCTATACTGTAGTGATGTTGATTGAAGATTGTGCAAAATGGATGTGCCAACCAGATTTCATGAAATTGAATTCATGTTGAAGGCGGTTTCCGCCCATTTGTCCATATCAAACAACAGACTGCAAGGGTAATTGGTTGTCTAATTGATAATTTTCATACTATTAGAAAGTTATCTATGACTTTTTTGCAAAAATTGTTTATAAATTTATCTCAAATTTCAAGCAAAATACGATGGTACTTACATTAAAACACGTTCAGGTTCTGTACGGGCAGCCAGACCTTCTCAAATGGTGTGCCTGTGAAAAGAAAATATATTAATTTCTAACAAAGTGAAATGCATTCCCCAAGGTTTCTTTTACTAGCTCGTATTCGTTTTAATATGCGATTAAGTCTAGAATTACGACAGGTATGTGATGTTTGAACGTCACGCGATAGTGTACAAAATGCATACAAATATATTTATAAACCAAAACAAAATATTCACTTGCATGATTATTACAATCAAATGTTTGTATTATATAATTTATCCAAGTATGTTGGTGTGTACGTTTTGCATATTTATATTGAACTTGCGTTGCCAGCCTAGTCTAGTCTAACGGTTTTCACAGTAAAAAGCATATATCATGTCTCAAGAATCAAAGTATCTTCATGCAATTTAGGCATAAATTTCATTGAAATCGGTACAGCGGCTTAGTTGTGAAAACGTTAAAGAGAGACCAAGCTACTTCCGAATTTATAATTTTAGCATGAATTTTATAATTTATTTCAGTGAATTTTACATTCATTTAATAAACTGAGATTAAAAAGCGACTGCTTGTAAGAAATCGTGGGAAAGCCACGCTTCGGCATGAATGGGCTGACTCGACTGGAGTGCTAGAAACACAGAAAACCGATACGAAACAGCACATGCGCGATGTGTTTCACCGAGTGAGTGAGGATAGCGGTGGCTCATACCTCAATCCCTACCCCCATTATCCTCCCATCCCACAAAGACCGGCAACGCACTTGTGACACCTCTGGTATTGCGGGTGTCCATGGGCGGCGGTAATCGTTTACCATAAGGCGAAACGACTGCTCGTTTCCCCCTACTCCCTAAAAAAAACAGTACCGGTAGCTTTAACCAATTGTGTCTCAGCTTACATTTGAAATTGCGGCCTGACATAATCTATATGTTTCAAAAGAGATAAACGGCTTGCAAGATTACATCCTTGTTATGGTTAGTTAATAGTTTTTGTTGAAATTGCCAGTTCAACATTTATAATCTAGCGATCTGCTTTACAATCCTAATATTTTGCAAGACCTTACCAATACATCCTCTTTATATATTGAACCGGAAAAAGCTCAATATCAAATCAAAAGTAAATGCGAGTTCCGATATCGCTAACAGACACACTCGTAATGATACAATTTACTTCAGATATCTTCGTTTTTACATTTCTGAGTTTATAAATGTAATTGGGTATTTCGTCTGAATATTTTGTGATAAAATATATTTTTAAAGCTAAAACTTTTCTTTCTTTTTAACTTTTGGGTCTAGCTTGAAACTTGAAATTTTGACAGCTTGAAACATTCTCTGAGGAAAAATGATTCTCTGAAATTAAACCCCTAAAGTGAAAAAAATACCTGAAGATTGTATAAAAATTCTTTGTTCTCAAATCAAAATCTTTCTCAAAAAAAAAAAGAAACGGTTGTATTTGAATATGTTGTAATTCGAATTTATTATAGAAACGCGCAGGAATCGTTGCGTCTTCGCGTCTTTGTGGAATAGACTACTATTTACTCATTTCAATTTATCAGTATATGATACTAATATATTTGAAATTCATACAGTATTGGATATATTGCGGAGTAAGGAGCATGCAAATACCTTTTAAATATATGTACATTCTTGGTGTTATTAACATTTGCTTTGGCTTTCTGTACTACACAAATAACAGCATAATATTATCAGATTATTACTAAAACGTGTTTTTAGCAACGTTGAAAATACAGTGTGATACTAGTTTAAAAGAAGGTTTAAAGGCTTTATTATATATCTATTAACTGTATATAAGCATAAACACCTGCAACACCAGAGGCGGGACAAGTGCGTTGTTGGCCTTTGGGGGATAGGGAGGAAGATGGGGATGGGAGGAGGGTGTGGGCCTCCGTTATCCTATCCCTCGGTGAAACACAGCGCAAGTGCTGTTTCATACCGGTTTTTTTGTGAGGTCGTGGTATCACTTCGGTCGAGCCGGCCACTTCATGCTGAAGCGTGGCTCTCTTGTAGCGGCTGCTTTTATTAATGGAAACAATAATACTGTGTCCGATTTCATTGATTTTTATAAAAGTAGTACATTTTTTTAAAGGTTTTTTTATTTTATTATTGTCTTCTTCGATCAATCCGTTGTTAATAAAAAGTCTACTACTTTATCATGTAAATTAAAACACTGGTTTTCTCTGAGAGAACTAAAATAGTCCGACTAACATCCTACGACGCTCATTAGGCAGATATGGGATCGGGCGAGGTGTGTGTGTGTGCAGTGGGGGTATAGGAAACGACCAGAGCGCGTGCCGTGGCAGAAACGTACAAGACCAGGGGTACGTTTCTGCCACGTCTTCTTGTCATAGATGCTTTAAAAATGGGTCATTATTATTGTTGTATTGTGAACTGCAAATAACTTTTGAAATTGGACACCTTAAATTACAATATTAATTAAACTAATTATGTTTGCACTGCATTACATAGGATACTCATTGATTATTGTTGATGGATCGCTATGGTATCCAACATCTGACGAATTAGGTAAAAAATAAGACCGAGTTTAGGTTGCCACGATATTCTCTAAACCATATCGGTAGGTAGGTAAGGTAAACGAGTCACATGTTCTAGCTAGATATTTACGACTGAGAAAACTTAGAACCATAGAAACTACAGATACCACAGTAGTAGGAGTCTCGGATACGACAATAAATAAAATAATAATAGAAGAACGTCCAGTTAGTCAAGGATATGAAGTAAATATCTTATCAGAAAAAAAAGTGAAACAACCTTTACTTGCAATAGTTTTATTCACACTCATCACTGTGACGCTGAAATTCCAGTAGATAGCAACAACTTCAAAAAATGATTTAAGAAAATAAGATGTATAAAAAAAATCTGATGTACAGATAAAAATGATTTTAAGACCATTTTACTGAAACAAAAAGCCAAGCATTTGCTGGTATTTCGTTAAACAATTTCAGGCTAAATTTCTATACAGATTTCAGTGGAATTTGGCATAGATTTACTTTGTTACTATTGCGGTTCGTAATGAGTATGGTAACCAGCACTTTTGGATTTTAATCGTGACTTTCGTCAGGCAGGGTAGAGTCATTTTGGCATCTAATACTTAATAAAATAGAGGGTATGCAAAAGTTAAATGTAGGTTACATGTCAGTTTTATATTCTCCATTTTTTACTTTAATTTTGAACGTAACTCGGTTGATAACAACAGGGCACAATGCTTTATTGTAGATTCTCTAAATTAAAATGTGCATCAGAATTTCATATTCGTAGGATTTCAAATATTACCTATACATTCCTCGTATCAACAGTACATTTTTACTACGGAGTTGACTAATCAATAATCATACTGATGAACTAAAATGAATTTCTTTTTCATATATAAATCGAAATCTTAAATATATTGTTGTAATCAAATATGATAATAGTAGGTTGACGTAAAAGGTCTTATATGATTTATAAGTTAAAATATAAGTACCAAGAAAATAAATACGAGCTAGATCGATTTATCGCCCAGGGAACCACTTGCATACTAAATTTCATGAAAATCCGAGATTCAGATTATATACACATACCAGAATTTCTCATGTAAAAGTATTAAATTAGAATAGGTAGATGCGTTGAAAACAAAATTAAATGAATTTGTATATATGTGTATATTTTTCTTTGTATTTTTTATATTTTTTCATTTTACGCTCATAAAATTTTTACAAGTGTAAAAAACATAATACGTTTTCTCCTCCTTATTCTACGGACAATTATGAACCCTAATAGTTGTATTGCATATAAATAAAATAGAGAGTAAAAAAAATCTTCATGATATTTTAAATTAAAACTGTCGCCTGTGGTATTCCCGGGCCGAATACGACCTTTAAACCTTCAAGAAAAGAGCGTACTCCTTCTTAAAAAGCCTGCAACACACCTGTGACGCCTACGGTGTTGCGGGTGTTCGTGGGCGGCTGTAATCGCTTACATTCAGGCGATGCGTCTGCTCGTTTGCCTTCTATATCATAAAAAAATATAATATAGATGTGTTGAAAATAACTTAAATAAATTTGTATCCCCACGCTCATAAAATTGGTTGGTGTTAACCATTCCGTCTTCTAATTTGAATCCCCAAAAGAGAAGACAAAAGCATGTATCGACAAGCTTTGTAGTGTACATGTATTTTTATTTACTGTTTCTACGATCAACAATAAACCTTTGACCCAAACATGATACCAGACGTCATCCGGATGATGTAATGTGGAAAAGCCCGTGGTCGGATGATGAAGTGGTCAGAGCGGTGCCTCAACTTTGATGTATTTAATAACCTCAGTGGTAATAAAATGTTAAATTTTAATGTTTTATTGTCAGAAGAAACACGCAACTTAAATTATTATTGTGACAGGTTTATTTGTCGTAGTTGTTTGTTTTTAGATTTAATCACTACAAAACAAGCGGCAGTTAGTTATACAGCAATTGATAAAAAACGTAGTTTGTTATTAATTAGGTTTTAACAAAATTATCGTGAATATCTGCAACCGGTATCTGATTCATTGAAGTTTTTTGTTATTATTGTGATATAAAAAGAAATCCGGATTTTACTGTCCAGAACAAAATATATTAAACCGTTTATTCTTGGCAGTATAGTAGATTACTAAAATTAAAATACTATAAACTTTTTCCATAGTTAATAAACTAGCCATTAATATCTCTCCGTTTTTATTACTTTACTTTAGTACTCTGGCTTATTTAAAAACAATCAAAATGATGAGCTGTTTCTGAATCGTATTGACAAATGGTGACGTATGTTAAAATTTTGAAGTTCCTACTAAATGACTAAACAAATATGCGTACTTTCATTGTTTCAGAAAATCTTAAAACTGCAATCAAAAATATGCTTTGCTTATGCTCATCAGGGAAACATGTTTTCAAGTTAATATTCATCTACTCGTCTAGTTGTCGCATCAAAATAAAATTTTGTATGTATACGATGTTTATATGGAGCACTAGTTATGTACTTTAAACCCTTACCTATTAATAATACTCTCTCATGTTTGGGTTTCTGTTATTCTAATGTTGTTTTTCTAACTTATAATAGTTTGTTTAGGGTTGTATCTTTAAAATATCAGCAATTTTAATAATAACAAAATGGAAATAATACCCATTAACTTAGACATCGAACCTCATAACACTAAACTAGCTACGTATATAAATTCGCAAAATTTAGAAGGATAGTATTTAAAACCTGCCTTCAAATGCTAAAATAATTAATATTAATTATCTTGCTAGCAAAAGCATTAATTCAAGAAAACTTTTATCATTAAAGATTTTCTTAACTGTTAAATGTAGGAAGTAGGTTAAAAATTGAGCATTTGTTTGGAAAAATCTTTCGTTCAGGGGATAATTGTTTGGAAAGCTTACTATTAGGGCCCAAGAGATAGATAGAATGATTTATTATTTTCAATTTATTTTAACATTTATACATGCTCGTATATTGGTGCTTATGTAAATTTTAAGAGAGAATTTCAGATGACAGCCAGTATTACAACAGCGTAGAAAATAAATGTTAAGACACGAAAAAATATCGTCTTTTACTGAAATATAGAAGATATATTTCAGCAAGTCCCCAGGGTTCTATAAGGTAAAGGCAATACGCAAAATTATTGCGGTGTAATAATCAAGGTAGTAGAGCCACGGTGATGTCAGCACGAACGCGCCGGCTCGACCGAAGATCAACGTATATGGGTGTGTTGTTTCGTTGCTGAGTGTTAGACCAAAAACCCAATGATGCCAAAGTATCACTAGGCCAGCATGGTGTGGGTCACCATGCTGCATTGTTGCATTGCCTGTATTTGCAATGAGTATGGTGACTACCACTCTTGGATTCTGCTTATGCTTTCCATTAGGCAGAGTAAAGTCATTTTAGCAGGGCTATACATAAAAAGAAGGAGATATACTTTCGAATTTGTAATATCCGTATAGGTAGTGCAAAAACATCCCTGTCTATGTACAGATCAAGCAGAGATATTTGCAGTTCAATTTCCTAAGCTTAGATGCCTCTGCTTTCGTCACGTAGAGTTCTCCAGTTCCAGGATTACTCAATTTTAATTCCAAAAGGTCGTAACTAATCGCGCTGCAAACGTCACTAACGGCTACCACAATCGAGTATGATAAACATTAACGACTTTTAGATATGGGGGACGGAAATTCGGTAACCTACATTATCATCCACAATACAAGCGTATAGATAAAATGTATCAGTTCATTAACACGGCATAGAAGATCGATTAGGACAATATGTGCCCTAGTTTATCATAATCAACTTGAGTCTCATCAATATTAGTATATTATTCGAAACACATTTTGACGTCGGTATTTCATGATCCGTAGTGGTAGATTTTATTTTATTTTATTCAATAAGTACACCGTGGGAAAGCCACGCTTAGGCATGAATGGGCCGGCTCGACCAGAGTGATACTATGGCTTCATAGAAATCTTGTGTGAAACAGCGCTTGCATTGGTTTCATCGAGTGAGGCTGATTTTTTTTACTTGTGGAAGCCCACTCGGGCCTTCACCAACCGGGCGGTGGGTGGTGTGTGGGAATCGAACCGAATAAAACCAGTGTGCCACTCTGCGCCTGAGACGGGAAGGATTCGAGAACCGCTTTCTTACGCCATCCGGACCCATACCGGTGGCCCATACCCCAATCTCTCTCCCCTCCCCCTTCTCATCCCCAAAGACTGGCAACGCATTTGTGACGCCACTGGTATTGAGGGTGTCCATGGGCAGCGGTAGTCTCTTAGGCGATACGTAAGTTCGTTTGCCCCCTACACCATTAAAAAATTACTGACGACAAATTGAAAATATATAAAATATAGTCTTAACAGTATATATATGTAACTTTAACAGTGACAGTGCTTCGTTTTAGCTAACTATAATTAGATACACAGTTACAAACTAAGTATATATGGGAAACTGAGTTGAGTATTAAAATGAGGAGAGAAGATTTGAAAGCATTGATGCTTTCATGAAAGATATTCAACTATGAGCACACGGTATTGTACTTTCTGCACATTATTATTGCTGGAGGGACCACTAAATAATAAAAAAACTGTATAGAAAACGTTCAGACAGTTTGAAAAATATTTAAAATGGGTGGGTATTATAATAAAATAGACTCAATTAATAATATGGTGCACGGGTTATATGAAAAAAAAAGTATTCAATAAATTTTAGCACATAAAAAAGCTGGAGCTAAATTTCATATATATTTTGAAAACAAAGTTACATTTTTACAAGAAAAGTTTTTATAATCTTAAAAAGTAAATAGTATGGGTTACATATTAAACTTTAAAATAGCTTCTATGTGTAACTATATCGATGTCTGTACGTAATATCTTTTAAAATATATTTAGCAGTGTTTTACATAACATCATTTGTTTAACATGTCTTTGAATATGACTAAAATCACGTGAAAATATCTGACAACGATTTCTCTGCATAAAATAATAATAATAATAAAAACCGGCTTCATGAACTGGACCAAATTGAAATGAAACCACATGGGGAGCACCAGCTTCCATTTAAAAAAAGAATCGTCAAAGTCTGTTCAGTCGAAAGTTCTTTTTTTTGTATAATACACGTTACGTTTTACTTTACTTACTTCAGTTATCACCTCGTGGACAATACTGTGGATTATACATTATAAACACATATGTGTAACGATTTTTTATCCTAAATAAATAAACATACATAAAAACAAGTAATAATTATTAAAAATAAAACACCCGATAGCGTCAGTATCTGTCATTTAATTAAAATAGTTTTTTTAAATAAAACATAAGTTATCTGTTATATTCGTGATCACCGTTAAAAATCTTTATTTTTATACCATATATACATACATACATACACTTGAAAAGCATAACCATCCTTCTTTCGCAGTCGAGTAAACATACAGTCAAATGAGAGAATCGCTTCCTTTTATGAAGTCGGTGAAAAGAAAGGAGTATTTTCTTGACTATGAGTAGACACTAGATCTTATGTGTTGTTATGCCCACATGACCATTACAACGACGATTTTAAAGCAATAAATTTAAACTAACTTGACCTACATCTCCTAGATGCATATAAAAGACTAATCGATATAACAGGATGCTACAATGAGCTGTGTTAAGAAGTTCCTTTGTGGTATTGTTGTGAGAACAATGAGCAGCCGAGACTTGTACTGGAACTAAAGGCTTTTATGTTATTATTTACTGTCTGTGGTTTGATCTAGAAAAGTTTTACTCATTTTCTATACTATGATTTTATCAGGTATCTATGTGTTAGAAACCATTTGTTGTCTTCCAGTAGATTTTTTGTTTTTAAGACCTTAAAAGAGATTAGTTTCTTTTGTTTGTAAGTGTTGAAGGTATTGTTAATTTGGTTGCCTGTAAAATCGATTTACGGACGATGACTAAACGTGATAACTTCATATAGTAAACGGGCCTCTGTCGAAACTTGATGGGTCATGTGAACCACCAGGAGATCTTTTCAGAAAGATACAGGGTCATAAAAAATAACATTCAGCACTATGCCGTGACTTGTAAGCTGTCCAACGAGTACAGGTGGGGGCATAATGGATTAGACCCAATGGGATTGGAACCAATATCATAAGGCATATCATATTCATCTTTGGCCCTTTTTTTAAGCAACAATAGTAGTTGAAGCTTGAGTGTATAAACATATCAAGTTCGTTACTCTCTTACTAAAGTATCTATATTACGGTCTAGGAATTATTTCACCCTTATCGAGCAAATAAAAAGATAATTACTTTTCCTTTTGTCAGGATATTACTTTGATATTACTTACTGACTCTTTGGATCAGATATTTCATCAACTTTAGATAGCCATTGTGTGTGGTATTTGTGGAATATAGGGATATGAAATTGGGTGACTTGACATTTCTGCGGTTGTAACTTCATAGACAATCTTGCGTGTCGTAAGAAACCAATAAGGAAGCAAAGATCGAAAGATAATAGCACTGTATAGAAACATAAATTTGAAACAAATTCTAAACCAATCTGATTGGCTAGTGTAGTCTACAACGCTAAGAGGAGTGGTCTACAACTAAGAGCATGATGTGGCGGATATCATGTTACTGTGGAGTAGTTCCAAGTGTTTCTTTTCTTGTATCTATCTGAAATTTGGTATTATTCTAGCTGAATGCGGTAAAAGAATTTATATTCCTAGCATGGGTGATAGAGAGAAAAGTAATTTAAGACGTTCTGACGGAGAAAGGTTCCGCATGACAGCAGGATAATTTATTATTTGATACAACACGTGACGAATACGAAAACAATAAAAAACACGTTAAATCATGATTTCCATTGACTTCTTCTGTTTGGAGTTCAGTAGGACCATTATGTGGATTAATAAGTAGCAAAAATATAATTCAATATTTAAATTGCTATTAATGAAAAAAAAATCATAATGGTGTAATTTTTGGATTTACAAAAGGATGTATTTGATATAAAAATAATGTTTATGTGGTACATCGTATGGCTTTAACCCTCTCCTGAGAGGAGACCCGAGCCCAGCAGTGGGACATTATGGGTTGTTGTTTGTTTGTTTGTTTTGTTTGGTACATCGCAGTTGCAAAAATGAATGAAACCTTAGCTTAATGAGTTCATAACTGACTGCCGTGCTTGAGGTCTCGGGTTTGATTCCCGGGTCAGACCAAATCTTTATATCTGCAAATGTTTTTTCGGAGCTTGGGTGTTTTCTATTTATAATACATATGCATTTACAAAAAAGTATACATATCAGTTGTCTGGTACCCATAACGCAAGCTCTGCTTAGCTTGGGACTAGACGCCGTGGTGTGTTAGATGTCCGAAACATTATTATTATTATCATATAAATTTTTACTCTGACAATTTCAATCATAGTTATTAAAATGAAAAAAGCTGTTTTCATTCATATATTACGGAGATTTAAGGTATCAAATAAAAAAAAAAGAAATCAAATATCAAATGAAAAAAAAAATGGAAACTGGAAGTCATGGATTGACACAGGTAGGCAGTGAAGTTTCCGGATGGCGTAAGAAAGCGGTTCCCGGATCTCTCCCGTCTCAGGCGTAGAGTGGCACACCGTGTGGTTTTAGCCGGTTCTTTCCGACACACCACCCCGCCGCAAACCACGGTGGGGTGAAGGCCCGAGGGGGCTTCCACACGTTAAAAAAAAGAAAAAAGAAAGGTAGGCAGTGAAGTTACATCTGACATCTATTTGTGTCGATACATGATTTTTATCTGTAGCTTATACTTAACGTTCATAAATGTCACTTAGTGTCTTAATTGAATAAATGATTTTGAATTTCAATTCGAAAATAAATTATTTCTCAGATAAATCTGTTTTGGTTAACATTAGGTTAAGACATTTGTTACTAACAATGAAATATGTATCGATAATAAATTAGATGACTGGAAAAAAAAGATGATGGGATTTAGATAATTAATGCATAGAAAACTAATATATGAGGTTTACTAGAATAGAATAGAAATATAAGATTTACTAAAGACGAGTAAACTAACTACATTTAGCTAAAACAGATAACAAAATCACTTTTATTTTCATTAAAAACGTGAATGCCTTCTACAAAAGCTTTTAAGCAAAAAACCTAAAAGTTTAGAATATAATTATTATAATTTATAAATCATAAGCAAAAACCCAAAAATATATCTTTAGACAATAATAATAAAAGACTTCAAGGGTCGATATTAGATAGTATCTACAATTATAAGACAGAAAAAGTTGATACAAGAAACTGATTTCTTCATTTAAAAAAGGACTACCATAAGATAGAATAGAATTCTATCTTCAGCGTAGAATGTATAAATTAAAAAAAACAAGTCTGGAGTAGATGTGCATCCTTACGCTCCATTTGAGTAGTTTAGTATCACTATAAATAGTTAAAACTATAAATTATTCATATAATAATATGTTATGAAATGAGTTCAATTGTAAATTTATGAAAAAAATACGTTAACTTTGCAGAAGTTTCCTATCTGCACAAAAAACCGGCTAAGTGCATGTTGGACTCGCGCGCCGAGTGGTTTGTTACATGACGTAAATAAAAATTGATATTTTTCGCAATTTATCATTTATTTTATGCTATAAGACGTTGCTTCGTACCGAATTTCAAGATTCTGAGTTCCCGGAAAGTATCCTGTGGGCTTTGATTCCCATGCGAATGTCAAAAATTTACAGCATAAGCGGTTGTATCTTTTGATTGCGTTGGCCTAGAAGTTTGTGAGGTTTCAGAGCTCCAAGGGACAGTAGACTTGAGTGTGTGATATAAATTTCAGCTTGATGCCTAAACGCGTTCCAGAGAAAAGGGGCAAATGGACAAGAAAGTGATCCTACAAGGGTCCCGTTTTATTCTTTGAGATACAGAACCCTAAAAATGAAAAAATATGATAAATAGGTAGGGCTATAATGAAACCATATTCCAAAATCTACGTGAAATTTTGGAATTTTATAAAAAGTTTAAAAAATGAAGCACAACTGAGGATATCCTTTTGATTAAATTTGTGTAGCCCTTGTTACCCGGGCCATTATAACATTCTCTCGGACACCTCTTTCATTAAAATCAGTTCAGTAGTTTAGACGCTACGGTGGAACATATAAACATAGAATTAGCTATTGTTATAACTATAATATAATAAAATAAGTGTAATAGAATAAGTTAGCTCTAAGTACTCAAAAGCAAGTCTATGAATGTAAATAAAAATCTGTGTCCAAATTATTTCCTCGTGTAATAGTAAAAATAAATAATAAAAGACAATACCTACAGAATAGTACTAGAATAGCAGGAATCCCACTTGTATGGCACAAAAGGCAAATTGAAAGAAAGAACCAGTATGCGGTATGCTGGTGCGAGAGGCATTAAAGCGAGAATTAGTAGGCAGAGTTGAGAAAAGACTCCAAAATATAAATATTGGAGGTGCTAGAAATATTTAAAAAAACATACAGACATTCATAGACTGCCAGAAATATTACCTTTCCATTTGACTGCGCCGTATTTGGATAAAGAGAAAACAGTAGAGACTGTTTCGACTATTCCTTAAATGTATATCATAAAATAAATATATTACATATGTATAAATGTGATGTAGGAAGTCAAAATTTAAAGTGTGTAAAAGCAATTATTAGAAGTAAAATTTTCTACGTTTTGCATTTTTTATGGAAGGCCAAACGAACAGACGTATGATTAAGAGATGGTAAGCGATTACCGCCGCCCATGGACACCGGTAACACCAGAGGCGTCACAAGTTTGTTGCCGGCCTTGAGGGATGGGGAAGGAGATGTGAGGAAGGATTGGATTATGGGCCTCCGGTATCCTCACTCACTCGGAGAAACACAGTGCAGGCGCTGTTTCACACCGGTTTGCTGTGAGGCCGTGGTATCACTCCGGTCAAGCCGGCCCATGCATGCCGAAGCGTGGCTCTCCCACGGTATAAGAAGTGCATTTAATTCTCTCTCGTCTTTACTTCTGCTTTTTTTTAAAACTATCACATGTTTCAATACCTAATTCATTTTATTGTGAAAGAGGTCATGTATTCAAATTTTAATTATGAGTTGTGAGGCAATCAACAATTTCTAATACAAATTCTGTTTCAAAATACAAATTTAAATTACAGAGTTTTGTTATTCTATAATTAGCTTCTGTCTTTGTCCATTGACTGCTAATTTCTGTTATTAGGGAATCAAATAGACGATATCCTCACTCAAAATGCTCTTTGAACTTTGGTAATACTTTGGCTAGTTGTAAATTTTAAGTCTTTTGTCTATAAATAATAAGTTCGCCAGTCCAACCAAGTTTTACATAAACATCGTTGGCAATTAGTGTGTAAAATATTTCAACATTCACAAATTAAACGTTGCTATTTCCCTGAATCGTTTAGTTAGTTTTCACGAATTATTTTGTGCATTATTCCTTATATGGTAAAATGTTATGATGGCGAACGTAACACTAAAAACCCAAGACAACCACTTAACACTTAAATACACTATAATCTGTACTACCACGGTTTATTCGGAATATAATTATATAACCTCTTTAGACAAGAAAACCAACTGTGATTCTATTAATAAGTTTTTCCGGAATTCATAAATGGAAAAGTTTTCCTCCATTAAGATATTTGCCACTTCATCGATCAGTTGATGAGATGCCTAAAATTAATGCCAAGTTTAAGTGCTTTCTTGATGGCCCCTGTTTGCCAGATGTACCCTTTGGAGCACTTTCTGTTTCCTTACTTGAGAAAATGGCTTGATGCCAAAAGATCGTGCCAAACGTGACGAGTTTGACTCTGTAGTTGAATGTTATTATTGGAAAATATGTATTGAATTGATCCGTATTGTATTGATGATCGGATATTTTTGTGACCATCGCTGTGTCAAGGTCGCTCAACATTGCCCCGCTTGGGCGCCGCAGCGTCGGGCCCTGACTGCATTCATCGGAGGAAATTTTTCACTATTGACTGTCGTACGCTCCATGGCCAGTGGCGAGAGCAGTTTTACCGCGGTCGAGGCCACCTTCTGCGAGAAAGTCATCTAACAGAAAGAGGCGGTGGAGAAGGCCCCGGCGAACGGTCTCCACTCGGACCCCATCTGCCGCCGATGGACCGGGCGGCGGATGCGCCTACCAGCGCCTCACGCCGCCTTGAGTGTGGCCGCGGACGGGCGGGACGGGTTTTCCGCTCTATCCGCTTCACAGGCCAGCCGCAAGGGGGTTACGTTACGCGTGTGCCGTACGTTGCCTTAATTGAGAGAGTTTACTAGCAGACAGTGCCCGCTTCAGTGCGGGCAGGCGCTGGGAGGGGTCTGGATGGTGTAAGAAAGCGGTTTCCGGATCCCTCCTGTCTCAGGCGCAGAGTGGCTTACCGTGTGGTTTTAGTCGGTGCGATTCCGACACATCACCCCGCCGCAAGCTCCGGCGGGGCAAAGGCCCAAGTTATAGGAATATGGGGAATAGGGAGGGGTTGGGGTATTTGGATAAAATAGATGTGTGTTTTAATTCGTAAAATTCTATCTGGTGACGTACACACACTGTTATCATTCCCAAAAAAATCGGACACAAAATCGTACTACAAAAAGAGCCTATCACCTTGTTTGGCCAAAGCCCAGAACAACTTATAGAAAAAAAGATATTAAATACGAAGGAACACAAATTTATAATTCATTACCTAAGAAAATTAAGGACTCAGAATCTTTAAGTTTATTTAAAAAATATTTAATACATCTTGAAAGACATTAAAAAGTAAAAATATTCTACTAAATAAATTAATGAAATCTAATTTGTGTGAATAGTCTCTAAGTGTGTCATTTTTGTCGCCTACCTACAATATATTTTATAATTGTAAACGAGCTCTGAACTGTATACCTACTTTTTATAATTATTTTTATTTTTTATGTGAAGTGATTTGTAATCTTTAAGAAATAAATAATTCTAACCTTAAATTTAAATGGCATATGTCACCTATTATTACAAGTCCATTGACACCTTTTTCATTATACTTGGTTCTGTAGTTTAGGCACTACAGAGGATCATACAAACGTAGATTCAATGCTAAAAATATAAGAAAAATTCGGTTGGTTTCACCGAAGAAAGGTAGAAATACGAATAATTTATAAAAAAAATTTTTAAATAGGCTTGGTTCGTAGTTCATTTAAACCCGTTAATGTTTCTGGCGTAAAGTTTATTGTGAAAACTAATCCTAAAAACGATAACTAACAATTCTGTTATATTTTTACTGCTGTAAACTACTTTCCTTTACTCTTCTTTCATTGTGAAAATCTTTTATTTAGCGTTACTGCGATCTGTGGTAAAGATTTCGTGAATAGGTATGTGTGGTTTTACTGTTGCACGCTGTCCAGGATTTGTTTGCATTTTAAAACAAGGACTTTACACACCTGGGAAATATTTTTTTATTTTTTAATTATACCTAAATCCAAAAGTAAATATCATAAGCTAAATAATAAAAAAACTGACAACGTTTTGGCTGTAGCTTTATCTGCATCACAGTTATTTTTAAATCCTATCATAATCTCTTTATTTTGTCTCGGATATCCCTTGTTGTGCCGCTAGTAATTTGTAAGCAAATAAAATGAAAATCTGTTAAAATATTCCTTATTGGTGTTAAAATACGCCTCTACCTTCCCATTCAGGGATAAAAGACGAACTTGTATGATGATGACGACATATTTATTAAATAATAAATATTTTTGTAACACACAACGCCATCTAGTCCCAAACTAACCAGAACTTGTATAATGGGTACTAGACAACTGATACAAATGTTTTACATATATACTTTATTACTGTTAATACCCACGTAACATATTATACATAGAAATCACACAGCCTCCGAAACTTTTAATTTATATATATTTGCAGATCTCACAAACCTTTGGTCCGACCCGGGAATCAAAGTCTAGACCTCACGCACAGCAGTCGCATACGTTACCACTTCATCACCGAGACAGTCAACATAATAATGTTGTTTCGTCATTAATAACGATGTAATATTATAGTAATACATAAATATAACATTATTATGATATAAAAGGTGTAAAACAATAAGTTGTTTAGCATTTGATCAGTTCATTACATCTATATAAACAAATTAAATTAGAGTGTCTGTTTGTAATATTAAAATAAACGCTTTGTACTAAATGCATAGGTTTGTGTACACGGCACATATACCACAATAAAAAAAAATATTTTACAATTTTTGTCTGTCTGTCGGTCTGTCTGTCTATCTGTCTGTCGGATAGTTAGACGGACGATTTTGATAGGACTTTAATTGGCAGAAAGCTGATAATATATTATAAGGAGTAGCTACCTTTTTTTAGACTAGCTTTGCGCCACGGCGTTTTGTACCCCGGGGCTCAGCTAGTACATATGTACTAAAATCTAAAATGTGGTAGAGAAACGCTGGTTTCAGTACGAACGGGCCGGCTTGGCCGGGGTTGTACTAACCTCGATCAGAAAATCAACGTAAAATGAAAGCGTTCGTGTTGTCGTGTTTCGTTGGTGAGTGCGAGACCGGAGGCGTAATGATGCAGAGGCATCACTAGGCTGCCATGGTGTGGGTCACCATGCTACATTGTTGCATTGTCTGCATTCGCAATGAGTATGGTGACCACCACTTTTGGATTCTACTTAGGCTTTCATCTTACATATAATTTTTTTTACATAATTTGTACAACATGAACATAAAGTACATAAACAGCACTAATATTAACAATTAGTAAATTGTTGAGAATAATCACTACAATGGATTGTATCTGTCTCAAAACAGCATGTACGCATTCGTGTCAGAAATTAATGACACATGATTAATTAATCAATATGAATAACATACTATTTTGAACGAAGTAATTGTTTTAGTTATGAGTCACATTTCATCAATAACCTTTAACACTTGCTGAATATAAACCTCTCCAAAGAAGATTTGGCCCATTATACCATGCTAGCTTGACGGGTTGATAAAAGGTTTGTTTCTAGATTGTTGCCTTTTTTATTTTATGGAATCGCGGGCAATCGAGCAAAGGTATCGCCTGATGGAAATCGATTACCGCCGCCCATGGACATTTGCAACACCAGAGGCGTCACAAGTGCGTTGACGGCCCTTGTAGGATGGGGAGGAGGATGGGGATGGAGAGAGAGGTTAGGGAATGGGCCTCCGGTTTCCTCACTGACTCGGTGAAACACAGCGCAAGCGCTGTTTTAAATCGGTTTCCTGTGAGGCCGTGTTATCACTGCGGCCGATGCCCGTTCATGCCGAAGCGTGGCTCTCCCACAGTAAGTCTTTGCAGTGATTTTGTCCTACATAGTTTGTTCTCATAGTTGCCTCTTACGACACTCACATAATGAAGAGGAGACCACACGTAGATGAATGTAAAGATAGAATCAGCAAGTTGTTTATATAGATTTATACGTATGCTTATTGATTCACAATAATTATGCTGCATAGTTCAATTTCCTAATCTTATACTATCTTATACTAAATCTTATACTAACATCCGGTTGTACTGTGAGTTGGGAAGAAATCATTTACCTTACTCGCTATAAGTTAAAGAATCAAATAGCCGTTCAGTGTGAAATACACAAAGGAAGAACCAAGCACGCTACATATGTACATGTGGGTATATTTTTTTCGTAATTTAGTTCTGGTCTCAATTTTTTTTTTATATTTTTTCTATTAAATGTAGATTGAATTACCGTGTTCAATAGATAGATAGATAACTCTTTACTTGTACACCGTATTACAGTTTTACAAGAGCCCGTTTATCAACTCGTCAAGCTAGTATGGTATAATGGGTCAAAATATTCTAAAACTGTATAGTTTGCCATACTCGTAACTACTTGTTTTCAAGAACTCAAGAAATGTTTTATCGGATTCACCTTCTGTCGAGATGCAAAGATACTTTCGGGTCTAAGTGTGGTACTTGTACAGAGTTGGCGGGCTGTCCAACTTTCCAAAAGTAAATTTGATGTGCATGAAATTATCTTTTGCTTTCCCATTGTTGCAGATTGAAAATTTATTTTTATAACTTATATAAATATTCAAATTTGCAGGTCATTGTGCAACGTATTAACTAAAATATAACCCTTTTGTCTCTGACGGAGTGGCATGGTGGGTTGAAATTGTTCTGTGTTATATTCAGATAATCAAATCTTTTCCGAGTACTTGCTTCGTTATGTAGTTTTGTGGCAAAGGATACTCTTATTTTCAGCTTACACATTTTAATAATAGAGAGCGTGCTTTTTTTTATACTATAAGCGAGATTAGGTCTTATTATTTAAAAAAACGAAGGGGTTTCTCAAGCCGACGTGTTTATTTTTTTTATGTATGACCACGCATAACTTTTTACAGAGTAGCCCGATTTTCATAATTCTTTTATTTTTTGTTCTTTATAGAAACATTTGTTTTCTTTAAGGCACATATGAGTAAATTGTTTGAATACTTACAAGATATACTTTCATTTTAAATAAAAATCTCTATTAGAACTACTCACATTATAAATAAACACCTCTATTATCTAATATCAATTCCAGTACACGAATACCTACTTACTGTTGTTACTGTGAGGTATGTCATGGATCTTAAGCAATATGTGTATTTGTGTGTAGATCTATATGTGTTAGTAGTGTATGTATATAGTGTAAGTAAGTATTTGTAAGTAGCTTTATGTATTAATAATAACTTAGATATATTGAAGTACACAACTACCCAAAAGATCATAATATAATATCCGTACAAAGGTTGTCTGGAAGAGATTGCCGTAAGCAATAAAATTTCTCATTGAAATACAATGTTAATCTCCGCATATGTATCTCTGTACCAATTTTTAAAGTAATGGTGTCCAATAAAATCGTATATATATATATATAAATCTGTAAATAATATGATATCTACCTAATGGTATTTAATATCCCTAGTAATTTTGTATTTGTATTTATATTTTAAAATGGTAATAATATCAGAACTTTATAGGCAGACGTCTTCTGTGTTATTCTGCACAAGCATAGGAAACTACCCAGCATTGATATAAATTTATACTTTATGCTTACACGAAAAGGAACCAAGGATGGTTGAAAAGAGATGGACGGACAATTAGTAGATAGTAAATAAAACAAGTCATATAACCTTGCACATTATAATAAACTAACTGACCCGGCGAACTCCATACCGCCATATTTTTCTTTTGTAAATATTTTCTAAATTACTGAAAAACTTGTTTAAGTAAATATGCCTGCCTCAGCTTTCCACTATTAGTGTACAAAAAAAACTTTTCCAGCTATCTTTTAATTTTTTGTACCAATAATGATATATACCACGTACTTATTCCCGAAACTCTTGTGTTACAGGAAGGTTTTGCTCTTTTTCAGACCCAAGATAATTAAAACATCTCCAATATCAAATGGCACGATCCCAATATATTTTCACTAGATCTCAATCAATTAATAATTAACTATTGAACAAATGTGGGGTATTTGGTGGACCTATTTCTAGGTGACCTTTTTGAGGTTATAAGTTATATTTATTCTTTTGTACCGAGTGTTACATAGTTTTACGCGAAGTAAAGGTCGTATAAATATCTTAATTATAATCGTAGTAGAAGAAGAGTGGAAAACAAGCGCTGCTTCTATGAATCAACATCGTCTAGCTACAACGCGTTTCAAATAAGAGTGAGACTGTATTTGTAACAAGCTTCACTTTAAATGTAGCGTTGGCATAAAAATTAAATTAATAATAAAAAAAAAATCTCAAATGCTCTTCAGAGACTCTATGTCTATTATATTATATGTCTATTAATATCAATATCAGTGGCATTGAATGTGAATGAAAGTGGCATGTAATTAAATTGTTTTCCGTTCATCATTAATGATATACTGACTTCCGCATAAGAGGTAGATATTTGCTGTTGCGGACATTTATTTAAAACTATTTAAGACAGAATACAACAGTACGTTATTATCATTATAGCTCCAACGAATTTGGCAGCGAGCGTCAAATAGTGTTAAAACGGCAGATTTTTTCCACTTATTTTACACTTACCATTACATGTACATAGAATACACTCAAACTATGAAACAAATATTTGCAGATCATACAAACATTTGATCCGACCTAGGAATTGAACTCGAGAAGTCAAGCTCAGCAGTCGTATTCGCTACCAAGGCAGCTGTTATATACTATATATTGAAATGAGCTCACTATAATTATATTATAGAACGAGTGGTTTCAAGTTAGATCAAAAATAAAAATAAAATAAATACTCTTTGGAACAAAAAAGGATTCCTAAATTTCACAGCTGTTATCAAAAGTCATTTCTGTGCCATTACCGTAATCAAGATGACGGGATCTTAGTAAGAAACTGTTAGAACAGAACAGAGACAATTCATGCATTTGATTGCTTCATTCAAGTCCCATAAAATATTTAATCACCGACTTGTCAAATCCAAGACACTCAAGAGATACCTACTGCAATCTTCTGACAATAGTCACCATGAATCATCGGTCAGTAAGGGAATGAAAGGGTGAAAAGGGGTGGCCTCCTTAAGTAATGCCATTTATCAAAGGGTATCAATTACGCCATCCTCTTTTTTATTCTATTACATCAGAACTTCCTTTCTTATATTAGCGAGCAAATATGCTGTTTGTGATTCGACTTGTATTAATTTCAAGATTCTTTGCGTTTCTTATTCACATCATGCTGATTGATTTAAATTTACTACTTAGAATAAATATAAAATAGTATAAATATCTGGTCAAATTGGAGACTGCACAAAAAAATGGCGTTTTAACTATCTATTTATATATATGTCAGTTCTCGCGCACAATAAGAGCTTAGGTCACGCCACAAGCTTCTTCGGTTTTGTAAGTTGTGAATTTATACTTCATTAAACAAAACGTTTTCCCTAAAAGTGTTCTGGTGTAGTATGTTTTGATTAGTTTGTTATACGACATCACAACCTACGACTATTATTGTAGCGCTGCAACGTAACGCCTCACTTTTAGGTAAAGCTCAATTTTGCTGCTCATAATTTTTTTTAAACCGCGAGCTGAATATAAAAATCATTATAGTCGTATCTCCAAAGAATCTGATTTATTTAGGTAGTGTTGCAAGCTGTAGAACTCATTGTTTAAAGTATATCTTTATAATATCATCATTATGTAATACTTAACCATCGTGTAACGAGTTGTTCTCAATCGTGTGTTTCGCGTAATCCCAACTATTTACAGTTTCATGCGAGACGGGGTTTTTGTTAAGGGCAAATCGAACTACTTAAAACCTTACGTCGAGCTCAGTAGGTATCGCTTGAAGATGGAGTATTGAAGGAATTTATAAATAATAAATAATTAATAAATAATTTATAAATAATAATAATTTTAATGTGGTTCAATATTTAAGCATATCTTTAATTGATTTTGCTAAAATGTGTTAATGTTGTTACATACATAAAAAAATAATGTCAAAAAACATGCTTGTTGCAAGCAAACGGAAATATTTAGAGTTATAGATAATGTATTTACACATGTGTTAGTATCAAATCAAGCATAGCTAAGACTTAAACCAAATCATTATGAGATTAAACAAGTCAGACAATTTGCCATTGCCTTTGTTATCGGTGATGTTAATTAAGATGCACGCCACGTTACGTAGACACTTTAGGTACTGGATATTTTCGTGGTATACCAATCTATTACCGTCTTTATTTTACGTGTGGAAATCCCCTCGGGCCTTCACCCCACCTCGGTCTTCACTTTAACACATTTCGGCTCTAGCGACCATATCAGTGATTCTGGAGACATGACCGACCTGACTTATATAAATATATTTTAAGATGATGTATTATGTTTGTATAGATATACATGAACAAAGTCTTAAAAAAGTGAGTCTGCCTACATAAAATTGACAATGTGAATTAACATAAAATTATAAATTTTGAAAATAATACCATAATGTCCCACTGCTGGGCTCGGGTCTCCTCTCATGAGAGGGTAATACCATCTTAATAAGGCTAAATTGGCCCTCAAAAAGTTTTATAACTTTCTATTGATAGCCTTGAGTTATATGTAAAATTAATTACCTTAGATAACTTTAAAATTCCAGCGATAAAGTGATGCAAATTTTTATTTATATTTCAAGGTTTCATGGCATACCTATCATACTTCATACGTATTATTTTATTATTATTTTTTGTTGTATTTGTTTCCCGGAATAGCTACGGTACTTCATTTCTATCTTCAAATAAGAAAAACACTTTTCTAAGTAGAAGTATTGTGAATCTGAAAGGAAAAAAGACTTTTGCTGTGCCATGTAAATGTGTGTTTTGTATAATATGTCTTTCTAGCCGTTTATTAACAGCGTTTATTAGTACACTGGTGGACCTAGACCTCTCATTTGAAAGAAGGTATTGGTCTCCTGTACCACGCTTGCCAGATGGGTTAGTGTTAGTCTTTGCAATGATGTTTCCCTGCGTTGTTAGCTTAGTGCTTATTACAACTTCCATGGGATGATATGGCCACTTCTTACCAAGCGAAGTTTTGGCCTGTTATACTACGGTAGATTATTACCAGACTGGTTATTATGAGGTTTATCTGAAGGGATTGTTGTCTTTGCGTTGATATTGTTCTACGTGGTTTGACCCCTTATATAGCTTATGAAACCAAATGGGTGAATAGGGATAGTGATTCTCTGGCCGTCCATCACAGCCAATTACACTCGCAAAGTAAAAAAATCTGCTTTAAATTTGAATTTGAGTAGAATTCATGACTTCTATCAGTTTGAAGTATTGCGCAGTTTTAATTTAAACTGAATTTTCACACGTAGCTTTCTTCCAACTCAGCTATTATGTGAGTAAATCCTAAATGGAAGAGCTCGTTCCAGTGTGATTCTCTTTACTAAACGCGTACCTATTAAATACTGAGCAAGCAAAAAAAAAGGAATGTGCAGGGAAAAATCACATTTTAGTGTAACTGATAACTGAATAAAACGGGCATAAAATTAAGTGATTTTAATGATATGTGATGTTTGTTACAAATCTGTATTGATCACACAAGTATTGGTCTATGTGTGGTTCGAATTCACATCCATCATTATTAATATACATTTAAATAAACAATAATTCTTTGACGGCTTATTTTTAATAGTCCTTTTGAGTGCTCCATAATGTTTTAAAACCGATGCCGTACTTTTACAAATCACCCCCAGATCATTAACGAATATCGCCAGAAAAAAGAAAACGGCTTTGTGGCACATCGTACGGCACTACATCTTTGATGGTAAGAATACCGTACTAAAATATATGACCTAAATGTACTCCCTCTGCCTGTGCTTTTGAATTCTCACCTGCACTCAATTGAACAGTTTACAAGTGGCGGCATAGTGCTGAATATTATTATTTCATGCTCTTGTATCTTTTTAAGTAGGTCTCATGGTGGTTTAAATGACTTATAATTTTCGACCCAGGCCTGTTTTAACTATAGGCTATTACACTTATTAGAACGTTTTAACATAGTCGGCTTATAGTTTTTAAACTTTTTCTATTTTTGTGTCTTGAATAATAATATAATAAAAATTTTGCTTTAATAGTTTAAGTTATTAACACTTGAAAATGAAACAAATAAAATACATCTGGCATCCTGGGGGTTTCAATAAAGCGGTCTAGCTAAGATTCAATGGTATCGCTGAGCGATTACGTTCATTCATGTCACTTAGTGTCTTAATTGAATAAATAATTTTGAGTTTGAATTCATTATTATAATGTTTATCAATAAAAAATAGGTCATCCAGGTACTATTATATTAGTTAGCTAACTCTAAAAGGTTTTTACATATAATGATAGTCAGGTAAAAAACCCTTCAAATAGAAGTGGTATGATTAAACACAGCAATTCTCACGTAGTTACTTCATCATAATATTTGAAATGAAACAGAGAAATTATCCATATAGCCGTAATGGCTACCAAAAAGGTTACAGCTTCCATTGTTACGAGTCATAAAATATTCTTGCACATAAAGCCTTCGTCACCGCTAGGGTCTTTTAATAAAAGTGTCAATTACGCTTATTTTCGCACGCTGTAATTACACTATAAAAGATCATGAAAGGTTTTAATAAGATTACAATTGAATTAGCAATTTTCCTAAAAGTAAAAGAACAATATTAAACGAGGATCAAGGGTTGCATACTAAGTAATGAGGCTCTAACATATCATATGAAACGATATTACTTTTAAAAAGATTATGCAGGATTGGTTTTTTAGTGGATGAATATATAAAAACATGATAAATTATAATTGTAAAAATTTACAGCAATACTTTCTGCAGAACAGCAGTCAACAGTTGCTCATGAACGTATTCAATACGTTCTAGTACAATTGTTGAAGGATGTAATGAATTCAGCACCACGGGGCTGGTTCGACCGGGGCGGTATTAACCTCGCACAAATCTAAAATGTCGTGTGTTATCGTGTTTCGTTTGCAAGTACGAGACTGGAGATCCAATGATACGGAAGAATCACTAGACCGCATAGAATGGGTCGCCATGCTGCATTGTTGCATTGTCTGCATTCGTAATGAGTATGGTGACTACCACTCTTGAATTCTGTATATGTTTTCCATCAAACAGAGTATAGCTACTTTGGTAGGACTACACAAAAAAAAATATATTATCAAAGTGAAATTTAAAAATGATATTGTAAGTGACAAAGCTCATTTGTGGAATACAGCTTGTTATTTATCTATATGCATTCTAATGCATGCAGATTTGTATTGATATGCTAATGCATTATATATAGCATACAGAACTTTATAAGCGAAATAGTGTGAATAGTGTTGGTATTGGCAATTTTGTCAGAGTGTGTTTATTTAGCCGTACCACAGTCAGAGATTTTAAAGTGTTTTCATAGCATATAGGAGTAATAAAAATTCAAAATACAATATAACCTAAATATTATTAGGAAAATATTACTAATTCCTTTTTCTTAAAAGTTCCTTCGATTATAAATTTAAATAAATTAAGTGAACTTTCTCAAATTATTAAATTAAACCAGTGTCGTCAACTTTAATCTGGTGGTAATCAAATTACAAATTATAGTCGGCTAGAGTCTGGATTGCGGTGAAATATTAATCAACTCTTGCTCTTAGTATGCACAATACGTGTAAGCTTTGACGTTAAGACTGGTAATCAATAAAGAGCTGTAAGAATCTTGGACATATTTTCCTGCAACATAATTAATTGTTTATCTGATTTAGGCTAAAACTCTACAATTGTCTTTATTTATCTAATGACTAAGTTGACCTGAATGCTGACATTGATGTTACTTAACCATGATTTATCACTTTGACCTCGAATACTAACCGAGAATGAATTGACTTTTCTTCAAATAACTGAATGAATTTCATCTTAGAATTAAACACCCTTGTACTTATTCATCGTCATCATCATCATCAGCCTATCGCAGTCCACTGCTGGACATATCATCAACCCATAATGTCCCACTGCTGGGCTCGGGTCTGCTCTCAGGAGAGGGTTAAGGCCATACGTCCCCACGCTGGCCAAGTGCGGGTTGGGGACTGGCAAGACAACGTTGTGGCTACGTAATCTTACCGTTGGATGTTTTTAAGCCGCCCGAAGGCCTCCAACTAAGCTTCACCACTGTTATCCTATGATAACAACCGGGACCGACTGCTTAACGTGACCTCCGAATCACGGAGACGCTCATGGTAACATGCCACCAGCGGTCACCCATCCAGGTACTGACCGCGCCGTCGTTGCTTGCCCTCGCTGATTGTTTCTAATCACCGAGTGCAACTGGGCTATGAGCGCCTGCTGGACATAGGCCTCTCCAATTTCACGCCACTTAGTTCGATCTGTGGCTTCTCGCATCCAGCTCCTGCCAGCCATCCCGCGCAAATCATCGCTACACCTGGCCTGTGGACGTCCTACACTACGTTTACCGAGACGCGGTCTCCACTCAAGAACTCGTTTACCCCAACGGTTATCGGTTCTTCGGCAAATGTGACCAGCCCACTGCCACTTCAGCTTGCTTATCCTGTGGGCTACGTCGATGACCCTGGTTCTTTGTCGGATCACCTCGTTTCGGATGCGATCCCTTAGAGAAACGCCGAGCATAGCCCTCTCCATTGCACGCTGAGCGACTTTAAACTTATGGACCAGTCGAACCGTAAGTGTCCACGTTTCGGCTCCGTATGTCATTACGGGTAGGACGCACGCATTGAAGACTTTCGTCTTTAGGCACTGTGGGATCGCCGATGAGAAGATCCGACGCAGTTTCCCAAATGCTGCCCAACCTATCTGGACTCTTTTGTTCACCTCGTCCTCAAAGTTGTTTCTACCTAACTGCAAAGTCTGCCCGAGGTATACATATTTTTGAACAACTTCGAGAACGGCACCGTGTACCGCAACCGGCCCCGGTAGTACATGGTCATTGAACATGACCTTAGTCTTGTCCAAGTTCATCCGTAGGCCGATGTGCACAGAAGAGTCAGCCAGATCGTTCAGCATCTGTTGTAGCTCCCGCAGCGTCTCTGCCTTGATGACGATGTCATTTGCAAATTGCAAGTGAGAGACGTTCTCGCCATTGATATTGATATCGCGTTCTTTCCAGTGCAGCGTCTTAAACAAGTCCTCCATTGCATTAGTGAACAATTTCGGGATATAACGTCCCCTTGTCTCACTCCTCGATGCAATGGTATGGGTCTTGTATGCTGATCCTGAACTTGGACGGACATAGTGGCGGCTTTGTAGAGACATTTCAACACTTGGATGTACCGCCAATCTACTTGGCAACGCTGCAGGGACTCCAGAACAGACCAGATCTGTCCAGACCGAGTCAAAGGCCTTTTCATAGTCCACAAATGCTAGACACAGGAGCTGATTATACTCTTCGGTCTTCTGTATTATCTGCCGCACTAAATTTAATCCTAACCGGTTTCGTCCTATGGCATTATTTTAGATCACTGTTTAAAATAAAATTTAAAATTATTTATATCTAAAACCGAAAAAGTACGATTACATGGAAATATTGCGCTCATATATCAAACAATCACCAGGGTAAGCAATGACGGCGCGGTCAGTACCTGGATTGGTGACCGCTGGTGGCATGTTACCATGAGCATTTCCGTGATTCGAAGGTCACGCTAAGCAGTCGATCCCGGCTGTTATCATAGGATAACAGTCGTGAAGCTTAGTTAGAGGCCTTTGGGCGCACTTGGCCAGCGTGGGGACGTATGGCCTTAACCCTCTCCGGAGAGGAGACTCCAGCCCAGTAGTGGGACATTATGAATTGTTGATGACATGGAAATAGTCGTCTGTCAGTATAAGGGATTCTTCCCGAAACTGAGGCAATTGTATTTTATATCTTCCACCACTACATGTTTACTAAAAATAATCAATTAATTTTAAAACTTCAAACTGCATTCATTTATTTTCCATCTTTATAAGTGTTACTTCGAGCCCATAGATACTTCTTAATTGATAGTTTATTGCATATGATTTATGACTATTTTTTTCGATCCTTATCTTTTCAAACCAGCACTATCCTACCCGGATAGCAGCTGAAAAATTGCGATCGGGACACAAGAAGTATTATGATTGGGTCTAATGGCTTCTGTATTTTTTCTTCATCAAAAAAAGAACTCTAAATCAAAACTTCTGAATATTGAGATTTATTTGTTCATGGACATGGAAAGCCACTTGTTATCAGATAGCTCGTTAATTCATTTGCCCTCAATTCGCTGCCTCAGCGACCCGATTGTGTCTTGGACTTTTCTTTTCTATTCTGTGCCAGTTTAGTTTAATTGCAAACATCAAGAATAATTCAGAAAATTAATTTTTTATTTGTTTGGCTTCTACACTTATATTTTACTCTAACAGATTGTACAAAGAATAAAATGGCCAGCATGTGCTCGCTTCTCAGGTTCGTACGTGCCTCTTGGGATACTAAGAGAAACTTTAATGCGAAGTTATTTCTAGATATAAATAAAACCATAGAATGAAATATTATGAGTGCAGTTCTGATCTTATGCGCTCTTTTATTTCAGTTGTTAATTTTAGAAAATACAGTAATATGAAGATAGATAGCTATCTATCCAGATATATACTATCTTTTTAGCCACATATATTGGTAAATGAATAACATATTTATATTTTACAGCAGTAAAATATAAATGTGCTATTTATGAAAGTAAAGTTTGTGAGTTTGCGAGGTCGTGGGGGTAATCCCTGGATCTACTAAACTAATTTTAAAAAATCTTTTACTTATTTTTATTCAAAATTTCACATTTATTTCATTTCAGATTTATGATAAAATACTGCCATTAAATATTGACAGAGACAATTAGACTTATCTTCAGAAATCAAATCAATGATATCTAAAAAGAAAAAAAAACATGTCTTTGTATGAAATATCATTACAGTGTGCACTAGATTATTAGGAATAAATATTGATGGCGCTTAAAAATGTTTGTAGTTGTTAGACATTAAAATGTCTGGTAACCACCAATAAATCGCACTCTAAATGGTTATATACATTTGATTTCACATCACAAGCGTTTTCGACCAAATAAACAAAGGTTAGTAATCCCATGGGCAGTACATCTCCCAGATTGTAGCAACAGTCTCACAAAAATACATGAATCCGGCATAAACCGTTTATCCATCACTTTCTCCTCTTTTTGTTACTCAGTTTTATTATGTTTTAGTATTGTATTGTGTGCTCATTTCAATCCATGCGCCAACAGCTGAACGAACACCAACAACAGCTACCAATATTATTATTACGTACACAACTACTATTTTTAACTCATATATTGTTAGAGAAAGATGTATCAAGCCAATTTGAGCTGTTTTTTGACAAGACTGCACGTAAGATGTTTTCCTATTTAAAAAATGTGTCACATTACATATTGAAATAAGACTATAGATAATACAGATCGAGCATTACGCACATAAAATGAAAATGAGTACTTTTTAGACTTACTTTTTAAATTTTGAAGCCTACCAAAGTGACTATACTATGCACGATGGAAAGAATACAATAGAATAAACTTTATCGTACACTAATAGATACAGTTATATTTGAGTCAAACAATATAATGACCATGTACAAATGGTGGCCTTATCGCTAAAAAGCAATTTCTAACAGGCAACTTTTGGATGGAAAAATCGACTATAAAAAAACAAAAAATTCAATAGAATCTTGTAGAATTCTAAAATCTCTTTTTAATTCTCTATATATATAATTAAAGAATGAGGATAATGTTAATTGATTATTTATAGCATTTTATTTTTAGGTTCAGTAACTTAGACGTGCTATACAAATCGCTTGTATAAAAAATATGGTTTCATTTTTATGGGCTTTTTGGGTCTTCGGGAAACACTGCGAGCTATAAATTTTCAGTAATTGTCGAGCGATTTTTGCAATAAAATGATCAATGTGTTACGATATTCATACTAATACAAATGAAGGTATAGATAAGAAAAGTATATTTTAGAAAATTTTTATAGGAATATTTTATATAACATATACGAATCACAAAACATTTACAGTCTATAGGATTCAGTGCTGTGTTACTGAGACAGGTTTTTTGAATTGAAAAATATACCTAACTTTAAAATCAACAATTTCATATGCAAAGGTGCGTATAATTTTACAAAAGTCACTTTAAGCTCTCAATGTTTCTCACAAAATCTCTTTCAATTTAAAAAAATATTTTTATCGTTTACATGTAATAAAGAGGTAAAACAAGCATTTTAATAAAAATGTTTTATAGAAAACATTTGCTAGCTTGTTCAACTTGATGAGATAAGATAATAATAAATGCCACTTCACAGATTATATTGAGTGTTACAAGCAAATAACTTTTAGTAATCCCATGAAAAATACGAAAACGGTAATACCTTTCCTTGTAAAGTCATATCTTTGGCTCCCGGCACGCTTTCTTTTTATCTTTTTAAAATAGTATTCCACGGAGAAAGTAAAGAACTGCTGTAATAGAATATTTTTTTATTAAAAGAAAATGTCATATTCGATGGCATGGCATACAAAAGGTATTAATTATTTTTCTAACTACTAAAGCAATCTGATACGTAGGATGAGAGTACAAAACTGGCTGTGATTATAGACTTAACGGTGCTCTGTATGCGAAATGCTGAGTGCATTTTGACTCCTTGCTTCACCGATATAAAATCGATTTAAAAGCCTATCTCTAGTTAAAGCTGGAATTATTTTTTTTAAAAAGGAAAGAAAAGAAAAGAATCAATCAATTCTTTTCTTTCAAGGCATATTAAATTTTTTGAATAATATTCTTTTTAAGGTTATATCACAGTTATCAAAACACTTTTATTTTCCGTGCGTAAATCCCCTATAAAATGAAACTAAAACCACGGCCAATAGTACCAGGAACTGGAGGACCAGGTGTACCCTCCCCTGGAACCCCGAACCGTTTTCAATACAGTATCTCCTTTAAAAACTGAAGTTACTTTATTGAACAGCCGATAGCAAGTCAGGGGTAATTAACAACTAAGTAAGAAACAAAACAATAGGTTCCTTTAGATTTAGCTTGTATTCCTAGTCCATAGCTTACACTGCCTAATGTTGTCTTCATGATTTCTAATTGGTATTTATTGAAGAAAATATTAAATGCCACATGACATTATCTACCAGTCAAATATTCTAATACTAATTACTTTTCGCAGACTTTATGACACTTTTAAGATCGTAATATGAACGAATGGGTTCGTTAAAAGTTTTGTTCGTACGTTCGCACGCTTTGCACAGTTCTATCAATAAGATTGAACGTTTTTTAAATCACCCCTACTAGGATCACCTATGGGTCATCATCAGGGGAAGATTAAATGTAGGTTGCACCAGCTGTCAACGTAATAAATGTGTAGTAAAAAAAAACTTTGTATACTGATATAAAATAACTTTAAAAAAAAATACATTAAAATATTTCGGCCGAGATTTGTCTGTAATAAGTTATTGATTGATTAAAATACTTATTCTAGTTATTATTCCTTAAGTTATGCTTAACAAAAGGCCTTGAAGTATAATATTTTAAGATATAAAACAAAGGAATGAGATCTTTTTTTTAAATCGATGATTTGCTTTCTCTTGAGAATATTCTTGTAATATGAAGAAAATTTCAGAATTTATCAACTAAAGAGTACATCATCATCATCATCAGCCTATCGCAGTCCACTGCTGGACATAGGCCTCTCCAATTTCACGCCACTTAGTTTGATCTATGGAGTTAGTTAGTTAGTTCTTCGTTCTAAAGAGTACGGAATATGATATTCATGTGTGGTTTGTATAGCGAATTTAGATTTCAATGCCCATACATTGGTGGACTTTGCTATTTATATGTTAATCTATATAGATTTACAATAATATAATTTCGTACACTTCATGAATAGATTATCCGGACCGGCATGTGTCTGTGTGTGCACTAAATACTGCTACAGCCCAAGGTGACTGATGACATTGATCGATGTGGATGTCCTTACATATATTGGAGCTGGGAGTGAACCATTGTGCGATTTAATCCACTTTCAACTCTATCTATTGAAGCAGTTGTAAGTGAGTTGGTGTTACAGAAGCATGTAAAGCGGCTATATTTGGGGATTATGGTTTTAATCCCACTTGAGTCATAGATGATAAAAGCCTATTCTCCACAAATAGTTTCTTTAAGAATATGATACGGAGAGTCGGGATGAACACGAAATAAGACTAAGCTTACTTACAATAGCTGTAGCAGTTTAGATACCATAAATTCAACTGACTGTACTAACCCGAGAAGTACTGGCCCTATATTCTTTTAAAAGAACGTTGAACTATTTAAATGAAAAAAAAAAACAAAAATTATGGTTGTTTTCATATTTGGAACGTACGTAACCCTTAAAAAACCATGAAGAACGTGGTATAGGCGAGAGCTGCAAATCAGGATCCTGACAAATGAAATTCAATTATCTCACCCTACCCTAGGTATAAATGAGGCGTTTAGTATATATATTATGTGCAATATTTATACAATCCTAGCAGTGAACAATATAGAAAACAGAATTAATGTTATTACTGTACTTTGATAATTTAGCGAGATAGGTCATAAGAATTAAGGAACAAAACAATTAATTTCTTAATGGTAATGATGTCGTTTCATCTGCTTAATGTAATGTTTACAAACTTCAGTCTTATGTGTTCATAACTGGAGAACATCTTAATTTTCCCTTGTTTCTAGCATGTGGATATGTTATTTTATTCTAGCCGGCTGAAAGTAGGTGACTAGTAGTTTATTGAATTTAGCTAGAGCAGTACTATTTATAATGTTACTTAAATATATATATATATACATATATATATATATATATCTATATAACCTCCGAATGACGAATACGCTCATGGTATCATGCTGCCAGCGGTCACCCATCGTGCTGGTTCAGGTACTGATCGTGCTGGTTTATAATCCCTCCCTCCCTCACCCTCGGTAATTGTTTCTAATCACCGAGTGCGACTGGGTTATGATCATGATTCGGCGGTCCCGTAAAGCGGTTGGTCCCGGTTGTTATCATAGGATAGCAGTCGTAAAGCTTAGTTGAAGACCTTTGGGCGGCTTAAAAACATCCAACGGTAAGATTACGTAGCCACAACGTTGTCTTGCCAGTCCCCAATCCGCACTTGGCCAGCGTGGGGACGTATGGCCTTAACCCTCTCCTGAGAGGAGACCCGAGCCCAGCAGTGGGACATTATGGGTTGTTGATGATGATGATGAACGCAAAAATAGGGGTGTTAAAAGTTTGACATTGATGTCCCTCTGTATGTATGAGTCTGTCTGTGGTATCGTAGCTCTCAAACGGATGAATTTCGGTGCGTTTTTACCTGACTACGAAAGAAGGAGGGCTTTTGATTTTTTTAAGAAGGGACTTTGGCACGCTCTAAAGCCTATAGGGCTTGTCGCATTTTCATGTAAGAGGTGTCTTAATCCTGAATGACACTGGGTATTTCAAAATAATTAAAAAAAAGGATTTTTGTAATCTCAAAAAAAATATGTCTTCAAAATACATCGAATGTGGTATCAAAATGGAAAATTTTTAAAATTGATTACGAATATATATAACTTATATGTTTTTCTTAAAAAAAACTCAATTTAACAAAGATGACAGATATTGACGCAATCGGGTTTTTTTAATAATTTTACGTTTTTCATTTGAAACCCAGTTTCCTTGCGGTAGTTTTTGGATATATTTGGTTGATATCGGTCCAGCAATATAAAAGTATTAGCTCATAAACCAAAAACATAACCCTTCTTTTGTCGCAGTCGGGTAAGAAAACTTCAGTTATATAGACTATCTATAGTTTTAACTAGAGGTAAATTACTCAAAACCGCCGTTAGGAATCAAACTAAGCAACACAACAGCTATAAAAAGAGAATGAAAACTTAAAGGAAAATTTTAAACACGTTATACTGGCAAAGGAACGCTATCTGGGAGACATCAATGTCTCTTAACCAGCTATTTCTTTTTCGTTGATTGGATTACACTAACACATTCAACTTTGTAATTAATTCTATATTTAACTTATTCCTTTTATTTATTTCATATAATAGATTATATAACAGTGTATTACTATAACGATATCTGACAATCTTTACTATTCAATAAACCATTTTACCTAGTCTTACACCAGACACTACATTTTCTCTTAATCATGTTTCGCTAGGGTAGTATTCTGTACTATATAATATTCTATACAGCCTTCTTTACTTAAAAATGCTCTATATATACATTCGTAGACTGTTCTAGGCTGTTCACGTTAAAGTGTGTTAAAGACTAATTGAATTCTTCAACACTTATTAAAAGATCATCTACTTTTAATATCATTCTAGTTTATCGCGCTCGAATAAATAAGATGTAAAAAAGCTACTGAAGGGCCATTATTTGTTAATATGTTTTTTTTGTTATTTTATATCTATCTATATCTATCTATTTTTTTCTTTCCTCTTTTTAGTAGAATATATTTAGTTGTATATATATGTGCATTGTACATATGTGTATGTATATATATATATTTATAAATGTATGTGTTTATATATATATATGTATTGTGTATATGTATGCATATGAATATTTATATAGAGTGTGTGTGTGTGTGTGTGTGTGTGTTAGTGTGTGTATGTGTGTAATGTGAAAGTGAGTGGGTCCTATTTCGGTGCATTGTTTAAATAATATTTTTAACCATTCACGTAGAGGATTAGGTGTGTTACTTGTATGTGAGCTACCTGAAGTTTTTGGGTACCGAAAATCCGTGTTGTGGTTGTCTGGAAGAGATCACCGTGAGCGATAAGACCGCCTATTGTATCATTTGCATATTTGTGACTCATCCTCTGTTTTAACTTTGTAATTTTTGCATGTATACAATAAAGATATATACATAAATAAATAAATAAAAATCCAATTGCAACGGACATTATGCGAACTCAAATTAGAAATATATTGAATGGTCATTAATTTGGCGTCCCTAATGACGTCAATTGCATTCGTTTTTATTGTCAATAATTATATCGACCATTTACTGAATCACGATACAGAAAACTGTTGTCATTTTTGATATATTTTATTTAAAATTTCATCATATATGTTTTTAGCAGGGCAGTTAGAATGATGATTGGCCCAACACGGCTGCCAGGAGCGATGCGAGATGCCGTGTATCGAACCAAGTGGGGTGCTGATGCAAAGTTATAACACCTCATCGTTATTGTTTCGGATATTAAAAATGGAAGTAACTTAGATCATTCAAAACACCTACATTATTATATCATCGATTTCGTGATAGTTCACAATAAACGATTTGTAAATTACTAAACACAAATAATGATTTTTTTATTTTATTTATTCTAACTAGTACTCTGTGTTGCCACTTTTTCTTTCTGTTTGTGCTCCCGAGTATCTGAAACTTACTAATTACTTTGTGCTACACACAACATTTTTATTTATTTAGTTTGGGTCTTCACGTGTCTGTAATTTCAGTTGTGTGGAGTTTATTCACGTGGTCCAACTTTTCCATTATTACTTTATTTTTTCCTCATGAACTGTGAAAAATATAAGAAAATTATAAGGTATTTATGCCCAATACTAAAAGAAGCTTTTTGGTAATAATTCACGAAAAAATATATGGCATTATGAAGTTCGCTGGGTCTGCTGTTTTTTAATAAGGAATAGAACTCAATATACGTGGCCTTATCCAATTTTAATCTGGTAGACTTCTTGCCCACATCCGCGACTTAGTTTTAGAACGCAGCTCTGTGTTTCTATCAGTGTTTCTATCTGTCGCTTGACACCTAAGATGCTGCGTTCAATAGATTTTTGGCAAACCTTGAGCCTGGACTTTTGACCGTCTATCAAAGAGCAAGTTTGGGCACCTTATATAAGGATGGGCAGAAGTCGATGTCAAAGAGTGGGCGTTCCAAGGAAAGGGAAAGATCCCCTTTCATGCCCCATCCCCATTCACTGGTTCATGAACTAGTAGCGATTCGGTGATCGACTTTATTTTCTGCCTGTTCTCGAAAGATGCTAACGGGCCCAGGTATAAGTATTCTTCGACACGATGTTTCTCCTGCCCATCGATCTCCATTTATCCAACTATATCTATATCTAGGATCTTGGATCGAATAATTTTAAGTCCAACCTCAAAGCTTGCCGCGCTTAATTCTTGAAGTATTTTTTGCTCATTTGAAGTTCTCGGGCCGTGGATGTGAAAAGTAGAGTAAAATGCCGTTGGAAAAACAAAGATTTATAATGATGATTCCCCTCGTTTCCCATGAGGCTGTCAGATTTTAAGGGCTCCATCCATTGTAAATAGTTTTGGGGATAGAGGTTCCTCTTGTTTTATTCCCAGCTCTATTTTAAAAGCTAGCTTAAAGCACTTTTAAGGGCCAAGCTTGAGAGTGTACTTTAATGGATGCAGTTCTATACTTATAGATTTCTCTTCAACGCCTTGATTGCAAAAAGATGTAAAAATTGTAGAGTGATGGAGGCTGACGAAAGCCTTGGAACAATCCACAAATACCAGGTATATAAGTATATGAAACTGTATGAACTTTTCTATGATGTGGTTGAGTGTTTGAAGGTGGTCTGTGGTTGAAAAATATGGACAGTATCAACCTGTTCTGGCAGGTAAAGCGGTTTTCAAAGCGGTTCAAGTACCATAAACGTTTAAGATGATACCTTTGTCGTCATTGTACAACAATTCACTTAAATTACACATGTGTCCATCTAACGGACACCTGGATCCAGTTGCAAAGCAATGGATAACAGAGTTACTACATGTCTCAAACAGTTGGAGAGAACCGATCTAATTTTCAATCGAAATGGCCTACCGTTTCGATTTAAAATTAGATCAGCCCAGTATCAAGAAGACAAACAATGGCAAGAAGGTCTATCTTCATGACATTTTGTTATCGTGATATTTGCACCAACACGTCAACAAACGCGCCGCTTCATGTAAATTTGCTTTTGGTATATTTAAAAACCAGTGAAATTAAACCATAGAAATGCAGCAAATACTAGAATTGATTAATTATAAAATTATAAACAACCCAAATTCATTTTTTTTATTACTAAGAGGTGTATGTTGTAGAATACATAAACAGAAGTTATAAATTAAATGTGAAGAAAATTACCACGAAGCAATTAAAATTACTAATGTTTCTTTCTTTGTTGTGATGTACTTGTAACTCTTGTGTTGTTTTGTCGGTGATAGTTACTAATTACACAGAAATTTGTAAGAAGCTTTCCTTGCAAACATTATAACATGTTTACGTGACATAGATACCTAAGATTTCTATGAACGACATCTTTGATGTAGAAATATTGTTCGCAAAGAAAACAGAAATCGTCTAGTTACACAAAGAAAAGATATAATATAATTAACTAGCTATTTTTTTGTTAACTCATATAAATCTTCGCCTTGAATTAATCTATGTATTGTGAAGACTGCATTAAATTCCATTAAGATGTTTATATCATCTAAACGAACATACATCGGAAGCGACTTCATTTTTAACCGACTTCTAAAAAGGAGGAGGTTCTTAATTCGAATTTATTGTTGTTTTTTATGTTTGTTACTCCAGAGCTTTCGACTGGGTGAACCGATTGTCGAATTTTATATGAAGGCTTTACACCTTACATATGGTGCTTCCCTTTCAATATCTTAGAGGCGTTTTTCTTTGATTTGGAATTGGAGCTCTTAATTTACAATCAGTTTGGCTTTTTTTATGTATCAGTTCTGCTGTTATTAAATTTGTTATTCATGTACCCGTAACTTACCACACGTTTTCAACATCTAACCAAAGCAATTTATATTTTATGTGATTGAGACTATCGTTTTTAATCTCGCTAGATTAGATTAGAAATCCGTTGAGTTACCAACTTGTCGTTCCAAAACCGTTTATAATAAATTTTACCATATTTTTAGTCAAGTTTTGCTTGTACGCGGGGAAGAAAGTCGTAAAGGCTACGAAACCCTATAAAATACTAATATGTTAACCTAAGCTAAGTTCTATAGAACTTCGAAAATTCCCTTTTTAATTTTTTTTTTAAACGATATTTCAAAGTTTCGGCTTACAAATACTGATCAAAATATATATATAAAATAAACTTACGTCAGAATGCTGCTGTGTCTAAAACCCTTCTAATGTTGCAATTAGGTACCTTAAACAGATTAAATAAATGAGTAAGCCGATGTTTAAGGTTCATTATTTGGTAACTGAAAAGATTTTAGTGTTTTTATTACAAAAACAGTTAAATAAATGCAGTGATTGCGTTGGCAACACCTTTGACGACGCTAAGTATTTTACCGAAGTTGGAAAAAATGTCAAGTGGGTATTACTATTACTAGTAATTATACACATTAAACTTGTTTCTTAATATGCGAATTATACCTGAATCTGTTGTATAATGCATTCAATAAATACATATTAAAGTGAAATAACTTAAATTTACTTTCGGTATTCCAATGATAAACTGATAAAATCAAAAAGAAACTGTAGTATATATGATGTTCACACGTACATTTAAATTTAACAAATAGAAACTCATTTCAAAGCAAAATATAAGTCTATCATTAATCAAAACAGTCTTTAGGACTTCGGAGTTCTAAAATATTTTTGTTCAATTAAATCGTATGAGTGTGTAAATTTCTATCTATTCAATTGGAAAAATATGTTCTATTAGTATTACATTGCAGTATACTTTGTTTTGTACTTCAAACGATAACTACTTATCAAAACTATATAAGAAATTAGATATAGAAATTTAAATGTCTGTGTTGATTTTAATTTTAACAAAATCTAGTATAATAAACATATAGATATAGAGTATATGTAACTTATAAAATGTATGCCAATCAACAAAAGATCTCTCAAACTGGTTATAACAAATAAAAAAAAATCTTCCTAATCTGTTGTACAAAGTGGGTGAGTGTATGTGTCGAAAAAGTTTCCGATTATTTTTACATAGTCTCCTTGACTCTACACACTTCTCCCCGCGATGCATAATGCAAATGCAAACATGCACAACTACATTTACTAGTTAGGGTTCTGTACCTAAAGGGTAAAACGGGACCCGCTTGTCGTATTTTTATGAGAGAGGGGTCAGTAGATTCGTCTTAGTCGTGGGTGACTGTGTACATTACAATTAAAACAAAACATATGAAATTATACGAGGTCGGGGTTTATTTTTAATAATTCGTTACTTGTTTTACATATTATTTTTTGCAATAAACTACAACGGTGCGGCCCAAATTAATTAAATTTCCTACGCACTTGGTTACCGGCTTGTTTATTACACCAATTATTTTCAGACACAGTAAACAAAATGACAGACATTTTTAACACTAAAACTCCTTGTTGAACTAAAAAAGTCACTGTTGCGTGTTGAAATTTGGCTCATTATAGTTTACGCCAAGTCTGACTTACTTGTCATTGGCACGCCAAAAATTGTTCTCTGCCAAATTGCTGTTTTTCTAGACTACCTATTTATCTTTGGGGAATATATTCTAGTCTGTGTAGAGAACTAACGTTAGAAAGCCATGTTTCGTCATATGTGTAGGATAAGAGGGGGCAGCTGATGTGATACTACGTCAAGACAAGAAGACACACTGTGTAATTAGTCCTGAATTGCGATGTAGAAATTCTCGCGCCGTTTAGCATATTATATACAGGTTTCCAACAGTAGCCGTTTGACTTTGTATTGATAAATTATGACACCCCCTCCTGCACACCTTATGCCATAAATTAATTTGTAATACATCATGTCATGTCAAGCATTAGAAGTCTTCTATGACCTTTTTGTTTTGCTAAAAAATGCTTGCTTTGTGAATACAAATTATTTATTAAGTTACTTTGATTTTGAAGTTCTGTCTCAAATCAGTGTTCTTTTGGAATTTAAAGAAAAATGAATCCTAGTTATATTAATTTATCGCTCCCGAAACCCCGAAAACCCTTCATGAAAATCGTTGTAAGCGTTTGCGAGATTCAGATTATATTTAAGATAAGTAACTTTAGATAATAAATTGAGTACTTTTTATGAATATTCAATTTATTTTTTTGTATATTCGCATGTCATTAAAATCTTTTCATCCATTAAGGCATAGATAATCTACATGAAGTACTATTATGTGGTTAAAAAGTATACAAGTAATGTGTACATAACACATTAGGTTACAACAAAGGTGAATAGAAATTGTATGATTTAGTAAGTACATACAAAGAACATCGTTTCTGAAGGAAAATTTATGGAAAGCTGAATTATAGAATAAACTGTTTTAAATGATGATGTGCACGCAACATTAGAATTAAGGGAGGTTAAAACATTTTAGTATAATATATCTAAACAAAATACTATGGTGAAAGACATTATAGGTAAGCATAGACAATGTCGTCTCTATTGTCATATCAAGTTTTGTTCGCAACTAGGCCTGCATATAAGTTTATTATTGCAATAAAAGTAGCTGACGTTGCTCTATAAGTGTTTTTTTTGGCCAACTGCGAAAAGAGGTTTTTCGAATGTGTGTATGGATATACGTATGTATATTGCTTTGGTACGCCCTAGAGCCTAAACGGCTTGTCGTATTTTTATGTGAGTGGATCAATAGATTCGTCTTACTTGTGAGATCTTATCTTAACTTGTGACATCAAAATTAAAAAAATGTAAAAAGACTTTCTTTTCTTTTCTGTTCTTTGGGTCTAAAAAAAGAACCCGACTGCGTCAATGCATACCGCATTGCGCAGTCGGGTTCTTTTTTAAACAATTCGTTACTTGTTTTTAAAATCTGTTAAGTGCTTCAAATGTGAAAGCGTAGCAAACAAAAAACACATTGATATTTATAATACTAGTTACTATAATCAGTTTTCGGACTTAGTAAATGGAGGATTTGACATATATTTTTCTATATCTGATATGATCAGTTTCTTTACCGCGAAATATACGAGTCTCTAAAATACTTTTTACGACACAATAGAACGTGTTTATTCGCGCAGAAAGATATGACACCTGGTACAGGTTGTGGATGTATCTGACAATACTTAATGACACCAACTGCACAATATTTCTTCTGTGAGCCAGTAAGAATGAACCATTGTAACTAAGAAGGAATAACTATTTTTTTTCAATGGAGTAATTCTGATGATATGTAAATGATAGCCATAATGTTTGAAGGTGTTCTAGACATATTTGAATTAAAAGTAATACGAAAATAAAAGAGTATTGTTCTCCATACTCATTTTAATGAAAGGGCAAGTATCAGTGCAGCGGTTTAGCCCTGAAAGCGTAACAAATAGACATACAGATGATCAGACAGACAGATATAGTTACTTTCGAATTTATATATAATGTAAGCATGGATTATTTAGCCTTACATTCCTAATACTTCAAGAAAATAGAATAAATATTCATCACTTTTTTAAATTACTAATATATTTTACAAAAATACCATAATTATTAATAAATAATTTATGCAATCCAGGTTCAATCTGTTTAAGATTCTTATTCGATTATTGATTCAGCTTATACAATAAAATTAATTCCCTCATGATTTTATAAAATGTAGTAAATAAAAAATTACAAAAGCAATTTATATTATCCATAATATGGTAAATCCCAAAAATGTTTCAATAAATTACTCAGAAACATTAATTATCAGGGGTATTTCGAATTGGCTTGGAGTGAGCGGAGGCGTAATCTCGTGGCGAATATTGGGATGGGGGTTCTCTCGTTTGGTAACATAAGTGCAGCTATGTTGCGAAGCAAGAGAGGTGGAACTCCAGCAACTTTTTCTGCGAGCAGGTTTTACTTGCCAAGGAGATGGCGGAGCGGGACCGGGAGAGACTTAGAACCCTTTTTTTACCTGTGGAATCCCCCACGGGCCTTTACTCCACCGGGGTTTGCGGCGGGGCGGTGTGTCGGAATCGAACCGACTAAAACCACACGGTGTGCCACTCTGCGCCTGAGACGAGAGAGATCCGGGAACCGCTTTCTTATGCCATCCGGACCCTCCCAGCGCCTGCCCGCACCGAAGCGGGCACCGTCTTCTGTTAAAAACTCTCAAATTAGGCGAGGCACGGCACACGCACAACCTCGCCTCCTCGCAGCTGGCCTTTGAAGCGGATTGTGGGGAAAACAGAAAGTCGCAACCGCGGTAAAACTGGTCTCGCCGCCGGCTATGGATCGAACGACAGCCGGCAACGAGATAAATCCTCCGATGACTGCAGTGAGAGCCCGACGCTGCGGTGCCCAGCGGGGCACACCGCCAGCGTGTGTTGGGCCGAGTCCTCACTGCAGTCGCAGTGGTGGCAGGCGGGATGCAATTCCCTCCGCGCGACCGAGTGCAGGTACTTCCCTAAGCAACCGTGCCCGGAAAGCACCTGCGCAAGTCGGAAGGAAAGGGTCCCGTGCTGCCGCCCTGCCCACTCGAGGATGACCGGCTGGAGAGCCTCCACGGTGGTGAAGCCAGCATGTGAAACCTGGTGCCACTCGCGTACCTCTTGGGCGCATGCCACTCTCCGTCCGGAATTTAGCCACCCGTTGATAGCCCTCACTGTGCCATGGTTTGCAGGAAGAGATCCTGCGCCGCGACGCAATGGTTGAGGTTCATCTGGACAAGGAGGCTAGAGACGTGGTCCATTACTGGATCGTCTCTACAGCCTCCTCCATGGGCGTCGATATCGACGGACGAACGACATCGGGGTCAGCCTGGGTCGCTTGGCTAGCCGCCGACGCCTATCGAGAAACACGGGCAGGCCTGCAGCTCCCCTGACCCTTCTGGTGATTGGCGGGCTTTATACCCGCCGCACACACGGGGCAGTGAGGGGCGGCAGAACATTCTGCCGCCTTGTGCCCCGGTCGACCGCAGCGGAAACATAGTCCGCTGCAGTCGAAGCAGCTGTCACACTTGGCTCGTGTGTGTCCCGATGTGAGGCATTTGAAGCACCTCATCAGTCTCGCCGCCAGGACTGTAACCCTGGCGCTCACGAAACCGATGAGCAGCCTGCCGGGATCGTCCAAAATTTTGGCCGACGCCACGGGACAGCTCACCCAAACGGAGCCAAGCCCTCCTGGACCGGGGCGGATGGTGCCGACCCTGACGTTGTCCGCGCTGCACTTCGTCTTCTCTTCAATTGCAAAGCGGACATTATCGATCGTCACGGAGTCTTCCAGGCCCGATAGGCGCAGTTCTGCGCACTTTGTAGGCCTGGTAATCCGGACACCATCCGTAGCTGCAAAAACGCCTCGCAGTTTCTCGGAAAATTCGTCCGCCGGGTGCGCCTTCAGCCCCGGGGAACTCGAGGACTCGAGCTCCCGTCTGGGCGAGGCGCAATCAGACCCCTGCAGACCCGAATTCACCAGCGAAACTGTCCCGGGCCGTCTTAAAAACGGCCGCGTAAGACAGTCCGCCGTTTGCCGCCTCCGATGAAACTGTGACCACCAGGCCGCGGTCTTTGGCGCCTGTAGTTTCCGCGGCTTTTTCTTGGTGGTCTTGGCCACCGATGGCGACTGCGGGCCAGCCTTTCTGGCCAACCCTCATTGGAGGGGGCAGGTGCAGAGCAGCCTTTCCCGCCGTCTTAGACACCGGCTTCGGCGCACCCGACTTGGTCTTAGCCCCCTGTCGCGACTTTTTGGCAGCTGCAGGTGCTGACACTGACCTCGCTGCCGCGTACGAAACCTGTCCCCCCTCTAAAGGAAGAGGGGTCGGTGCCGAGGCGACCTTCAGTCTCGGTGTCGCGAACGGTGGGCGAACAACCGGGGCCGGTGGCAGCCTTGCTTCCAGGCTGGCCGTACGTCCGTCCACTATACTAGCATGCGTCGAGGACCTGACGCAGGTGGTCGTTAGTCACGCTGGAGCCTGTTGGAGTTGGGCCACAATGCGACGAAGACGGCGCCGAGGCACCTAGGTACTTAGGTACCGGAGATGCAGAATGATTATGATGATGATAAGCGCAAGCCTGAGTTTCTAGTACGCGAGATGTCGTGCGGTTTTAGTCGGTTCGAGTTTAACGTTCCACCAGGTATTCCGTTCTGCACGAAAAAAGGGGTATTTCGAATTCAGAGAATTGTTTAATAAAGAACAACATAACTCAAAGATGACAAAATCACAGAAATTGAGATGGTGTAAGTAGCAGGATTTTTTTTTTAAATAAGAGCACTTGAGTATAGCTACCCAGCTATGACCATTTGCTGGTATTTGAAAAATAATAATGAATTATATGGCAGTTAATCAACTGTTTTAATGGCACAGGCTCGGTTCGACTTGAGTTTGGGAGTTAGTTCAACTTATTAAAAAAGTTAACACTCTGCTCAATAACGCACCTAACTTGTAAGAGTTTTAAGAAAATAAACAAAATGTATAAAATCATAATATAGGTTAAATGGAGGTTAACAATTCTACAGCTTTTCTTTGATAAATCATGAGAAAAGAATATACAAAGCTAACTTCGTTGCTTTTAACCTTTATTGGATTTCATACAAATTTCTTTCAAAAAGCATGTAATTGTATAAGGGTACGCCTAAAATATTACAAGTTTCTTATTATATTATTAGTAATATGTTTTATTCCCTTCTCTTTTTTTAAGAACATATTTATCTTTTAAAAATATAATACCTCATTTCAGTAATCACAAAATCACATTTGATTACTTTGTTGAAGGGTTATTTTGGTTTGATTTATATTCGACAGAATATTGAACAGTGTTTTTGAAATTCAATAAAAGATTATAATAACTTATACAATGAAAATCCCAAATTCATAAGGTTCTGTAATACGAATAAAATACTCCTATAATATTTCTATAACAAAACAATAATAGAATAAAAATCTATTGTAACTTCTATGTTTTTTTGATAGTAATCCACTTATGGATGGATAAGTCGTTCTATTTTTACGCATTTTGAGAAACATTATGGGTTAAGGCAAAGGTGAAATAAAAATTATGACAAATGGACAATGAATTTAGCCAGAACTCCTCTTTCGTATTGCTTACTAACCGACTTCGAAAAAGGAGGAGGTTCTCAATTCAACTTTCGGATTCGATTTTTATATGTTTGTTACCTCAGAACTTTCGACTGTATGAACCGAATTTCATGTTTATTTTTTTATTTGAAAGCTGGTACTTCCTGTATCCTATTTCAATTGGTCCAGTTCCTGAAGTATTGTGATTGAAGTGATCAATGATGGCAGTGATGGGTCAGTCCTGTGTAGAAATGGCGAACTTTTTCCCGTGGTCCGGGGACCACGGGAAAAAGTTCAATCTCGGGAGATTGGGCAGCAGGCGGTGCAGCGCTCCTGCTACCCTTCGTACTCGGGAATAATCGCCCGAAATGATCTTAGAAGCTCCACCGACTATCCAGGATAAGGCCTAGGTACCTTATATACTTAACCACCTTGGCTTCAGTGTCCTACCAACCTACCCAAAGATATGAGTTGGGAGGCTCCTGGTTCTTACGTAGCCAATGGAACCATATCACCTTAGTTGTCCGAGATGCTACCTCAGGTTCAGTCAGGTTCAGCTTACAGATCTTATCTACAGCACAAATCACTCCCTGCTCAGCGAATCGAAGCACCTCCTCAAAGCTTGACCGTATAGTAGACGACACTTAGGCCAAGACGCAGACTGGTGGAAAGAACCGCATCTTATGCGAGGATCCATAGCAACGGACCCATCACAGCCGACGCACGTCTCTGAATAACTCTCCCTACCTTACTTCGAACTCGTCCTAAGTTCCCGGTCCGATTGCGAAGGACGGATCGGAGGATTGTCGTCAACCTGAGTTGACTTTCGAATTTCAACTTTCTTATCTGGTTTTCAAAACTCAGACAACGAGAACAGTAAAACGAGGACGAGAATGGACGCTACAGTATGTCTTTCTTTAGAACGTCTATATTTAAATAGTTTCAACAGAATATTCTTCCTAATTTGACTATCGAAAGGTAAATGTTGGGTCTAAGAGTTCCAAGTTCTACAATTATAAAGTTCTTAAGCAAGCCAAAGTATATTCAATTCAAGAAGTATAAACTATCTGCGGTCTATTGATATTTCAGTCTTTGGAAAAAACTTGATAGTTTATTATTATACTTCGTTGTTCTTTCTTCTGTGGTCTCTACTCTAAGAATAACTAAAATTTTATTCACAATTCTACAATTGGCATTACTTCTGAATGAAATATCTTTCAATATTATTTAGAAATATTATATTTTTATGCTTAAAAATCTATTATACTTTATAAGCAACTTACAACCCGACTCGGCTTTGAACGGATGTCTTTAGAATTCTCGAATTTCCTCCTAGTATGCATGTATTACACATGTAAACCGTCCTCTTGAACCATTCTAACTATTGATGAAAACTGTATCAAAACGCATTGAGTAGTATAAAAGATTTAGGCGGAGCGACTTCATTTTATACTAAATAAAGACGAGTTGTTTTCTTCTCCTTCTTTGTTATATGTACTTTTAATCACACTTAACTATATTATTCTGCTGAAATAATACCAAGAATTATATTTTGACGAGTCGACAGAAAATTATCCCAATTTCAAACGCTATAGTCAAAACAATGACTGCCTGTTTAGCTTAGTGGTTTAGGCGGTCGCCACGCCGCTTTCTATCGCGCCAAGTGTTTCGGGTTCAAATCCTACATCGGATAACACTTTGCGGGATCGACAAATTATTGTTCTAAGTCTGGGTATTCTTTTTATCCGTTTCATATATGTTTGTACAGTCCCCCGCGACACAAGATGTATATTCCTAATGCGGGAGTTATCTTCTATTTCACACCGATTATCTTTGAGGCTGTGATATCACTCCGGTCGAGCTGGTCCATTCTTACTGGAGCGTGGCTCTCCCATGGTGTAAGATACGGTATGTAAAATCTTTAATTCTTTAGGATGGAAATAGGCTAATCTTTACCGCGATAACGAACATATACTTTGGCAAAGCCACGGGCAAAAGTTTGTAACTTGATCAATTATCGAACAACGACTGCTAAAAGCTACATAAGTTCATTATATTTAATTGTAAATGTCAGTTACAGATATATTGATTATACATGACATACTAGATAGCCGCGTACATAGCACTCGATAGTAAAAGCTAGTGACTGCAATTGTGCATCTTTTGATTTGCATCGTGCACAGATGGGAAGTGTGTATAGGTCAAGGTCGCAAATACAGTCTATGTCGCAAAAAATAACATTTTGTATCATGATTAGGTTGGTTAATTTTCAGATCACTCGCGTATGTATAAGTACATAAGAATAGGTTAATACACCTACATAAACAGACGCATGAAAAGATTTTTCTTTAAATATATTCCATAAAATCTAATATCCAAACCAAAAAATATTATTTTGGACATTGTATTCTTTTAATTTCATTTAAGTTCTCTTACAAAGGAATATTTGCTAAAAGAATGCTAAATGTAATAAAACTTTACTGGAATTCAGTATCCAATAGCCTTTCAGTATCGGTCGTTTAAAGACGTTATTTTGTTAATCAAATCTCCTATATTTTATTTTAGACAAAAATAGAACAGTAAGGCTGTAATTTGGCACAAAAATTTGTGGGTTGAAATATATAAATAAAATTTGAATTGATTACCTCGGTGGCGCACTGGTAGCGTACGCAACTGCTGTGCATCAGGTCTCGGGTTCAATTCTCAGGTCGGACCAAATGTTTTTATGATCTAGAATTTTTTGTTTCGCAGTATTTATCACTGCTTTGTTTGTATATCATCTTTATTTGAACGTGAGTACAAAGAATAGGAGAAAAGTAGACTGACAAACACTTACATCGTAGTTGTTCTCCTTACAAATATGCTGATATTTATTTATTATTTGCGTTCGTCTATTTCTCTGAAAAGTTTTCTCAAAAAAATATTATTCAATATTTTTATTGACGTTTGGCTCCAATTGGCACCGATAGCTGATAAAAATAAATAAATAACTCATTTGTTGAGCTTTCAAAAATTATTAGAAAAGTTACAAATTTAGGAGAATGACATCATTTAAACTCGTAAAAAACACAGTCAGGTTTTCCAAAACAAAATATTCACCAATAATACAAGAGAAAACACTGGGGAGGTAGCTATTGTGAAAAAAGATCGATGCGAAATATTTGCATCTTAGCTAAGGGAGTCCTGATGGTATAACCTCCGTATGGAGGTAATACTATGTGTTACCTGAACATCAACTTTATTACGAATAGTTAGCAATATTTTTCGTTTTATTTATGAGAAATATTGTGCTATTGAAGAAAGATCGGCGAAGAATTTCGCTGTCTCACGCACTGTTAGAGCTCGTATCAAATATGTCTGTTCGGCTAGAAGTGTATAATTACATAGTTGACGTTCCGTACGTCATCATCACGGCGGCAGGTTGGACTGATGATTTGAAGAGAGTGGCTGGCAGCGGATGGGTGTGGAATGCCCAAGCCGAGAATAGTTGGCGATCCTTAGGGGAGAACTTTGTTCAGCAGTAGACGAGGATTAGGACGATCTCACGATACCACCATTAATTATTTATGTTTTTTCAAAGGTCAAACTGTAGATTTTGAGTATGAAAATAGAAAAAAAAAATCCTGTCAAAAAAAATAAGTAATCGTGTGTTAGACACTTAAATATGGTTTTGCAAAAGGTCAAACAGTTGATTTTGACTGTTACAATAGGACGAAAAGAAACATCCATGTCAAGGACCATGTCAAGGATAATAAGTAAAACAACCGTATATTAGACAGTTATACATATATTATATGTTTTTGCAAAAGTTGGTTTTGAGTATAACAATAAGAAAAAAATTTAAAAAACTATTATCCGACTACGTAAAAACATTCAATAACATTTCAATCGCGCCATTATTTTGAAGCTATTGACACCTTATTTAAAGGGTAGAATCAGTTCAGTATTTAAGACAATACGGTGAAATATTTAAGCATAGATCGATTGAAAAAACTATTACCCTTCCTTTTGATTTCATTGAAATCGGGTAAAAAGAGGTAGGTACAAACATCGATTACTCTATACTTCCCGAGTCCAATAAATAAATAGAATCCTAACGAAATATTTACCTGCTATCAGTTTACGCAAACAGTTAAAACATTCGCACACGAATTCATTCTTATTTTAAATTCTTTCCAGATTTGATCATAAATGTCAGTATATCCACACGATTCCTGATGTACTGTATCTCACGTCTTGTTTTGAAATGTTTTGCCTGGTGTACTAAACGCATTTAGCAAAACTTTTCGCTAAGGTAAATACAAAGATTCTTTTTAGAATCATATCACCGTTTAAGTTTGATTAATTATATACATATCTGGCGTATATTCAAAGCAGTCTTTGATAAAGAATCCGCATCATTTGAATAAATATTTGTGAATCTGTTTCTCTTTATACAATTTTAAAGCCTCAGACTAAAAATAGAAACAGATTACTACACGTGTGGAGTACATTTTCTATTTTGCTGTGTGTTTAGAGAAATACATTTATTTATATTGAATGGGTGCCAACCTGAAAAAAATGTCGCGAGTAGAGTACTATGCAGGGAAACCGGAATTTATTCCGTTGTACGACCAACTTGTGATACGAAAAGTCGCTTGTGATATTACCGAGCTGATTTGACCCTCAAGAAAAGAGTGGGAAATACTAGTGGCCGGAAAAGCAAAATTTTCAAAACCCATTTGGATCCCAAATGACAATCACCCCTGAAGGCGGTTTACCCCTTCTCTAATGAGAAATTCGTTAAAGTTTCATGTAGATTATATTTAAAATACCATAATTTAATCGCGTAACATATAATTTATATAGTAATGTAGTAGTGGTTTATGTTTGTCGTAAAATTATCGTTAACATTTCATATGACAACGAAGGTAAATCTTTCACCGGAAGAATAGACTTAAAACCCTTTTGTGAATAACTATAGCGATTAAAATATATTAAGATGGTGAAGTAAACATCAGAGCATGTTTTAGTTTAGTGTCATCTTCTTTGAAGTCTCCTCTCAGGAAAGGGTTAAGGCCATACGTCCCCACGCTGGCCAAGTGCGGGTTGGGAACTGGTAAGACTACGTTGTGGCTTCGTAATCTTGCCGTTGGAAGTTTTTAAGTCGCCCAAATGTCTCCAACTAAGGTTCACGACTATTGTCCTGTGTGACAACCGCAATCGACTGCTTAACGTAACCTCCGAATCACAGACACGCTCATGGTAACATGCCACCAGCGTTGACCCATCCAGGTACTGACCGCGCCGTCGTTGCCAACCCTCGGTGATTGTTTCTAATCACTGAGTGCAACTGAGCTATGAGCGCCTTCTTTAAATAATAAATTAAAAACGGTTGATTTGATTTGGTCGGTTTTCATGAACGTTTTACAATATAAATGTACTAGAACTAGAGCAATTGTTACAGATTTAAATATATTTGAAATATAACTATACCACAATAACTGAAACTAAACTATAATAAGTCGGTCGGTTAGGAATATTTTAGTAGCGAGGGATTTAACAAGTGTTCCAAGAAATCTCAAGGAAAAGAATCATCTTGTATTAAAAATATAGTCTGTTATTCTTAAAATCTATTTGATGTAACATAAGTTTTATCCGTAGTCAATAGACGGAAATTTGTTTTAATACTTAATACTCAACAAAGTTTTCATACTTATATGAAAGATTATAAAAGATATTGGTATACATTCAAATATATATTTTTATTATTTTTGTATTTATAAAGATTTTCAATACACGAGTATCAAAATACTCGAGAACAATAAAAAATGTTCATTGTGGAAAATAATACATCACTGATATTTTTTATATTACAACAACAAGATATACTTTTTAAGATATTATGCTCTTACTACTTATCTATTCTGAATCAAATCTCGCTCATTTATTGATCTATTTATACATACTTAGTTTTTAATAGCAAATCAAGAATTCTATTCTGTCTTTTAAAATGCATCTCCTGTTCTAGGAACTTATGTTATGCACGAAAAACTTTATGAACATGCATTAACTGAACACAAACGTCATTTTGTCTTAGAACAAGAAACTGTGAATCACATACACTGTTATCTCAATCAATGATAATGCATTACTTGTATGGAAATTGTGAAAAATGATGAAAAAAAATATTTAACGAACAAGTTTTATGTATGGTCATAAATATTTAAAGTTGATTCTTTTCTATTTGAAGTAAAACTCTATAGTTTGAGACCATTTTTACTTGTCAAATAGTACTGGCTTAATGATACCAGTTTGTCTTTAGTCATGTCTTGTGGCTCGTATCTTAACACGAGCCACAAGAAATTACTAAGAAAATGATCTTACTTTAATGACAGGTCTGTTGGCCTAGCGATCCTGATTGCTATGCCAGAGTTCATGGGTTCGACTCTCACCCAGGACCAAAGTTTATCTGATTCTGACGATCATTGGCTCTGTGTTTAGTTGTAATTCATTTATATTAAGAAATATATAGTTATGTTTTTCTTTTATCGAATAGGGAGCAAACAAGCAGACGTATTGCCTGACGGTAAGCGATTACCGCCGCCCATGAACACCCGCAACACAAGAGGCGTCACAAGTGCGTTGCCGGCCTTTGGGGCTGGGAGGGGAATAGGGGGAGGGTTAGAGTATGGATATGGATATATAAACACAGTAGAATCCCAGTACACTTAGTGATATCAACTGGCAGTGCTGTTCGTTCATGTTAAATGTTTCTCATTGTTTCTATTTTGCCAGCATCAAGTACTAACATTTAAAAATTAAAGCAAGCTACGTTCAACAATTGTCATTGTTTTTAATAGACATTATGAGCTTTTTGATTAAATCAAATTATATTTTTTCCATTTCAAAATAAATCTATGTTTTTCACAGATTATTAATGAAATTCATACTAAGTTCTATTAACCAAGATGTGTGTGTAGCCTATATATTACATAAATTCTATTTACATATTTCATTCCTAATTTCCATGTACTTTTAGTTGTGTATTGTATGAACTATTTCTTCTGTGTTGCTGTGCAAAATAAACTGACTTCCTTGTGCTTATATTCTAAATATATTTTAGGTAAATTGGTTAGTAACTATTTTATCTTTACTCATGATAATAACTAAATACGACGTTTCTTCTTTTTCAGCATTCACGATCTCACACCCAACAATTTTCTTAATACTTTTCCTTATCAATTTTATTTCATCGCACAAAGTTTTTCACTTAGCAAATTTCTTGGAATAAATTGAATTAGCCCTGTTTGTTATTGGGTAACTGAGGTTGTCATAGCCCAGTTGCATTTAGTGATAAGAAACAATCACTGCGGGTAAGCAACGGCGGCGCGGTCAGTACCTGGATGGTTGAACGCTAGTGGTTTATTACCATGAGCGTCTCCGTGATTCGGAGGTCACGTTAAGCAGTCGGTCCCGGTTGTTATCATAGAGTAACAGTCGTGAAGTTTAGTTGGAGTCCTTTGAGCGGTTTAAAAATATCCAACGGTAAGATTACGTAGCCACTACGTTATCTTGCCAGTCCCCTACCCACACTGGGCCAGTGTGGGGACGTATAGCCTTAAACCTGTCCTGAGAGGAGACCCAAGCCCAGCAATGGGGCATTATGGGTTGTTAATGTTATTGAATAAAACAAAATTTAATTTCAGTACTAGTAGAAACAAATTTATTATAAGTAAGGAGTATAATTGAAACCGGTTTGTATATAATCGTCAATAGAGTCCACTTAGACAGTGTTATGATTTGAGACCCATTTCAATTTACTACTTTGAAAAAAGATCATTTGAGATCTAGATTAACACATAACTATCGATATAAGAACTTAGATTATACAATATAGTAACACATTTTAAAATAACGTGCACACCTTCTTCAGATGGCGGAATTAATTATTCTGCCATCTGGTGGTTTACAGTGAACGATTGTTTGGTATATATATTGTGTATTTATTAGTGTAAGTTTGAATATATTCATATGCATATTTATGTTGGTTAGTTTCTGTCAATTGTATTTATATCTGTTGCTGATTGCTAGCGTAGCATCGATGCACTCACCTTGACACATCTCTACACCCCCCAAAGGCTGGGTAGAGAATGCCCTGGTCATTACGTCCGCCGATAATTTTTTGAATAGCGGTTTTATGATGTCCAGAAGTATCTCATATTGTCAAAAACAGTTATATTTCTTCAAAAAATATAGGTTTATTAGGAAGAAATTGTGAATTAAGTTTTTGGTTTAAATTTCATGAGAAAGCGCTTGGTGGTGTCATGGCATCTGTTTGTGTAAGACACGACGTCACCATTAGACAACCAGTGTCAATAATCGCTCTTAAAACAGTCAAATGATCGTAGATTATATCCAAACAAAGAACTTTATACATAAGTGACATAGCATTGCTGTATTTTGTAGTTTTATTTTATGTTAATTAACTATTAATCTCGCTCTAAATATGAAAATAAATTGGAATTAAAAAAATTATTGGTTATAATTTTAATGGTTATGGCTTACTGTCATTACGCTTATTGATAAACATGTTTCAATATTTCTGTCAGTCAGTATATGATAGTTACACTTTTAACCACTCAACCGATTTGAAAAAAATTTACAATTTTTTGATTCTTGAGAAAGGACGTAAGCTAACATTTAGCGCAATTATCGACATACCGACATCACTTAAATATTTCCTTGATTGAAAATTGCACTCATAGCCTCCGCAACAGAGGATAAGGTCATTAAGCAATAGATTAACAGACCCGTTGATTAATTAGATTTCCATAAAATAAATGTATATAAAGTTGACATAGCACAGATACGATTTCTTTACACGTAATTAAATAACTGTTCAAATTCTAGAAACTCATATTTTAATATTTGCGGTAACTAATCAACTTTAGAGACCTAGTTTTAGCAACCAAATACACTATCTTAATAGACGAGTCATTTGTTTGCTTAACTAGTGAGTATAAAATATTGTCGAAACATTTTACAGAAATCTGTTCATAAAATTACCCATCTAAATACATAAGCCTGATGGAGCTCTTCTCGCAATTCCCACAACAATAATATATTATTTATAGCTTTGCGATAGTTATGTCGGCGGGTATGTAGATTGCAGGCTTTAGATTTTATTAATTACGAAATTTAGAGAAAGAAAAGTTATAAAATAAAAATAAAATCAATCGATCTTTTCCCATCTTAAGCCATAAACCCCTCCACATCTTCATCTTACCCAGCAATTATTACACATATGAATATATTACACATTTCTGAAGTAAAAACCGGTCCTGGATTAAATCTGAAGTTACTTGAGCATTGAATGAATGTGGTAAACAATACGGACCGAGAAGCCCCTCTACATTTCAACATACCGTGGATGTCCATCATATTAATTAAAACCACCAAAACTTTGTTGTGACCAAATGGAAGTAGAAACTTGCGAGTGACGTCAGTTCTAGGTTCCTAATTCTATTTGATTAACTTTGTGTCTATGTTGAAGTCATTTTTATATGCATGAATCTGCCAAAATAAGTTTTTTTATGGAATAGTTGGGCAACCGAGCAGACGTATCGCCCATGGACACCCGTTACACCAGAGGCGTCACAAGTGCGTTACCGGCCTTGGGGGATGGCGAGGGGAAAGAGGAGAAAGGGTTGGACTATGGGCCTCCGGTATCCTCACTCACTCGGTGAAACACAGCGCAGGCGCTGTTTCACACCGGTTTTCTGAGAGGCCGTGGTATCACTCCGGTCGAGCCGGCCCATGCATGCCGAAGCGTGGCTCTCCCATGGTGTCTGCTCTGCCTGTTGGAAAGCATTTTTATTTAGGGCCCTGTTTAAATGACTATACTCTGTCTTACATAAAGCCAAAGCAGAATCCAAGAATGGTGGTCACCACACATGCAGACAATAAACGATGGATCATGGTGACCTACGCTGTAACGACCTCTTGAGATGCTTCTGCATCATTGGGCCTCCGGTCTCGCACTTACCAATAAAATATGAAAAACACAAATATTGTGATTCTGGTCAACTGTGAGAGGTCAGTATCGCTCCGGTCGAGTGACCTATTCGTGGTAAAATTAGCTTGGCTCTACTTCCATAACTACTACTGTTTAATATACTAAAAAGACTGTCATGTTATACTTAAATAAAAAGAAAGTCAAAGCCGAGTTTATTAAAGAGGATACGTTAAATATTTTTAAAATCTGTATTGTAAGCTAGGACGGGATGGGTTTAGTCCATCCCAGTCACTTAAAATTCTCTAACTCTCACGCTTGTTGGGGTTTGAAGCTGAAATCATTCCTAAATCAGGCTTTACGTAGATTAAACAAAGTTTTAATGGAATACGAGTAATATGAACATACTAACGTACTGAGTCATCGTGATTTTCCATGACTGAGTTTGATTTACAATTCATTGTATATATTAATAAGATTATATATTAAAAATCGGTATAAAAATATTTTAATATATATATTAAAATATTTTTATACCGACAAAATGTCGAGATATTGTTACTACACACAGCGCTTTCGAAAGCAAAAATAAACATAGCTAGCAACTCAATTTCAAAAGACTGATATTTCTCTTATAAACATGCATATTTTATAAAAAAATTACAGATAATGTATAAAAAAATTAAGGGGTTCGTCTCTCAGTAGTAACTAACGTAGTTACCACGTTGCAAAGTTAAACAATCTTAGCAAGATGATTCTATAAGAAGTAATCATTTCTTGACATTTTATTTCATCTCTGTACCTCGCAGAGCACGTTAATACGTCGGTCCTGGTTGACATATAAAACAGATTTTGCAATCGTAACAGGTAATTTGAGCCCTACATAGACCGATAACGGATAATTTATTCCAAAAAACCTAATTTGGGAAAAAGAATAGGAGAAATAAAGTATTGTAATATATGTATTTAACTAGCTGAGCCCCCAATGGTTATACGCGGCACAACAACAAACGCAGGTAACGCCGGCGGGGCAAAGCCAGTCTCAAGAAAAGTTAAAATCTAAGTTACTCTTAATCTTTATATCATCAGCTATCTGCCAGTAGAAGTCACGTCAAAATCGGTCCAGCCATTCTAGAGATTAGATGGAACAATAAGACAGGAAAAATTGAAAAAAAAATTTTTTTGTATATATTCCTTATATACATACATATGCATTTCGTAAAAAAGTGGTTATTTAAATATTATAAGCAGACACTCTAGTTTTATTTATTAGTATAGATAAAGCAGTAAATCCTTAATCCATTGCGAGAAATAGTCGATGGTCGATTCAATTTCACACGACCTCATGAACGAAATATTTCGTAAAGTTTACCTTTCTTCCATAAATAACACTGAACTCTCAAATAAAAGCAGAAAATGTGAATAGGATGGGAAAGATTTATAGATTTCAATGAGGACTAAGCACAAAAAAACATTTATGAAATGTACATAACGTTATTAATGTATCCCCAAGTTTTTTTTCGTTTAGTAACGAAGCAATAAATTTATTTGTAGCTTAATTTTTGTTGCGGGATAGTAAACCTTAATAGTGTTACGTAATAGCTATTTTAGTATCTGTTTATGTTGTAAGGTTGTACGCACATTTAATTAGCAAAGCATTTTAATAGTTCTAGAGATTTTTTCTGTTTTTCGAATGCCGTTCATAGTTATTTAAGTATATTATATACATTATTTTCTTTATCTATTTTTAGGTACATTGTTTTGCCAATTTATTCTTTAGTAAGTTATATCCGCTTTACTACGGCATTGTGGTGTAAAAATAACAGGGCAAGTGACTCGGAAAAGTCGAACTTGCACACCGAGGGTTCCGTACAAATTTTTACTTAAGTAAGGTCAAATTTCAAAATAGTTGTCTCCATACATTACCGTAGGTTATGGTTAGTGTTTCAACTGCAAATAAGTTATAATTGCATTAATTGAATAATTTGATGTCAATCTATGCGTCTTACATACAAATAAATGAAATTGGAGTCCGTTTGTAATATTAAAATAACCGCTTTTTACTAAATGCAAACTGTCCATCTGTCAGTTTGTTCCGGCTAATCTCTGGAACGGCTGCATTTTGACGCAACTTTCACTAGCAAATATCTTATGATGTAAGGAGTAACTTAGGCTAGCTTTGCCCTGCGGCTGTTTTTGAACCGCGGGTAACCGGAGTTTTTGAAGCGTATGTGTACCTATTTAACATTCATTAATATATAGATCATATTATAGTTGCATTGAAAACCCTTTTAAATGCACAATAAATCAAATTCATTTCATTGATTTCAAAATGTTCTGAATCAAAACTATTACCAAGAAATTTATAAACAGATATATCAAAAATACAAGCAAAGACAAAATAATATTTTTTTTTTAAATTTTTTTTGTATATATTCAAGCTGCCAAAATGACTCTGCCCTGCCTGATGGAAAGCATGAGCAGAATCCAAGAGTGGTGGTCACCATCCTCAATGCGGAAAAGAACAATGCAGCATGGTGACCCATACTATGGCGGCCGGGGGGGAAGGGGGATGGGGAGGGGATAGGGGGCGTTGGATTGGGGTATGGGCCTCCGGTATCCTCACTCACTCGATGAAACACAGCGTAAGCGCTGTTTCACACCGGTTTTCTGTGAGGCCGTGGTATCACTCCGGTCGAGCCGGCCCATTTTTGCCGAAGCGTGGCTCTCCCACGGTAAAAGTAAAAAAAAGTAATATACATATTTCAAGTCATTGCACAAAATACATAAAACAAATGGTCTGTAAATATGGAAATTCCGTTTCATTTATATGATATATAATTCACGAATACCTATACATTGACAATTGAACAAAAGACTTTCACATCTACGCGAACGACGTGTTATAAATTCGAGATTAGCCCAACAAAAGAGTAATCTTAGAAGATATTAATTAATAAGCTAATTAATATTATAATAATCTTAGAACACGCACAATGTTGCCAAAATGAAAATTCACTTACTTTCAAGGAAACACTTGAATGTAGAGCGAGAATAATTTTATTTATTACGTAATATCTTTCGTAATACTCGTTGTTTCATGCTCTGGCATTTATTAAAAAGCAAGCTATGAATAAATGGAGTAGTAGGGGAAACACAATCTCAAACGAAATTTCGAGAATTTTACTAAAATAAACATCGTCCAAGTTTCTTCTACAAAAGAGCATTAGCAAGTAAACATTTTTTTCTTACTATTAAATCTTTGCTGGAGACTAATACACTGTACAGATGATTTATCTTGGGTATGAAGAAGAAGAGAGAGAATCAGGGCAACTGTATTATTAGGTTAATAGTTATTTATTTTAAGTTAGGAGACCCTTTAAATTACCATACCATTTTTGGGGAAAGCAGCGGAAGCCTCGATGTTTTCACACGGGAGGGAGACACCTATAAATCCTATGTGGCACAAGGTACGTAGGGGTTTCGGGGTTTTCCTTTCTAAAGGATCTTTAGGATCTTCGCTTAATCACTTATGAATACGAATCCTCTCTTCAGAAACATAGTCCAAACAGTGATAATAATATGACGAAAAATGATTAAGAGCGAAATTATTCTTTGACTTCAACTAACAATGATCTTACCTTATTATAGCGTAGAGAAAAAAATACAAATCTAAAACCCAGAAAGGTCTGATAAAGAGCTACTTCAAAATGTCATTGATTTTTAGGGTTAAATACAGAAAAATCTGATCAAATAACACGGGTCCTTGCAAAATAGAATAAAATCTTTAAATATTTAATACTTAATTGATTGAATGATTGAATTAATTATTAATAACTATTTCATTTACAAAAGGCAAATGAAACACTTAATGCGATAGACATCGCACTCAAATGGTATGGGCTTGAAAATTGATTCTACATCATACATAATTCATCAAAGTTCATTTGATTTTAAGATTTCGGAAAATCTTTTAAATTCTCTTCTCAGATTTACAACTTTGAAGTCGTAAATTTGTGCAGAGAACACAAAAGACCTGAGACATCTGATGTAGGTTTAGTATTACGTCAATTTGGATACAAATAATACTGAATAACACTCTCGTATATCATCGAAGAAAAAGCATAAAGTGTCATCCTCGACTCAGAATGAGAAAAAATATTTTCTATAGTAAAACATTGCTTTGAATTAAGTATTAAGATGATAGCAGAATTGTTGTGCTTATCTGTTTAATGCTCTGCTGAATCGTAAAAACCGACAAAACGTTTCGCATTATTACTACTTTTGAGGACAAGTTTCACTCCGTTGGAATATTTTCGATAGTGAAATACTTATTTCATTTATGAACTGAAATTCGTCTCATCTCGTAAAAACAAAACAAGTTGCATTGAAAAAGGAAATATACTGCACATATATGTAACATTTTCTTGTCGTAGTCTTAGTAGACCGGGATGGCTGGGGCTCTTAGGAGGAGGCCTTCGTTGAGCAGTGCAGTAGTAATTTCTTTCTTTTTTGTAGCTTTCTGCATTAAAATTCCATATTAACTTTAGCTGTGCAAAATTTCATATTCTTTCGTATGCTTAACTTTTCCAAAAAAAGGTACAACTTTTTGTTTTACGTAATAATGTATTGATTGCACAAAATGGACATGTTTTCATATATGCGAGCAGAATCGGAAAAAAAATACAAACAAATAGTTCGTTAATTATTCTGGATTCAGATCTATTTTATTTGCAATTGAAATGCAAACGTAACAAACATGTAACGGTTAAGCCGTGATAATGTATCAGATAGACAGACAGAGTTACATTCGAATTCATAACATCAGTATGTATAAAATAATTTGTAAATAAATGATATACTGCTAATTCTGTCATACCTATCTCGTCTTTGTGGTTCATTGTTTGAAATAATGTTTAGATTAGTGTCGGAATAAATACTCATCTTTGAAGGGTTCACGCTCATTAAGAGAATGACAGAATTTCATGTCATTCTAACAATATCCAGCAGCATCGTAACATCCGTCATAATAAGCCAAGTCTATCTTGTTAAACAAATAAATTATTGTGAGCCTCTTATTTCACATAATTTAAGTATGAAGAAATTAAATTCTCACTATAAATCTAAACAGATGTTACGTATTCGACGGAAACTCTATCTATCTGACTATCTTTCTATCTCATGGCTAAATTGCTACACTGATTTCAATAAAATTTTGAATGTAAATACTTTAATTCTTGGGACATAGACCCGAATTACGGCAATAAGCGCTTATTGCTAAAGCTAGTTCTATAAAACAGTTGCAGTTTTTTTTAAAGGAATAGTGGGTATACGAGCAGACGTAGCACCTGATGGTAAACGATTAACGCCGCCCATGGACACCCACAACACCAGAGGCGACGCAAGTGCTTTGCCGGTCTTTTAAGAAAGAGTACGCTCATTTTTGATGGTTTGAAGGTCGTATTAGTCCAAGGATACCGCAGGCCTGCGACAGTTCATCCAATAGTTTAGTTGTCACTGATGAAACTGTCGTCGCGTAGGACGATGGCGGATAGAGGCTGCAGGGATCAGTCCGAACGATTCCTCGGAGCACTCCCCACAGTAAATGCGATAGAAGTTGCATAGCAAGGCCATTTCTCCATGCAGTGCCAGAGAGTTCATCCGATTTGAAAGCACCCCGCAATCGACGATTCGAGCCGCTCTCCTTTGAATGCGGTCTAAAGTAAGGATCTGGTACGCTGGGGTGCATCTGCCCAATGATGAGAACAGTATTCCATCTGAGGTTTTGTTTATAATATCTAAAGTCAACTCAACCAGAAACCTGCGCTCCCGTCAATTTCTTTCCCATAAATTAGAGTCTTGATTTAGTTAACATTACTTATTTTATTACAATGGATTTTCGTCATATATCCTGAAATTCAATCTAAGCTTGTTTCTCTTATCACTGCCATTGTACACGTTCGAGAGTTCATAAGATTATTAATTGAATAAGGAAATTGTGTCACACAATAAAAATTTATTATGTCCGAGGAGTTAACTAAGCGTATCTTAAAGCAAGTATACATTTAATTTCATGACAGCAGACATTACTATGGAGCTTTTATGAAAGGTTGGGACAGTATCACGTCTACTTTTAGAACTGACTGATATTAATATGACAGATAAAATATGAATGGTGGACGACAAATGGCAAAGTCCTTGTGGCACTACAGTCGGGGAGTAACGAGGCGAGGAAACATTTTCTTCGTGGTGACTAATTTTTAGTTAAAAAAATATTATGATAGTCTGGTCGTCTTGTGATTTTGAAATGCCAGACATGAACGGGAATCGGATATTTTATGTATTTTAAAAGTATAAAATTAATTCAAAATATTTAATAAAAAAAGTACATATTAATTTAAATAACACAAATGTTCTGAAAAACAAATTGCACTGACCGACACTAAATCGCCATTAGGCGGTTATGATGAGATGTCTTTTAAGAGCATATAAATACGTTCTATGACGCAATCAAGCTAAGCTTAAACTTCTCGAACAAACAAACAAACTCAAAACTTATGCCTGTCTTTTGTCGTAAACTTGAGCGACTGGTTTAGCATCTTTGTTATCGAAACAAGTCCTAAGCGTCAACCCTCTAAATGGTGAAAGACCCCAAAAAAGATGTAAGTACTCACTACTTTTATGAGCAGGTAGGCAAATAACACACGTCACCAGTAAAAATTGATCCATTCACAATTTTCATGCTATGTTTATTTGCGTGCTACATAAACTATATAAGTATATAAAGTTGCAAAGTTATTGTAACTTCGCTCAATCTTTGTCAGAGGCCTTGGGGAATATGCCTATAATAATACACGTTTAATGCCGGAGTTCATAGACGACGCGTAATGATACAGAAAAATAAATTCTACTCCCCAGAGGCGGCAGTCATTTTTGATATTGACAGAAAAAAATATGATGACATACAAGTTTACACGCATATTCAGCGTAAATGTAAGTCTGTAGGGTATTCGCAATTTAGCTACATATATTATATTTGCATACGTAAAAAATGGTAGAAAAATTTGGTCATTTATGTTAAGGCAATGTTGCTACTTCTGTTATTCGAAAACTCTCGAAACTAGAATCACTATAAATGATTTTTGTCATGTCTAATACAACTTAATGGTAAAAATTAATTGATCTGAGATATGACGTAATAAAAATAGACGTTATTTTTATATGCATACTTTCAAGAATAGCATTTTGGAAATTGTTTCATTAAATAAGAGAACAGAAGATAACTTTAGAGAAATTTAGTTAAGTTTAGTGTCACACTACAAGACAACTAAAAAATTGGTTAACTTTATATTTCGTGTTAGCATATGCTATGTGTGTGTCGAAATGTAAAGTTTATGCAGCGACCACATGGTTTACAGCTGGACACTATTTTTTAATCACTTTCACTGGATTGAGTCTTGAGGTATCAATGATTTAATGTAGAAATATAAAGTGTGTAATTTCATTCAAGGTTTCTTCGTTAAGTTTTTATTTAGATATAGTTTAGGTAATTATTCATATTTGAACTTGCATTTACTGTATGACACTGGTGAAGTACTTACTCAATCGCATACTCTATTTGTTTTTTAATGTGTTGCTTTTTCAGTTAACAAAAATAAAGGGTGTGTGGCAGTGAGAAGAAATCCTGTAATTTTTGGATTTATAGGACATGTAAATTTTTTGACTGCCTCGGTGGTACAGCGATAGCGTATGCGACTGATGTTCTTGAGGTCTCGCGTTCGATTCCCGGATCGGATCAAATGATTGTATGACCTGCAAATATTTTTTCAGACATTGGGTGTTTTCTATGTATGATATGTATGTATTTGTAAAAAAAACTATATATGTATTTTTATCCGTTGTCTAGTATTCATATTACAAGCTCTGCTTAGTTTGGGATAGATGGCGTTGTTAGATGTCCGGAATATTTATTTATTTTTATCAAGATATTTAACTTTATCTGACAAGTTATTCGTGTGGTGATGGATTAAGAATACAGAAGGTGAACACCCCAATTCATTCGTGGATATAGTAAACAAGTCAACAGCACTGGCGATGAGAAGTTAAACTTAAAACGTACCTTAAAGAATTCATTCATTATTGAGGTATAGTATATCAAAATTTTCTTACTAAGGAGGTGCCTATATTTTTTTTATAGAATAGTTGGCAAACGAGCAGACGTATCGCCTGATGGTAAGCGATTACCGCCGCCCATAGGCACCCGCAACACCAGATTCGTCATCGTTGTCATCCTTCTTAGAATGAATATATATAAATACAACACAATCAATGCCAAAACAATGAAATGAATGAAAAAAAGTACGGTATAGAAATGAAACTTGTATTTATAAAAGAAGAGTTCAGCTTATATTATATACTAATATTATGAACGCGAAAGTTTGTAAGGATATTTGTTAATCTTTCACGTTAAAACTGCTGAATGGATTTTAATGAAACTTTACAATAATATAGCTTATACGTCAGAATAACACATAGGCTACTATTTGCCGCGATAACCAACATATACGCGGGCGGAGCCGTGGGCAACATCTAGTCATAAATAATTCATATAATTATAGCCAATTTTTGTCTCCAGATCTTGAAAGCTGTCTCCCTGCTAAACGACGAGACCATATAAATGATTACTTTGTCGTCATACATCATTAGTATCACACAAAATAATTTATTTTGTTCCTTACTTACCGTACTCAGTATTGTGTAGAATAATGGAACAATAGTTGTGAAGCCACACGTAAATTTGATTAATAGATATTTGTGTCTCTATAAAACAGAAAAATTCAAATGTGTAACAGACAATTATGAGAATACAAATAGAATTGACATGGTGACACATCTAAAATTATCTAAAAAACTTTTTTTAAAAGAAACAAAGTAGAAATACAGAGATAGAAGATACAAGAAGGCAATATATATATATTTAACAGGACATTAATACTAGGTTTTACCCATGGCTTCGGCTGCGTTTATGTCCGTTATCATCGTAAAGAGTAGCCTATATCCTTACTCGAGAATCTCAAAGTATCTCAATACCGAAGTTTATCCACATCGATCCAGCGATTTAACAGTAAAAGCGTAACAGACATTGGATAATATTAGTATTGAAAAGACACATAAAGTGGCAACTCGATAAAGATATTTAAATATGCGTAATAGTAACTTCATACGTAGTACGAATAAAGTTTAAATTTAAAAAACCCACGCGCAAGACCTTAATCGAATAATTACACGCCAAATATGCATTACATCGTTCTGGAAAAGAGCTGATACTCTTACACTGCTAGACCGATATTTATCAAACAAAGCTAAAAACAAGGAAACTGGCTTTCAAATGAAAAAACCGAATCGATATCAGTTCATCCGTTTGAGAGCTACGATGCCACAAACAGACACATAGGCACACAAATGGACATCGACGTCAGTCTTCTCTTTCTGTGCGTATGTGTCTGTACTTATAACACTCCTCTTTTTGCGGCGGGGCTTAAAAATAGTGCAATAAGGTATTGAAAAGGAAATATTGGTAAGAAGGAAAGGCAACAGTAACTATGCGATGTTGCTTAAGCTGATAGCTTAATAAGTTGGATAAATCTGAGTCGTCATGCGTCAGGAATCGCATGTACAGGCAACAGACAAAGTGGCCTGAAAATGCGATTCCTCTGAACTACACCCAACACAAACAAATTTCTACCCTATCATTTGTATTACATTTTTCACTCATGTTGGCTGACTCACGCTTGGTCTACGTGTCTTTTCAATCATGTTCAGCTTGTGTTGGTCTAAACGTAATGTTAACCATCCCATCTCGGGCAAGCCACGCGGCTCCAAAACACACATTAAAAAAAATACGTGATTATCGGTTGAATATTCACGTATTTTCTCATTTCATTTTTCACAAAGTTTATCGTGAGCACGTCACAAAGATTATATATAATAGATGTCTTCTTTTTGGCGGTTCTCTTGGTTTTCGTGGACATACTAAGATTAATTTAATTAGGTAGATGTACTTTTCGTAAGTATCCTTCTGATTCTTTTATTTGAGAAAATTACGTGCTATTTTTCACAAGCAGATACATGATACGTATATAAGAAGTCCTGAGTTAATTAATTAAAGCTACCTAGTTATATTTTCATTTACATGATATGAATACATATTTTGGACCCTTAAAGTAATTTTACAGCGGGTTCTACAAATAAATATATTTTGTTTTGGCATCGCTGTTCATTTTTCGCAAAACCAGAAAACAAAAAACTTTTTATACAAACAAGCAGACGTATCACCTGATGGTTAGCAGTTGCTGCCGCCCTTGAACACCCGCAACTTCAGTGGCACCACAAGTGCATTACCCGCCTTCAGAAGATGGAGAGTGGAATAGGGTGAGAGGTTTGGGTATGGGCCTCCTGTAATCTCACTCCCTCGGTGAAACACAGCGCAAGCGCTGTTTCACACCGGTTTTCTGTGATTTATGTGTGATTAAATAGTTTAATAAGATATGGAATTGTTATAATGATAATAACGAGTTTTTTTGGTTAGTTAAGGAACCTTAGATTTGTCCGGTTCACGTTGGGAATGAATACCTATAAGTAACCACGTAAATAAATTTTATATATTTTTTTATTAAATAGTTTATGTCCCCAGGTAAATATTAAAAATTTATTAACAGCTCATTCATTATCATCGGTTTAGTTGTTCAGTACGGTGGAACAAACAAACATACAGACTTATTTATACTCTCGATTGTGGACACTTGATGGAACTTGTTGCAATACATTTTGGAATTAGTCACTTGTACTCATTCCACTAATTTATTTATTTATGTTTACACCGGACCGGTTTTGCCTTCATCTGGCACCATTTGATGATGCCATAGATGTGAAGATTTTATATAGCCATTATTAACCTTTGACGATGCCATGAGGAGAAAATGGTCAGGTGTAAACATAAATAAATAAAAAGTGGAATACTTACAAGTAATTTTAATTCTAGAAACATACATACAATGCCAAAATATCCCTTCCGTTTGGTTTCGCCGCAGTCTTGTAAAAAGACAATTAGAGAACATCAAAATATTAAATTTATCAAATTACTGTCCTTACAGCTATTTGGTTTAAATTCAACAAGTAAAATTATTAAAAAAAACCGACTGCATCAATATCTGCTATCTGTATCAATTCAGGTTTTTTAAATAGATTATTAAGGTTTGTTCTTTTTTTATAATTTTGATGTACCCTGTGTAACTAATACGAATCTATTGACACCACTCACATATAAATACGACAAGCCTATTAAGGCGTGCCAAAGAAATATACATAAATACATACACTCGAAAAACATAATCCTCCTTCTTCGTGTAAATTATGACAATTTAAAGTCATTTATTTCTAATTCCCATTGTAAAATTAAAATCAAAAGTCACTAAGAAATATTCTAAGCTTTTATTTGTTCTCCAAGATTAAACAAACATAATGTAGCTACTGTAATAGTCAATGTGCTGCCGTTACCTATGGCGTTTAGCGATTGATCTAATTCCAAGAACACAGCAACATAATGTTTATTTACTTTAATCTTTAAAGGAATGTGAACTGAATATTATGAGGCGGCCATAAAGAGACAACAAGGTTTACTGCTATAAAAACAGTGAATGAGGAATGATTGATTACTTTTTAGAAACATTTATTACAATACATAAATCATTGATACTCGTGTTTTAACGCATTTACGTTTGAAAATAAACGGATAGTTACCGACTCACAGTCTGTTTCAGAAATAAAGTTGTTGAACAGGAAATGTTTCACAGTGTGTTAATGTTAAGATTGTAGAAATATATATATTATATATATATATATATATATATATATATATATATATATATATATATATATATATATATATATATATATATATATATATATTACTAGCAGACCGCCCCGGTTATGCACTGGTACACATTGCTATTTACCTAAAAATTAACATATTTAAATATAAATTTTAGCACACTCTAAGCTAACTTTCCAAGCTTAGAACATTTACTTGATCAAATCTGGAAGTTTTCATACGGATCCCTAAAAAAGATTTTCAAATCGGTTCATTAGTTTCGGATTTTATTCAATGCAAGTAAACAAACAATCAAATCTTTCCTCTTAAAAATATAAGTATAGATTTACACTGTGCAAAAATTGATTTTATAACTAAGCTGAGCGTTGACTGCTGACTGAAAATAGTAATTGTAGATTGTCTTAATTTACACATTGTATGCGACTTATCATAATACATTTGACCTTTTTTATTATTTAAATCATAATTAATTTTCTGTTAAAATGACATTATTATCAAATTGTTACATACTTTGACCCTGTTTTTGGGTTCATTTGCTTGTTTTAATTTATTGTATTGTTTTACTTTGTACGTTTACTTCAGGTATGTAGGATAAAAATAAATTGTTTTGGTTATTATTTTAAAATTGGTGGCTTTGTTTAGTCGGTATTATAAAGTCCATTAAAATCAGTTCGTATTGTTTCCTTAAAGAAATGCGTTAAAATTCAAATGTTATATACAAGCCGATACACAATATCTAAGCCCAGTAGCATATAATGAGACCGCGCATTAACTGTTTTTAAACGGTTATCAAAGTCAAAGTGAAGCATACTAGTTTTGGCGTCTGGGTAAAAATTAATAAATATTTCGAACATTAGCACACAACGCCACCTAGTCACAAGCTAAGATCAGAGCTTGTTTTATGGGTACTAGACAACTGATATAAATACCCACACACTTGTTTTGTAAGTACGTACACATTACAAATAGAAAAGACCCATACTCCGAAATAAATACTGGCAGAACATGTAAGCATTTGGTGCGACCCAGGAATCGAGTCCGGGACCTCACACACAGCAGTCGCATATGTTATCACTGTAGCAGTGTTTTATTTATGTTTTATTGTAGCAAATAAAATCTCAAACAATTTTAAAAAATGAGGTGTTGATAGGTTCGTAATAACAGCCAAAACAGTATACCTAAGTCACATATATTTTATCAAAAATTGTTTTTTAAACATTTATAGTTTTCAAAAGATAGTATACTTATTATGGCTCATCACCATTTCTATGAATTTTTGGAACAGAGTAACTCTCCTCATGAGCAAAAATTTAACAGCTATGTTTGCTGTTTTAATCAAAAACCATAGAACGGTTAGTTAATCATTCATACATCAAATTTAGGTCAGGCTCACATAAAAAACAGCGCCTGCGCTGTGTTTCAGTGAGTGAGGATACCGAAGACCCATACCCTAACCCTTCCCCGCATCTCTCCTCCCTATCCCTCAAGGGTGAAACGCCTCTGGTGTGCGAATGCCAATGGGTGGTGGTAATCGCTTACCATCAGATGAGAGACGTTTGCTCGATATTAAATTTAAGAGAACCTTTTTACAAGTCTAAAAACTTAAAAAGTAAATGCCACTTAAAAAAGTCGTTCTGTGATTTCTTACGGAAACCATTAGTTTCCGAAATCCCCACTTATAATGAATAACAGTGAGTTCATCTACAAATGACACGCAATAAATTAACTTAAATTGTACTACGATAAATAACTTTAGTAAAAAAATGTCAAGATTAAGCAACTTCAGGTATCAGCTTCCTTAAATTACAATACTCGCATAACAATTTACTTTGTAATCATCTTATCAACGAAATCAGACTTGAGTTCCTTGACTTTAAACGGCTATGTAAATAAATATAGTTTTTCCAAACAGCGAAATAGCCGCTGATATAAAAGTAACATAAAAATATTATAACATTTGTTTGGGTTACATTTCGGTTTTCCTTTTTAGAGATCCATATGATTAATCTAGTGTGTCCTTTACTGAGCCGCTTACTAAATGGACATGCTCGAATATATTGTCCTAATTTTCTTTTACGTTACTTCGAGTATGTAAGTACGGGTCATTGTTTTTTCTTCTAATTGTTTTTCTGAGGATAATAGACCTTATGTTTTAGCTCTTAATAACTTTATTTTGTTTTACTACACATTTATCTATATATTTATGTACAAAGCAGACTTAATGCTACGGGTATTTTCTTCCAGACAAACCTCTGGGTGTTGCGAAGTTGTTTGTGGCAGGTGAATTTCTGAACAAGCAACGCGAGAGTTAGTTTCTAATTCTCAAATCTCAAATTATTTTATAAAACAGAATGATTCCTATAAATAAATAGGTACTAGGTATACGTACATAGAATATACTTTATACATATTAGATATAAGTATTTCTATTGCCAGTAATATTCTTGACCCCATTAAGAAATGGAGCCCGAGATCTCTTGATCGGTAGTCGTATACACTAGCCACTAGAGCAACGAATCGTTTATATATACATATAATATGCACTCACAGATATGAGTTCTTTAAAATCTTTGTTGAATGTAATATTTTTTTTTTTTTTATACTTAAGCTGCCAAAATGACTCTGATGGAAAGCATGAGCCGAATCCAAAAGTGGTGGTCACTATCCTCAATGCGAAAAAGAACAATGCAGCATGGTGACCCACACTATGGCGGCCTGGGGGGAAAGCGGATGGTGAGGGGGATAGGGGGCGTTGGATTGGGGTATGGGCCTCCGGTATCCTCACTCACTCGATGAAACACAGCGTAAGCGCTGTTTCACACCGGTTTTCTGTGAGGCCGTGGTATCACTCCGGTCGAGCCGGCCCATTCATGCCGAAGCGTGGCTCTCCCACGGTATTAAATATAATTATAGTTTTCTACTACTTGTGTAAGTTGGCACTAATTAATTTTTACACATAATGTGAACTGTTTATATTTATAACCTACTACCTGTAATCGAAGAGTGAACTGTCGGTAATCGGTAATCTATTATATTCAATAACTAGATTATTTTTATAAGCACGATTTATTTTCTACTTTATTTTTTTACAACACTTTTATATGCAGCGTGGAATGTTTCAAGATGTTATTGATATTTGTGGTACTGTTTCAGTTAATATGCCGCTAGTGGCCAATTCATCAACAACCCATAATGTCCCACTGCTGGGCTCAGGTCTCCTCTCTAAGAGGGTTAAGGCCATACGTCCCCACACTGGCTAAGTTGGCGACTGTGGCAAATTATTTCTTACATGTAATTTAATAGACAATGAAAGTTTTACATTTTTAATTAATTATCACTTTTGCTTATAAACTTGAATCTCTGTAAGTAATGCGTGGCGATGGAAAACGTAGCGGATAGTATATTAATTAAGTTTAGTTTTTAATTTCAACCCTATGTACACTTCATATACTAGTGTTTGTAATCCGTAATTGAATAAATAAATAAACTTGATGTCCCGACAGACTTCGTTCTGTCAAAAATTATTGGCCAGTTGCAGTCTGATCAAAAAAATTTTTTTTTGTCTCTCTCCTTCCTTCCTTGTGCAATAACAAAAATATTAAAATAATACGGAATTGGTCTAGCCATCCTCGAATTTTGCGTTTAGTAATACATTTACACATTCCTTTTTAGGATTCCGTACCCAAATGGTAACACGTCTGCCTGTCACCAAGCTGTATTTTTTAATGACAGTTAGACATTGGAAATTTTCAGAGATGATGTACTAAAAACAGGATAAAACAAATATTTAGATATTATAATTCATTCACAATAATAATAAGAATTAAATTTATATATTATTAATTAATAGTATTAGACTATTAAGTAATAAATTAATGACAAATCGTAATGTGCTAACATCGACGTGCAAAATAATGTATGATACAAGATATAAGTTGTTTATACACTGCCACGTGGATAGCGAACAGACATTTTTATTTATTAGATCTGGGTAACAATGACTTATATCATATACCCAAGAACAATATATAATAACATTATATTTTTTGAACTAATGATATCATTTCTCTACGTTTTAACTATGACTAAACTAATATTAAAACTACTAACTAATACTAATAAGACTAAAATAATGTATATTGAGTAAATGTAGGGCTGAATTTTCTCAATATTCAGACCAATATTTTTATAGCATCGGTCATCAAGGTAAAGACCAGCTGTCCTGCTTCAACAATCAAACAATTTTGAACCACGTCGGCTTATTGTTTACAGCTTGAAGGCTTATTTATAGGTACTTCGATATAAACAACAAAACGAGTGAGACTTATAATATAGCATATGATACACGGTGTGACATCTGACACCTCACACAACATACCAAGGCCAATTCTTGAATACCGCTAATTGATCAAGTCAAATAGCGCTTGTTGCTTGGTCTTGCTAATAACCAGCGCCGCGATTTAATGAAATCACTCTCACAAATTGCAAAAGTCACATATTAAACACGATAATGATAATTCTATAGCATACATACTAACATTGCTAATAATATAAGCCATGGTAAAGCCACGTTTCTGCATGAATGGCCCGGTTCGACCAGAGTATCACGGCCTCACAGAAAAACGGTGTGAAATGATGCTGGCGCTATGTTTCACCTAGTGATTGAGGATACCGGAGGCCCTATCCCCTATCCCCATCCCTCTCCCCATCCCCAAAAGGCCGGCAACGCACTTGTTACATCTCTGATATTGCGGGTGTTCATGAATAGCGGTAATCACTTACCATCAGGGGATACGTCTGCTCCTTTAACCGCTTTACAATTAGAAAATACATATATTTTAATTTCCTACTTTTGTTCGTTCGTGAATGTTATAAGTCCATCACCGTCTAAACAATGAAAAATATCTTGAGTAGTTCCTATGTCCTTGTTTATCTATCGCAACTTTTCAATCTTAATGTATGGTCCAATTAAATGACTCTACTCTGGTTAGTGGAAACCACAAGTAGAATCTCATAGTGGTGGCAACTATACTCATTGCTCGTACAGAATCATCATCAGAATCTGTTGTTTAGATGTAGAGCGTCTATGGTTTTATATTCTAACAAAAGTAATAGTAGTTCCAGCTGTTTTAAAATAAAAAACTATAAAAGTAAGTTAAAAGTTAAATTGAGATTTGTTAAATAAGACATCGTTGTAAATGTTGAGCGAAATCAAGAAGGCGAAAATTAAATTATAAGATTCCCAGAGAACTAGAAACTGAAGATAAATAATCAAAGTAAATACTGTATTTACAATTCTCCAGAAGGGAAACTATAAGCTCAAATGTTCAAAGGATAGTCCTTTTAAGTGAGCGTAAAGCTAATTATGGTAGCTATAGAAACGTATATGTATATAACTCACCTAAATTTATTAATTATTTATTGTTAATTCTACATGCTTAACCATGTATAACAATAGGACCATAAACATTAAATTATTAATGGTTTTTACCGTCTCTAGAGGATCTTAAATAATCATTAAGATTTCCCTTGGAATCTGATATGAATAAGGGGATCAGAAGCACGTGCTTGAAATTTCTCACGTGGAAATTCATTACAACGCATTTCTATGTATATATATAGATCCATATGTGAGAGACGAGAGCGTTATTTGTTCTGTTTTGCTGCGGAGTTTCAATATAATGAAGTATAAAACTGGATCCAAAAAAGGTTTAATTTACGAATTTTTCATTTAGGTTATATTTATTTTGAGTCCACAGAGCGCTTTGTATTTGTTTAATTATGGAAACACAAAAGGCAATAATGTTCCGTAATATTGTTTACGCGTTTGTGCATTCTTGGCAGTATAAACCGCATGGAACATTTTTGATTGATGTTTACACAGATCAACTATATCTGCAGCCAGAGCACTGTGATGCACTGGATTAATTCAACGCTTAATAATTTATCTACTGTATGTTCTTTACAATATCTATTTAGTAAACAGTTTAAATTACACAAACAAAATGAAATGTTAATCATTATTGTTTCATTTTAAATAAAATTTTAAGTTATTTATTGTTTAAATTACTAATAATATATTTTTAATATTAAATACTATTTTACTTATATTATTTTGCATATATGTATTTTATAAATAAAGGTTACCGAAGACGTTGGGTTAATTACTTACATCACTCAGACATTAATCGCACTGAAGCTCAAACTGAACTAAACTGCAGTCGACCGCCTATCATATTAGACGCCATTAGTATTGATATGTTCTGGATAAGTCCAGAAGTCATATAGCACATTCAAACAATGTTAACAAGCCAAATGCGTGACAATCAATGCATATTCGACCTTACTTTGTCCTTGTAAGGTTCAATGCATTATTATTGGAACTTATCCAGAATTTTTCCTGTATAACTAACTGTCACCGTATCCTGGAATTTTCTTGGTATGTCGTAACAATATCTCTAGCTATGTTTGTAAATAAAGAATGACCGGTTAAATACGTAGGTGTGAAAAATGTTTCCGTATTCAAAGTACTATTGAATTTATTTATTTACATATTATGGAGAATTTACAGCTACTAAAACAAAATATAATCAAACAAGAAAACAGACACATACATATACAACAGAATAAAGTTAATGTACACAAGACTATACAAGGCAGTATCAATAGATACTATTAAATACATTACAGTCACAGATTTAGACACAAGTATACCGACGTAACAAAGAAATTGTTTATATACATTTTTGTGCATAAGTTAGTCGGGCCTCTCATCGCTATCCCTAAAGAGTTTACGGCTTAACACCTTCGCACTCCTGACACGCCATCATTAATTAAATCGATATTAAACTGTTCGCACACACTATTTAACTTTCTACTTGCAAAGGTGACAAAGGATTTCTTTTTGTCATTTGTTGATGCAAATGGTATACACACTGGTGGCTTATAGCGAGTTGTTGACGGAATGTTAGGATTAAACTTAGATAATAGTTCAGAACAGTTAATTTAGCTCCCAAAGGTCCTACCGGTACCTTTTGGTGAAAGCATAAATATTTTATGAACCTTCTCTGAATATTCTCTATTGGGTCCAAATACCTTTAGTAAATCATAGTATAGTTTATTAAACGTCTTCAGACAAATTATCATAATAGTTTTGTGATAATATCTCGTTTATGTAAACTTTCCGAAAATGTGATAATACATCATCATCATCATCATCATCAGCCTATCGCAGTCCACTGCTGGACATAGGCCTCTCCAATTTCACGCCACTTAGTTCGATCTATGGCTTCTCGCATCCAGCTCCTGCCAGCCGTCTTGCGCAAATCATCGCTCCACCTGGCTTGTGGACGTCCTACACTACGTTTGCCGAGACGCGGTCTCCACTCAAGAACTCGTTTACCCCAACGGTTATCAGTTCTTCGGCAAATGTGGCCAGCCCACTGCCACTTCAGCTTGCTAATCCTGTGGGCTATGTCGCATACTTAATTTTTATAAGCTTTTATTTAGTTTCACCTGTCCCGATGTTTGTTTGTAATCAAATCTTGCAATCTAGCAATCTTGCAATTTGATCTGCTTCCTGATTTTCGTTTGACCGCCATAACAAAACGGCGGTGTACATATTTCTCTAGGGGGTATCAAATGAAAGGGCTTACAGTTATTGTTTTTATTAACAAGTAATAAAAACTTGTATTTAAAAAAACTTGTTTATAATAATTTTGCAAGTAAGTTATTTGTAATATTACAATTAATTAAATAAATAATAAATAAATATTTCGGACATTTCGGACATCTAACACACAACACCATCTAGTCCCAAACTAAGCAGAACTTGTGTTATGGGTACTAGACAACTGATATGAATACATAAATACATTTTTTTCGTAAATACATACATATTATATATAGAAAACACCCGAACTCCGAAACGAATATTTGCAGATCAAACAAACATTTGGTCCGCCCCAGGATTCGAACCTGAGACCTATTGGACAGCAGCCGCGTACGCGCCACCGAGGCAGTCAATTTCAGTATTAACTCTACAGAAGCAATTTTAACAATAACTGGTGCAGGCCTGAACCTTTTCAAGTTTAAGGGCACGTAAAATACATTTCTTAATCTGGTCACATCCGCTCTATCTTTGGCACTTTTTGGTGTTAACAACGAGATGACAATTAATATGGGTTCTGCGTCTGTGAGACTCCATCTCTATACAGTTTATAATAAATCAGGTTGTTACAAAAAAAATGGAATGGGTATTATACGGTAAGTTATAATTTTAACCAAAAAATATGTCTTCTTATTAAATCATCCTAACGTTTTCAGTAATAGCATCAGAAAACATTTAGAATAATCAATAAGACCAACACACTATAAGACCATTTATTAAAGCAGCCACAGGTGATTTATTTCTTAAAAATTAAATCTCGGTGGCACAGTGGTAGCGTACGCGACTGCTGTCCATGAAGTCTCGGGTTCGAATCCTGGGTCGGACCAAATGTTTGTATGATCTGCAAATATTTGTTTCGGAGTTTGGGTGTATTCTATGCTATAATATGTACATATTTACGAAAAAAGAAAGATTTTATGTAATGATATCAGTTGTCTAGTACCCATAACACAAGCTCTGCTTAGTTTGGCACTAGATGGTGTTGTGTGTTAGATGTCCGAAATATTATTTATTTAATTACTATTTATCAGTTCAGTCTTATATCATCAAAATTAATCTTGAATGATGATAATTTATAAATACATTTTTATTTATTTATCTTTATGTGTGAACACTTAAGAAAAGCAGTGCTATGTTAATGTTATATGCCAATACTAATCTATACTAATATTATTTAGCTGAAGAGTTTGTTTATTTGGTTAGTTGAATGCGCTAATCTCAATTCCGTTCGGTTTGTATGTCACTAACACTTAATTGAGAGCTTTTGCCAAGGGTAATATTCCGTTTTGAGTTCTCATCTCCAAAACCTTACATTTACTCGACCGTCCTGTTTGTATCGGGATTCAATTAGTTCTGAAACTTGCTATTCGGTTATAGTGCTGCAAAACTTAATAAAATTTACAAACAAAAATAGTATCCAATTTATTTACAGGCGTAGGTACAGTTTCTATATTGCATCAGCTCAATTTCCAGAGTACTATTTTGTTAATCTGGATCGGGTGAAACGAGGAGGCCCTACTCACTGCCTCTTGCACATTATAACAGTATGAACACAAAACATATTTTTAAAATTGGAATATTGCAGGAAATATCACTATAACAAAGCGTGTTTATATCAATCATGTTTGAATTTCTATTTACATTTCACACTCATAGTTCTACCGCAAAAAAAAAAATAGAATGCGAAACCACAGTCAATATTAAAAACCGTTCCCGAAGAAATTGATGACCGCGGAAAAGAGAGAATGCTTTTTTTCACAGGACTTTTAGACAGGTATCATCATCATCATCAACAACCCATAATGTCCACTGCTGGGCTCGGGTCTCCTCTCATTTGAATTGAGTTCTTTGTAACAAATTCAAGTCAACAAGCCAATGACTGAGTTAAGTTACGAATTGTAATAATTCTCTAAACCTTAAACGTATATAAACCGTATAGATACGAAGATGGCATGTGTTTCATCTATCTCAGAACTGTACGCTGTTTAAAGCCAAGTCGTTAGCGTTAGGCTTAAACTTGCACTTCAATCGGACCTCATCCCAATCGAGTACAATTTCCTTAGTATTTAATTTTTATTTTAAATATAATTAACAAAAGAAACTAATAAATTTGATAGAAAACATAAGTATATTTCATGACCTACATGAAAAAAAACAAAGAATGTCAAGTGAAAACATAACACAAATACTCATTACTAAATTAACCACTATCAAGTCAGTAATAATTAGAACAGTGATTATATAACCTCAATTTAATTCAACGAACAATACCCAAATCCGAACAAATTTTAATTTTTATACATCGTGCTGTATAAAGTTTAAATCCAACTTCAAGATTATTACGTTAATCCTACCTGCAAACGTTGACTGAGCTCAAAACTTTGACATAAAATCCAAATAACTTGTTTGTTTATTTTGATGCATTCATACGTTTATTACTAATTAAAAGTAAACCTTTTATGGATAAAGTTATTACTTGTTATATGAAAAGTATTAATTGACATATCTGTACTTACTCGTAATATTAGAAAGTTTAAGAATTTCTTTGTTTCGTTAAATGCGCTACTTTTAAGAAGTATAGATTCTGTTTCTAAGTTAGATAGCCTGGCTATCGAGATAGGCTTTAGGTTATATAGCACTACGCTATGGCCAAGTGGAGCTGAGTTTCAATGAAAAAGTTCAAGATAGCGAAGATGTTTCAAATACATTCACACTGTTAAAACGCCACGTTACGCGCAATAGGAGATGCAGACGAGGTTGCGTGGGTCACCTAGTGTCTTTAAATGTCGTTTGTTATATATATACATATATATTATGGGCAACAGATTAGTTATCACCTAGTGGTAAACGATTACCACTGCCCATAGACACCCGCATCACTTTGTGTTTCGTAGGTGAGTTCGAAGCTGGGGGCCCAACGATGCAAAAGCTTCACAAGGCGGGCATAGTGTCACCATGCTGCATTATTGCATTATCTGTATTCGCAATGGGAATGGTGACCACCACTCTTGGATTAGGCTTTTGATTTCGATCAGGTAGAGGAGAGTCATTTTTGCAGACCCATATAAAATAAAATAAAATAAACATACCAAAAAGATCCACTCAGACTTTTAACTTCATGAAAATGTTACTAAGAAAACAACATTTTTATGTTTGAAATACTGTTTCCTTATCAATTTCTTATAAACAGAAGTGTTAAATGATACACTCAGAACACGTCCATCACTGTTAATACAATCAATCGCAACATAAAATTTAGTGTAAACATTGCGTAGTAATATGTTTTTGAGTTTTACCAGTTTTTATAATCAGCCACGGAAAATTTTGGTAGAGGAATGGATTTTTGAAACGTATACGTAGTATCGGTAAGAAGATAGTTCTAAAAATAGTCTGAGTATGATAAAAACGTGTACATTAAGGGTAGTGTTGAAAATAAAATGAGTCGATAACGAATAGTATTGTTGAATCTTATCTTTGCATAAAAAATACTTATCTTTACTGTGTGACGTCAGATGACAAAGAGTTGCAGGGTGTTTAATGGGAACTACTATATAAAATTCTAATGCACTGGTAAGGTAACTAAGTCGATTAATTAAAACTACAACTTGTCACTTGTTTTGAAATATTGTATTGTTTCCCTGAGCCGGTTACCTAAAAAGATAATACTGGTTTCTTATAACACTGGTCTGAGCGCAACAATGTCGCGATTCAAATAGAAGGAGAACAACGCTCTCTATCGAGATTTAAAGAAAGCTGTTGTAGCCTAAGCCGCTCGGGCTACTAACTTTAAATTTTGTCAATTGATGTTTTTTGTTAATAATGTAAACATCCATAAGGAAACTTTACCTATAAGGGGGTAAAATAAATATTGAACGGTAATACGGATGTTATTTTTTTACATTTGCTAACATTAAACTATCATGTGAGTGAAAATAAACCTTTTTAACAGACTTCTAAAAAAGGAGGAGGTTCTCAATTGTACTGTATTTTTTATGTTTGTTACCTCAGAACTTTCGACTGAGTGCTCCGATTTTGATGATTCTTTCTTTATTTAAAAGCTGGTGCTTCCCGTGTGGTCTCCTTTCATTTCGGTCCAGTTCTTGAAGACAGTTTTTTTGAAGTTATACTTCTTTTGACGCATTATGGAAAAATGATGAGAGTAACGATAACGATGCGCGCGCACACCGGCATGAAAAATCGACACCCTGAAGTTAGCTATAGTCAACATTTTAGTTTTTCAAATTTTTATCCTGTTACGCCAAAGAAGTATAATTTCTAACGCGTGTACATAAGTACACATAGACTTTTTTTTTTAATTTTGTGTTATTGAACTTGTCACTTTATTCAGATTAATTGCTGATTAGTTTAAATAAAGTTGGCACTCATATCAATTGTATTAGATAGTAATAAGTAATGTTTGAGACCGACTAATAATTTTTTTTCTTAGGAATAAATTCTTTTACAAAGCTCCTCTTCAAAGTGATGTCCTTTCTTGGTTATATGTGTTGCCTCCACAATAATATTAATTAAGTTAATAATTTATCAGTCAGCATTAGATAAATTATATCCGTATTTAACTGCCTCAGTGGCGCAGTAGTAGCGTATGCGACTGTTGCTTGAGGTCTCGGGACTCAGGTTCAATTCTCAGGTCGGACCAAATGTTTGTATGATCTCCAAATATGGGTTTCGCAGTTTCGGTATTTTCTATATATTTATAAAATAAGTATAAATATCGACGGTCCTAGTAATGGCGGATCTGCGAAAAGACAATTTTTGTTAGGTTATTCTAACGATGAAAAATTAATCAATTACTTGTCATTATAAGTTAAATTGACACTCAAAGCTAATTTTCAGGTACCCTTTAACAATATCACGTACCTCTAACGCTGAAATAATTACACCATTTATGATGAAAGATGATTACATGAATTATTCATCTTCATTAATACTCATTTCTTAGGAATTATAAGGAGTACAAGTTACAATTACCTGAGCTAGTCCCAAGGATTTTTTTATGTATGTAGCAGCTAAAGTGACTCTACTCTGTTGGATAGAAAGCATAATCCAAGAGTGGTGGTCACGATACTCATTGCGAATGCAGACAAAGCAACAATGCAGCATGGTGACCCACTCCATGGCGGCCTAGTGATGCTTCTGCACCTAGCGATTGCGCGATATAAAGTGATTGCGCCTCTGGTCCCGCACTCACCAACAAAACACGACAGCACGCATGCTGTCATTTTACGTTGATTTTTTTTACGAGGGTGGTACCACCCCGGTTGAGCCGGCCCATTCGTGCTGAACTCCGCGTGGCTCTACCACCTTGGTCGGCTGTTGATGTAATATGAAGAATTGTAAAAATATTCTGCAGAAGAACTCATTGTCTGAGTTCTGGTCAGTTTTTATCTAGATAGTGTTGTTAAACTTTTATTTCCCTAACTACAACACACTCTTTCGTTGAAATTTAACAACTCGATGCAAATCTAGTGAATTAAATTTTTATTACGTACGATTCTGTTCAATACTCTTTATTACTACGTCCGTAATAAGTTTCCATCCGCAATATACTACTAATATAATAAAGTACTTTACGTACGAGTGGCTATTACTAGTAAAATTCACTAAAACATGAAACGTATTATTAAAACCAAAGCAGAGAGTCATAAAAGTCATAGTTTTGGACTTAAGTTATGGATTAATAAATCGAGATGTTAACATTCATGTGTAGTTATAATGCTCTTAATTCAATTTTGATTTGGGGTCGGTGCAATTCATATATTTATAAATATATTGTTATGAGTTGAAGGACAAACGAGCAGACGTATCACCTGATGGTAAGAGATAATCGCCCCTATAAACCCGTAACACCAGAGGGGTCACAGTGCATTTCCGGCCTTTTGGAGTTGGAGAGAGAGATTTTATGGCTCTCCGGTGTCCTCATTCACTCGGTAAAACCCAGCCGAAGCGCTGCTCATAAAGGTTTTCTGTGAAGCCGTGGTATGCATGTCGAAGCGTGGCTCTCCCACAGAAAATAAATAAATAAAATATTTCAACAGATAGTATTAAGCACCGTGGGAGAGCCACGCTTCGGCATGCATGGGCCGACTCGACTGGAGTGATACCACGGCCTCACAGAAAACCGGTGTGAAACAGCGCCTACGCTGTGTTTCACCGAGTGAGTGAGGATACCGGAGGCCCATAATCCAACCCTTCCCTTCATTCCTCTCCCCATTACCCAAGGCCGGCAACGCACTTGTGATGCCTTTGGTGTTACGGGTGTCCATGGGCGGCGGTAATCGCTTACCATCAGGCGATACGTCTGCTTGTTTGCCCCCTATCCCAAAAAAAAGGACTTGTAGTGGTGTTAAACGAAAGAATAGAATAAAACTTTATAGTACACTAGTTAATACAGTGTAAAATGTATAATAGTTTTTGAGTTTTATATTGTATATATAAAAATAGTTAAATTGTGGGAATATATTTTACTTAAATGTAACCTACACTTTCTCTGAAACTATATTCTTACATAGAACAGTAAGCAGGGACACATGAAACGGCCATGTTTCACTGTCTTTAATTGAACCTGGTCCTTGTTCCATCAGGTAGGGCAGAGTCATATAGGCTATGTCACCTGGGTCATTAAAACAAATCTATTGATACTTATATATTATATTCGGTTCAGTACTATAGGCGTTACGGTGGAACATACAAACATAAATAGACTGCTAGATTTCCTAAAAATTACTGAAAAGCTTTTTTTTGTGTAGTCGGTTAACTAGGTGAATACTAATGTGAACATAGAGTGAACATATATTTTGATAGCAGTGATAACTACCCCAATTTTTATTTGAAACGATAATTATCTTTACCCAAATTGAAATGAAATTGGGTATGGGAAAAAAAAACCACTAAAATGACCATTATATTGGTAGGCATTAAACTACAACATATTATTATTACTATTACATAATTATTGATCAGAATATCTAAAAACGTATACACTTTGTCACAAATACTATTTCATATTTCCAATTCGTTGACATAAAAAAACTCGTATTACTGTCAAAAATCAAAAAAATAAATAAAAAGAAATAACTCCCTAATACGTTATTTTTTTTACTGAAGACAATTTAAGACAACTTGATGATTGTATCATTAAAAAGAATGTCTATCATTGTAATTAAATAGCATCTAAATTATTTTTTAACACGCATTTTTAGCATTATTTGTATTTTCCATTGTATTAAACAATAATTCTCTATTATTTATCAAAGTTATAAAGCTTTTAGTAATTTCCAAATTGCATTTTAAAGTTTTTTAAATCAATAAGAACTTTAAAAATACTTCTACAAAACTCCGCAATGTATCCAGATACACATATAGCAGAAACAATTATTTCTACCAGAATAAAATAAGAGATCTTTGAAAACTAAATATTAAAAAAGTATATTTTTAAATAAGTACTTACAAGATTTTAGACGTAAACACAAACACAACTTTCTGAATTTAAAATCCAAATAACACACAGTCAATTTAAATCCAATATCTATTTCAATATGAACTTAACTGGTACAAACACTTTTCAATTGTTCATATTAAATTACTCACAATGTCATATTTGTTGTCGAATTCTTTCACTTTTCATTATTCTTTTTTCTAGGCATTAAATAAATAAACTTTTTTACTAATGTCGTTGTTAAAAAATAAAATTTAAAAAAAGACTTAAACAAAATAAAACCCTGGTAGTATTCTGGAATTAAAGAAAAACTGAATTTCGAACGCAGTTCGCGTCGTCAACTTAGAGTGGCGCAGAGCGGTCGGCCGGCGTCCGCGATCGCCTGTAATCGACTGTGGCGTCAACTCCTTCCTTCGAAATGTGTGAAGCTTTCTCGTATCAAAGTCGCACTTTACTAGTGGAGTTCATACACATAAAAATTATTATAACTTTCATTCAACGCTTTGAAATGTTTTAATTTTATTTTACAATAATTATGTACACCTTTTTTAAGCAGGTAATGCTTTTTGCACCATAACCTCCGTGGTAGGGGAAACACGAAGGGCGTGTGTGGGACTCCCGACAAATCGGTCTACCCACTAGCCCCGCGGCAACCTACCTCGGCAGTCGGGAGGAGCTCCAGAAACGCATTAGCGGGTTCTGGAGTCCCCCCTGCCGTACCTCCCACTCGTCACCCCCGGGGCAGGTCAGAGTCGGAACACCGACCCGCCTTGGACGACACCCGCCCGGCCGCACCAGGGTGTCGCCGATCTCGGGTCGTTTGCAGCGGCCACATATCTCCTAGATGTGCCGATATGACCTGTGAGTCAGCCGTTCTGATCTAACCAATAAAACCAGGAGATGTTAACTCGACCGATAAACAATTATCTAAGCTGCACGTGCCAGTGCAACTTCGATAGTAGCTATCGGCTAATTTGGTTACGATAATATACGCCGCCCAGATAAGTAAAGACAACACTTGATTTTGATGATATAAATATGTAACGTTAATTAAAAAGGGGGCTTTCGAAGGGTTCAAACTCTTAACTACGAACATTCAAGTAGATATCTGAAAATATTTTAATCCTCATGTTTGACAAGTAAATAAATAGAAAATACTGAATGTTTCAATGAAAATATTGGTACAATTAAATCGGAAAGTGCTCCTGAATAACGCTGAACTACAGTTTACAGAAGAGCTATCGGAAAACTTCAAGATTAGCCGTCTTTAAGCAAACGTCTGGGTAAAATCAAAGAAACTTTAGATGACGTCATACACATGCTAACCGTCAAAATAAACTAAGAAATATTTAAGGTTCATTTTAAGTTTTATCATACTCAATTTCATTCAACAATACTTTATTTATTACCTAAAACTAGTGTAAGTAAGAAAACAAAGATTTTAGTGGTTGTCAACAACAACTTGTTGTCGTATTTTTATTCTTTGTATATTACAAATGTATTATTAATATCGAAAATAAAGTAATAATTCAAATCAAACATTTCAATGAGTCAGTAATTTTATAAAACCTAAGGAAACCTAAATTTTCTTAAAAGAGGCCTATTTCTAGTAGTGGATTGTTAAAGGCTGTTGATTATAATTATGATGGTGATAATGAAATAGTCTATTGTCGTCTCCTACTGGACACACTACCACACATCCTAACAGTACCTCAGGTCTCCTACATTCAGCGTCCAGTAGACCTTCCAACTGATATACGTATTTAGCATTTCTAGAAAATTACCCCTCAATTAAATTAAAACTTAATTGATTTAATAAAAGTGGTAGAAAATAAATAAGAAAATTCTTTGAAACAGTCGAGTTCCAAACAGTGAACTAATATTATACGTATAGAACAGACACTGGGGTAAAGAGTTTTTATTCCATATGTATCAACATCAAGTTAATAACGCCACTTGTCGCTCCGTTAAGCTCTCGCCAAAAGAGTGACGAACATTTTATTTAATAATGCCATCCAGCATCATAGAAACGTGTAATCGGAGTGACACCACGGCCTTACAGAAAACCGGTGTAAAGCATCGTTTAGGCTGTGTTTCACCGAATGGGTGAGGATACTAGAGGCCCATATCCCAATCCCTCCCCATTCTCCCTCCCCATCCCCCAAAAGCTGGCTACGCACTTGTGACGCCTCTGGCGTTGCAGGTGTCCATAGGCGGCGATAATCGCACATCATCAAGTGATACGACTGCTCGTTTGCCTATTCCATAAGAAAAGAGAATGAAAATCATAGATTATAAGAAGTGCACGATTCAGACTCGATACCTAAGTGATATATTCGTGGTGGAAAGGAAGTACGTAATCTTTTTGAACTTAACGACTATGTATTGTTTTTTTAGATCCAGCAGTCTGAATATTAAATTAGCGCGTAATCTTATTCCATTTTTGAAATGTGAGGAGTGTGTTGTCAGTTAAACCACAACGAGTAGATGGCCGCATCACAAATTAATTACCCTTAAAGACATGGGTGGTTTGTGTTAATTTTCAGAGGACGTTTACAGAATATGCCTCTGTCCTGAAATAATCTGATGCCACTTAACAAAAAGGAGTGCTGGTAAATGTCTTTCTTCACCATACAACTATTCTTATATTACAGTTCTTATCTTCATCTTCCAAGCCTTTATTATTCCCAAGATTTGGGGTCGGTTATTAGTTCAACCGGTTTTACCTGAATTTCAGTTTTTACACGGAGCGACTGGCATCGGACCTCCGCAACCCTGAGGGTGAACTGTCAGTATTTGAGGTCACTGACTTCCCAATAACGATTGCCATAGATGTTCATGACAACCGGAACCGACCGCTTAACGTGCTCTCCAAGGCACGGTCGGGAAATACCCCGATATTTCATACTCCGGGCTTGTGTTAAGAACTTCTTGTAAGAAAAACCCAACAACAGTCCGACCCGGGAATCGAACCCGAGACCTCTCGATTTGCAATCGCTTTCGCTAACTACCAACGAGGCAGTTGTAACAACTATACTTATATTACAGTTTACACCTTAAAATTAAACACTGAGAGTGAGAAGTATTTACTTGCTTAATTCAGCACGTGTTTGAATAGACTTAACCTCAGAATGTAGCTAATTAGAGCAATAAATTATTAAATACTTGAATATCCGATTACGTCACAAAGTTAAATTTATTAATATTCATTTGTCTGGGCACCGAAACTTACTAAATTAATATTGTTTAACAGAGAATAAAGTTTATATTATATTACAACGTTCTTACACTTAATTTTTATTACCAATACATAACTACAAAGTATAAATTTTAATTGTAAGATGTAATTACACATCTTACATGATTATTTCTAAAGAAATAGAAAACAATATGTTTGAAACATATTACAATATATTTTCATTAAAAACTCCGAGAACTTCAATACTATGAAATGTAGTAGGCAGGATCTAGTCGCATTAATTAATTAATTTCTAATCGATGAGAATGTCCCAGCCCCCGAGAGAACTCCTCGCGTATCACGGGTTCCCTGCTCTATGTATATTATTAATCAATGGTTGCAACCAACTATAATATTTAAAGTACTCGCTCGAAATTCAGCTAGTCACAACATATGTATGTTCGTCCTTAATGTTTGCTATGAGAACTTTAGGCATTATGACCGAAAACCACGTCACGCTGATATAGATACATGAACTTTATATAACTTTTTTTCGGAGGGTAAAATTTGTTGTCAGAAGATATTCGTGGTAATGTTAGATTAGTATTTTAGGTAAGTGCAGAACCAATTAATTTTGTGATAAGCTAAATTTTATTTAAAAAAGTAACCTCAACACACCACCGTGTATAAAATTTGAAAATGTTACTATTCAAAATAGAACATGGGTTTATTTGGGATTAGATTTAGAAATAAACTTTTCATTTATTGAACATATTAGAAAAGTTATTGAAAATTCCAATAATAGTTTCTTTGCACTGACGAGCATATCAACTTCGACATGGTCTGTCATTTAATACACTAAAGATCATATATGCTAGCTACATATTTGGGTTATATTTGCTATGGTGTTCCTATATGGGCCGACAGGGCGACTGTAGGTGCTTATTTTTTACTATTCCACACTACAAAACTTGGAATGTGATTCTTTGGGCGTATAAGACCGCGAAAAAATCATAAAACTGTTTCAACAGCAGTCCAATTTCTATAACGACCTCATGGATGAATGGCAACAACGATTGGACGAGCATGAGAATCAAAATATTTTATTCGTTGTGCTTCCCGGTTTGAAAAAGAAGTCTGTTTATTTTAGTTTTATTTTGACTCCCACTTTGATAAGGAGGGAGTGGACTAATGAAGACAATATAATAATACTAACAGCTGTCTGCGGCTCCCCCCGCATATATGTTGGTTATCGCGGCAAAGTAGCCTATGTATTATTCTGATATATAAGCTATATTATTTTAAAGTTTCATTATAAACCATTGTTTAGTTTTTACGTGAAAGAGTAACATACTTCCATCCATACTCACAAACTTTCGCGTTTATAATATTAGTAGGATTTCCAAGACAGTTTAATTTATCCTGGGACTTCCCGAGTGTGTTCATGGGTCACTGCTGTTAATCTTGGTGTTATACCCACATCCTCACCACTGTAACTCCTACAGTGGCGAGCGTATGGGCGGGATTAGTTACACAAATAAAAAACTAAATTTAATAAAATACCAGCTTTTGCCCGCTGCTCCACCTATGTGAATTTTGGTTTTCACCATATGCCCTTCGTTTTCCTTCGTTTACCCATGAAAACTGACAGAAACTGACAGACAGTCATATTAGTTATAATTTATGTTTGAAATCAATTTAGTTGAATACAACTGCAATCTCTGTGCCAATCTATTTAATCTACTTGCAAACAATTGCATTTATATGTCAATTCAAATTGCCGACAATTCGGACCGAGTTGAAAGCATTGTTGAGAAGTGAGATAGAACTTGTTTTGTTATAACGACTACGGCTAAAAAGAAGGATTATATTATCTTTGGCAATCCATATACATATGTTTGTATGTTCCAACATCTAAACAACTAAGCTAATTTTAATGAATTAGCTCTCAAGCGACTTTTGGCGGTTGTGTGCAAAAAAGTATTCTTGTTTATTAATTGGTTGGAATATGGACATGTTTTATAATGAACAGGTTTTTACCCTATTTACGGAAATATATTGAACAGGGTAGAAGAATGTTTATTAAAAAGTACTGACTGAGCCGAGAATCAAAAACCGCAATAGTGAAAATATTTTGTTCGCATTATTGATTTTTTCCGTTGGCTGTCATTCGCATGGCATTCCGTATTTTAAATTACGAAAATGTACAATGAAGTGCATTGATAGTAAAAAGAGTATGAATGACAATACGTGTGATACTGTTGTAGGTGTGCAAAAGATGAATATGAAAGTGGAGCCTACAAACTTTATCACAAGTTTGTACGTCGTCGGGGTTTTCAATCTTTTTCTACTAGGAAATAATAAGCCAGTGCAAGGAAAATTTACTGTTTCTTTAAACTTAGGCAACTTAAAAAGTTTGTGTTTAAAAAGTGCTTCATAATATCATATTTTGGGCAGATAACTATTTTGAAATCTTGCATTAGACCACTTTTGTATTGCGCGATCAATGTCTAAACATAAAATGATTGATGCGCACATGCGCCTTCGAAATTTGAGCTTAAAGTTTTTTTTGAACATTATTATTTTTGTGATGAATAGTTTAACAGATCTTCCTCTAAATATTCGTAACCACTAAACCAGTGCTTTGAAAGCGTGAAAATCGTTGAGATATACGTTTTCTCTATTTCTAAAAGTTATTTGTTAACCTTTTTTGAGATTGTCGTGTAGGTGGGATCTTTTGTAACACAGAGGAGCTTTGAAAATAATAAAATAGATACTAATTTAATTAAAGCATCCTAAATAGCTATTGCCCTTAGAGAACTATTTTATTTGGCTGTTTGGCATTATACCGCCCGTACTTCTACTGCTTTTTATCATTTTTTTAATTAAGACACTAAGTGACATTTATGAACGTTAAATTAAGGCTACAGATAAAAATCATAGATCAATATAAACAGACGCCAGATGTTCTCTATTTTCAAGGTAAATTAGGTGAAAACACCAAAATTCACTGCCTGCTTGTGTCGATCCATAACTTCCAGTTTCGAAAATGCGTAGGGCCTTATGGGAAGAATACTGGCAAAGAAACTCATAGCCACTATTTTTAAAAGACAGATTTTTAGGTATAGTAGTATTGGTATTACATGAATGGTTAACTGTGTGCAAGCTGTTACCACCTGAATTTCGTTACATTAAAATGCTTCAAAAGCTAACGTACTGACAATAAAAAAAACAAAAAGCACTCCGGGATACTATTACAGGTCTGAACCCAAACATAGAAATCATTCAAGGTGCCGAACTACCTACTAACTAATCATAAATCTAAATCATAAATTGAAAAGTTTGTCTTTCTGCCTGTCTACTACGCTTTCACGGCTAAACCACATCACCAATTTCGACGAAATTAGGAATGAACATACCTAGATTCATGAATAATGATAGAGGCTACAGACGCAGATGGAGCCGTGGCCAAACCTAATATTTTAAGAGGAACTTCTAGCCTTAACGGAACACACTAACTTAAACTACTACGTCTAGCTAAATTTGGAAATGGATATCTTCATGGCATATAATTTCATCAGATACATCTAGACCAATAAAAATGAGGAGTAAAGGAGAATAAGATTTGTAATAATAATAAATTTCTTCTAGCAGCTTACGGCCACGGCGGCCAGTCTCAACGGAGACCAGCTAACTACGTAGAAGATACTATAGTACACAAGTGAGCATCCGCAAACACAGTTCATCTGAAACGGTTTAAAGTTTTAGCCGTGAAAGCGCTACAGAATAAATTAGTTGAATTTATAATTTAATATGGTTTTGAGAGTTATCATTCAATTACCCTTTGTCTAAAACATTTGTCTTGTGAAGGTTGGGGTAGTCTTTAAGTCTACTGTGATCCGGCTGAACTTTAATTTTTACATGGAGCGACTGCTATCAGACTTACACAACTTAATTAATGTTCAAATTGTGAGGATAAAGACTCAACTGGTAATTTAAAGCATTTAAATGAGAAATTTTTGTATAGTGTATCCTGAATCCATAAACGACTGCAACGATTTAAATGAAATTTAGAATGCAAAGGGTTTCGGGGGCGATAAAGGATCTATATATCTAGCTAGGATTCACTTTTAGAAAATTTACAGAAAAACAATATCGAGCAAAGTTCGATCATCAAGGTACTAGTCACAAATATGTTTGACACTTTTAATAATGTTGCTTTTACGGTGGAAGATCCTCATGGATGTCCTCCGCCCTGGGGAGAGGGCGAAGGGGTCTGTTAGACTTTTACTGACTAAAACCCCTCAGTGTTCCGTCTCTTACCTACGCCAGGGATCACGAAAACTTAAAAGGCATCCGCAACCCCCGACTGGTGCCGGCCCGCTACTGCGGGCCTGCTTTAAGTACCTAACGCAGTTCTCATATGAAAATAGTTAACATTTCCTTCCCATTTTTACTTTTAACTAATCCATTTCATATACTTTATCTGTGTTAATTTGGGATGTTTTAAGGAACATAAGTATACTGAAAATAAATTGGCACCGTTGTTTGAAGCTCGACAGGAGTTGTTAGATCCAGACATGGTATTCTGCAATCTCTTTGTTACTATTCTACTATACTGATGTCTAGAGTTTCCCCAGAAGTTTCAGGAATAACTTTGCAATTCGATCTAATCTTGTTAAACAAACTGCAGTCATGAATATAAAATAAGTGAGATTGTACTGTTGTGTAGTTTAGTTAGACTACCATTGTCACTGCGATGGGAATAAAAACTCAAGACATGTGTTCACCAGGGGACATGTCGCGGTGACGTCGTAGAAAAATATTTATCTTGTACTAGTGCCATGATTTCAGCCAAATACAAATCGAATTCCAGCTTTAATAGCAACTTCTGCCATTTATTCACCAGGCAGAAAACTAAAGAAAAACTGAAGAGGAAACCAAATAAAGCTAAATAAAATCCAAATTTAAATAAATTAGAATAAAAGTATTTGAAGTTCGTTTCATGTGGCCCTGCGAGTTTGCGAGGCATTGTCGTTTAACATTTTCACTTCCAAATCGTTAATATGATGTCGCGTTTAATGGAACGCAAACCAAAACCTGTCGATCTCATGTAGAACGGTTTGAAAATCGTATTTGTCGACCACCGCAGAGTCAGATATCAACTACAGATATGACTCACAGTGAAAACTATGGATATATCTTGCAACAAGTAAACATAGTAGGTGATATCGGTCAGCTTTCTGACTGCCTGTCTGTCTGTGACTGTCATATAAATAGCAAAGAATACCTATGTACTTGGAGCAAATGTATTGATTAAAATACCACTTGTACCTGTATGCTGCTGAGTGATACTTCACTCAAACCTGTGTTGTAAAAGTACACCTTGTTTTAATGCGTGAATAGCACATATACATAATCATATGTGTGTTAAATCCCAGTAACAGAGCGAGTAGGTATTAAAGTGTCGTAACGATAGCGACGATTGCGAAGGATCAGATACAGTACAACAGATGTTAAACAACGATAAACTTTATTGCAGTCATTTGATTATACGACAGAATGTTAGTATTGTAGGTAGCTTGAAGATTCCTATTCAAAGTTAATTATTTGTTGGCGGCTATGTTCACGTACATTCATATTACAATAATTGCGATACCTTATAACCGTATCCGTGGTCATATTTACAGCAGAATATTGATTCAAGAAAACAGTTTTCAAATAAAAAGAAAAAATATAATTGTTTGAAGACTTTCGCAAGTTTTACACATACTTTGTTATGCATTGATGGACTTATTTAAAAAAAAACTATTTAAAAGGTAACGATCTAAATGTCGGGGTATAGAAGGTGCTACACCCCAACGTTTTAAACGGGTTATACCACTCGCGGTCACAGGTAGTCAACCTCAAGTACATATTTTTTTAATTTTCTAAAAGTTGTTATATAGTTAGATATATATATGTGATACAGATATTTTGTACTTTATTTTGAGTATATTTTGATGGGTTACGTATTCATAAATTTATAATTTAATGTTGCCGCTAAATTATTCAAAACTGTTACTAACGCTTAGAAGTTGCTGGCCCTTTAAAACGAGATCCTCAATTCTTCATTAACCTCAGTTCAGGTCATTGAACTCATTACTAAAGTCACTCAAAATGTAAAACAGAATATTGTTTACATTATTTAAAGTACTTAAGGCATAATATAGCAAAAGGTTTACGTTAAAACTTAATACAAGGCTAAGGTTGTACTTAAAATGGGTTTCATGTGAATGCTGTCATTTAAGGTTCGTCTTCTGTGAGACTTAAAAGCTCTCTTTAAAAAATGTTCTAATATTTTTCATATATATTAGTCTAAAATTACAACCGTCGAGTCTGAATCACGTACCACGAATTCTGAAATCAACTAACCCGTTCCGAAATGTTTTTTTTCTGATTTTTGTCATGATGGTTACAATCAATCCTGTCACTTCATTTCGGCTTGACGCTGAGTTCTGGGACACCCTGTGTAAAACTCAGATAGGTTTTTTTTTCCTAAACAAAATCGATAACAAAGTCTAAGGATAGTTTTGCGCGATCGTAAACTTTACTGATTTTTTTTTCATATAAATACTTATATACTTTTTTGTAAACGCCTACATATATTGTTATACATAGAAAACACCCGTACTCCTAAACAAACATTTGCAGATCATGCAAACATTTGATCCGACTCCGATCCGTGAGGTTTTCGTTTCCTCAGCAGTCGCATACGCGTCATTATGTTTCGTTAGTTCTAATACTTGAATAAAAAAAACATTGGAGGGGTCGTTTTCTATAATAAACTTTCAAGAATAAGTAACAACTATCGTTACTGTGTACAGTAACTATGTTTCCATGAAATTTTAGATACACAAGCGTCGGCACTAACAAATTCAAACTTCTGATAGTTACAAACTGTAAATCGAGAATTCTCACAACCGAAAAAACTGCTAGAATACGAATGATGGAGGGTTATGTTTTTTGAGCGTATGTATGTATGTATATTTTCTTGGCACGACCTAGAGCCTAAACGGCTTGTCGTAGTTTTATGTGATTGGTGTCAATAAATGCGTCTTAATCTAGAGTGGCACTGGGTACATGGGTACATCCAAATTAGAAAAAAATAAAACGAAATTTAGAATTTTTTAAGCCAAAAATAATCTAAAAAAAAATGCTGCAAAATACATAGTGTGTGGTGTCAAAATGAAGAATTTTTAACGGTGATTACGAATATAAATATAACTTACATGTTTTTCGTATGATGTTGACGCAGTCGGGTTTCATTTGCATAATAATTCATTACTGGTTAGTTTAATTGTGTGTTGGCATCAACAATATAAATAATGATAAATGAATATTTTATGCATCTGACACACAACGTCATTTAGTCCCAAGCTAGGCAGAGCTTGTGTTTTTATGGAATAAGGGGTTAAACGAGCAGATGCATCGCCTGATGGTAAGCGATTACCACCGTCCATGTACACCCGCAATACCAGAGGCGTCACAAGTGCGTTGCCGCCCTTGAGGGATGGAGAGGGGGATGAGGCGAAGAGTCGGATTATGGGCCTCCGATATCCTCACTCACTCGGTGCAACACAGCGCAGGCGCTGTTTCACACCCATTTTCTGTGAGGCCGTGGTAACACTCCGGTAGAGCTGGTCCATGCATGCCGAAGCGAGGCTCTCCCACTTTTGGTCGTGTTATGGGTTATGGTTACTAGACAACTGACATAAAATACATATATACTTTTTTTGTAAATATTACATATTGTACATAGAAAACACACGAACTTCGAAGCAAATATTATTCATCATACAGATCATACAAACATTTGGTCCGTCACGGGAATCGAACCTTTTGCTTACCAGGCCCCCAGCATTTTGTTCTTGAATTTCTGAAAAATTAATTGTATCATTTGCAGTAGAATTCCCATGAACATTCTCTCAGCCATAAGCAGAAGCAAATATATTTCAACAAAAATTTCTACAATAGACATGATGACAGTAACCAAGAACCTCTAAAATTATGTATTTATCTGATGAAATGGGATTCGTAGAATATAAAAGTCGTATAAATCGTACATAATACAGACATCCGCCATGTTAGGTTGCACACCAATCGGATCGAGTTACGTTACTTATGTATAAAGGTCATTTTGTACGGATATAATCGAAGATCACTTTACGGTTTTTAAGAGCTAATTGACACTGGTTGACAAATGGTGACGTCGCGTCTTACACAAACAGACGCCATGACACCAACAAGCGTTTTCACGTGAATTTTAAACTTAATATTTAAACCGCAATGTTTTCCTACTAAAACTTTATTTTTACTACTTCCGGACATCATAAAACAGTTTTCCAAAAATAGTTATCATGCCTATTTTCTGGGTATGATTAGGAAGAAAATTAATAATTTGAGTTTTATCTTCTCCCACATCAAATATAGCAAAAGTAAGTAGTTTATTTATTTTGTATGAAAAAGGCAAGTCTAATTTAGAACAGTAATTATATGTCATGTTTACTTCATTTTTACCCTGAAGACAATCTTAAAAAGTTCCGTATATAATAATATAACAAAAAAAATGATATTAGAATCTAAAAGCTATGTTTCTCATTGTACAAGAATTGTTTAAATATGAATAAATGTTTATTTTTATTTATTTATACATCTTTATTGTATACATAAGACAAATAAATAACAAAAGATGAGTTACCAAGTTGTACATGTAACTATGGGCGGTCTTATCGCTCACGCCTATTTCTTCCAGACAACCTTAGCATAGATATTGCGTGTTCATGAGTGTTACGAGTTAGTAATGTCACTTCTCATCTCTTAAAGGCAACTCTAACAATAATATGCATTTTGTGAAATAGGTATGTAATATAAATTCGTCGGAGATGTTTTGGAAATAGCACATGAATATAAATGATGAATGGCAAAGAACAGTTTAAAAAATCTTTTATGATAATGTTCTACCTTTTTGGATACCTTTGAATGCAAACGAAATTATGTATGAAACTGATTGTTGCAATGATGGAAGCGGACTTACAGGTACAACAGTTATTTAGTAAAATTACAGGCATATTTTTATGACATTAATTATAACAATAAAAGAGCGAATGAACAAAAAGAAAGCGTAAGAAATTCATTTTAATAGTAGTTAAAATGGATAAAAGTTATAATAAAAACTTGCAAAGTTAATAACTTTGCAAGTTTTTATTATAACTTTTTTGTTTCTAAACGCGCTCGAATCCGGGCCTACTTCCTAGTCGAATATGAAAAATTCTTTTTGTATTTGATTGCCAAATGCTACTCTGAGATAGAAAACACATTTCATTTATTAACGAAATTCGTAAAGTTTTTTCTGTTCGGGATAGTATCCCAAATGCCTGAAATAAACTCAACTAATCCTACTAATATTATTATCTCGAAAGTTTGTAAGTATGGATGGATGTTTGTTATTCTTTCACGTAAAACTATTGAATAGATTTTAATGAAACTTTACAAAAGTATAGCTTATACATCAGAATATCACATAGACTATAATTTATAAAGATTCAATTCATACAATATCTTTGTAACGCGGGTTACACCGCGGGTCATAGCTAGTATCTCTATATTCTAATAGAGAAAAAAACAAAATATATAAAATATCTTCGTTTCCGTCTAAAATAAAAAATAAATAAAAATAGCCTTTATTTCCTGTAACCTGCTTTATACTTTCTTTTTCTTTTTTTAATTAATAATAATGAAATGATATCTGATCAAGTAGCATTATCCGCGAACAGGTCAGGTTGTCTTCTGACATAGGCCTCCTCTAACTCACTCCACTTGTTTCGGTCTAGGGCAGCTCTTATCCATTCATTTGGCAGATCGTCTTCCCATCTTTTTACCGGTCTTCCTTTATGTCTCTTCCCATACCTGGGATACCATTCCGTAACTTTTCTCGTCCATTTCTCTGCTGGCGATGTCCACGTTCGTTTCCGTCTAAAAAGCTAAAATTTCTTTGTATTTGAAATAAAACGTTGAACATGAACTAACTTTTAACTGCCTCGATAGATGGCGTTGGGAGTGAATTAGGTCGCGCGATGGTTCACTCACAGTTCTAATATATAAGGACCTGCAATCAAATCAATGTGGGCAGTCACCTGCGGATGAAGCGGCCCCCTGTTTCCGGTGCTGCCCACCCCTCGTTTACTTTTTATACCCTGAATTGACAATAAAACCGCATTTTTACGAAGCTATCATATCCAATTTGCACTATTGTGTTTAAAAAAATACGTATTTTTCTATAAATTCTCTGTACCCATTTATTTTTAGATCTACCATTTTCTTTTTGCTGTTAACCTTCATAATACTTATACCTTTTAATATATTCTTTTACTTACACTTTACTATTTTCATTTAAGCTAAAAAACATCGCAACGAAATGGCGTGTGTGTGCAGGAACACATACGTACATATTGCGTTTATAAACAGGCAACGTCAACATTTTGGTGATTAAAATTTCTGTCACATCCGCTGAGAATTATTACTTCGTAACACGTTCTCACATGAGAACAATTTGTCTGGCTTACAGATAATGTTCTGAAGCGATGTCTACTTTCAAGAATCGTAAGCGCGTTGCCACGTTTTGAGCCTTCCCCCAGAATTAGAGGACTTTGAACGTTGGGGGCGTTGAACTCGGGTAATCTCCCTTACTCGGTGGAAAAAGAACGAAATAATTGCTTACTACTAGTTTTTACAGAAAACTATGATCATCGTATCACTGTGTACGAACCGAGCCCTTTGATGCCGAAACGGGACTTTCACACATTTCCCCACTCTGGTTACTATGGTACTGGTTCTGTAATTAGACTGCCATGTTTACTGCACGAATGGCGTAAAAGTTTGCAGTAGTAAATGATAGTCTCGAAGTTTTTTACTGCTACTCGGCAATCGTTACACAGTCTTAACAACACTTACTTGACACGTAGTATTGCACAAAACCAGGGTTGAAAGAGGGTGGCAGCCTGTCATACAGGCCTATCCTAGTAAAGATTTAGCAATATCTTATGTATTTAAGTCTGTTGTGTGTTTAGAGAAACATTTTTTTACTTTTTTTATTATTCGGAGGTTATTTATATTAGGAGGCAACAAACGTTAACCTCCAACTATTTTAATCTAATTTCTCCTAGACTTTAATAATTTCAGTATTAATTGCTACTAGACAATGTATCAATATTCTCTAGCCAACTAATACAATATATGTTATTATGATGAAGCAGTTAGACTTAGATTAAATGATATGTACCTACTTTGTATGAAACTATCGAAGTGCTTATATTTCCAAAGTCTGTCTTACGTGCTTATATTGCGTGGCGAATTCTAGTTCGTGGAGTAGTCTTAGCTTGATGGTTAATTTAAAATAAGAGAGATAATGAGACGTCATTACTGTCTTGTAATTCATTTTATAACTTTGATTGACTAGGTATCACAGCGTCGCTTATCATACTGATAGTTATAAAAGATTAAGATTTTATTTTACCCAATAAAGAGATTTTAAGATTCAGACTAATGTATTGAGGTAAACTGCGCTTGATTGGAGACCACGATTAGGCAAACGTAGTGAAGGGTGACCTGCAGTACTGTGGAGTGACGATTTGAAGAAAGTGGCTGGTAGCGGTTGAAAGCGGACTGCCCACGACCGGGTTGGCGCTCCTTGGAGAAGATCGCCGCTCAGTTGTGGACGGCAATTGATATATATTATATCTAATGTATATAAAATAATCTCTCTATCTGTAACTAAATTCATAAAGTAGTATTAGTATTGTAAAAATGAATCAACCATTATGAATTAAAAAACAGATGACTATCAACAAAAGATCTAATTATTTTTCTAAAATTTGTCTTGACATTTAGCAGTTTTTAATAGAAAAAATGGTTATTTATATTTCGAAGTTATGAGTTTCCGGACAAATACACACATTAAAGTTATATCATATTCTTTCACAAATAATATACTATGAAAGCGTCTTCAAAGTATAATAAGTAAATAAACAGGCTGTTAACATAATACGAGATCTAAGTTGCCTCGTTGTTCTATTTTATTACGACAACTATATTTGTACTTGTTAGGATGTTAATCTGTGTGCTTAGGACAACGTGACATGTGTAAAATAGCTTAAAATAACCAAAGAGATGAAATATTATAACTATAATATGAATGCTGAAGCTAAGCTTGAGGTCTCAGATCTATTCCTGGATCGGTATGTATGCTTGTGTAATCTGTAACTATTTGTTTCTGATTTTGAGTGTTTTGTTGATGATAATTGAGTGATTTCTATTTAAGATGTAGGTATTTACAAGAAAGTGTGGTTTATTTATATCAGTTGTCTATTACGAATAGTACTAAAGCTCTGCAAACTTTGGGACAAGATGGCATTGTGTGCCAAATGTTGAACCATTTCACATATGGCTGATTCGGCCAGAGTAATGCTAAGTCCTTAACGAATAACTAGTACCAAGTGAAACCCTACGTTACTTTTTGCTTAATTCTAACTTTTTATAAACATTTAAAGCTGAAATGAGAAAAGGAGATAATATTTGCCTAACCAGTGTTAAAGTCACCACACTAAGTAACTTTAGAATTATCTTGAATATAAATATTTAACCTATGTGTGGCCGTTTAATACGACTAAGTAGAACCTTTCGGGTAACAAACATGATTGTATGTATAAATGTCTAAAATCGTTGAATCGTTGACATTTTAGTTGGTTTACAACTATTTTAGAAGAATATGATGATAAAACTACATATTATAATATGATTGTTATTTTGTTTGCTCTTAAATTTGGCTTTTTTTTCTTTTTTAATTTCTTGATGAAAGATACTTCTTACTCTTTTATACTTTATGGTGTGGGGTGCGAACAAATAGTGGTGCCATAAGATGAAAAGTGGACACAAGGACCTGGAGAGATACTATTGCATCGCCTTTTATACTTTGAATGCTCACAGCTAAACCAAATGTTCAATTGGGACACCATTCGGCTAAAAAACCAAAGTGCGGCATCTTAAAATGTATGAACAATTTAACCAAGCAGTTATATTATTAGCTTTAGGCCAGGTCACGTAACTATATTCTTTTCCATTATCAAGAGCAGTGTTAATTTCAAGATAGCATAACTGGCAGGCATATCCCTGCCATGAGCAGTAAAAACACAATGAGCATTAAATAAAAAATACGGCTGAATATTTAATATATATACCAACGCGATCTGTACGTATACCATAATTGTTGAATGTTCCTCCCAGCAATAATAATGTTTCACATAATAACCCACTAAAGAGAATGTGCAGGAACTGTATTGGAATTGTATTATAATAACGTGTACATTTTCACAGTTGGAAAACTTTTACGAAAGCCTCAATGATTTCAAATCTCTCCTCTGTTATAGCAGACTTTAGTGTCTCATTTTCAATTGATCTTTTTCCTCTAACTTTTAATCTTATGCCAAAACAAAGCACTGTCTATTGTTAAAGTTGTGTACAGTTGTAACTGGATGGCAGGTTCAATGTTTTGGGCTGTTAAATATTTTTTCAATATTTTGTCTGTATCTGTACCTATTGAATTAAAAAAATGTACGGTCTGCATCTTATTGATTTTGTAGAATAGATTTTGATGTATCTTAAACCCATTGTGAAATTCCATTGGTTTTAAAATTGTAATCCAATATTTCCAATGGTATAGCTACTGTTTCTAGGCTTTTTAGCCTAGCTCAATGGGCTTAACTTGCCATGAAATCTCTTAACAGCTCCGCCTCGAATTGTATATCAATGAATAATTACACCAAATTTTATTCCAAAAATAGCTGTTGCCCGCGGCTTTGCTCGCGTGGAAGTTGATCTAGCTCTTAGAAACTCAGTAATTTCATCTACTAAAGTTAGTGTCCCAAGGTCCCATATTTTTTTGTTGCAGCGCACTAAGAGCCCTTGTGTAATCAATATCGTTTTAGTTTTGACTACAGGACCATTGACTTAAGGTTTAGAGATAAAGAGAAGGATGGTGAAATGATCTGTTACAGTGGTTTGCAAGACGGCAATAAATGCTGAGTTCTTCCTCTTGTTAATTTTTAATATATAGTGGTCTAAACATTTGTAATCTCGTGTATATAGTATGACCTGCCAGTATACAATAGCTGAACAGAGCACATAAGTAGTTAACTCTATTGTTGTATTCATGAGTGGGTTCGATGTCTTTAGTTGCAATATTTATATTGATATCACTCGCTCTTATCATATTGTTGAAGCCTGTTAATCTGAGTGTGACGAGAGTGATTCAATATATCCAGTAGCGTTTGTATTGAATGGAGAGGGATAAATACACAATAAAGTGTTAGAAAGAACATCAAGCTGAAGATATGATGCATTGACCAACCTGACTTCCTTAAATTTCCCCTGCAGGAATTCCTTAATACATACAACCACCACGTCATTCTGGTTGAGCTGAAAAGTAGAACGAAAGGAGTTGTAATCATCAAGTTGTGGAATAGGTTTGCCTGTGTCGGACAATGTCACCAAAAAGACATCATAAATGCGATAAATACTACGGATATTTTTTAATACTATTGTGAGGTCATTCTTGTTTAAAAGCTTATATGAGATCAAGTGTAAGATCGGTGTATTTACACACTATCGCCTGAGCAATTTCAACTTGGTCTATCGCGTTCAAGTTATAAATTGCATCATCCATTTTAAAAGAAAGTAGAAGACGAACACTCTATAAGCAATACGGCTCATAGGATTTAGGATTTTACGCATACTATTATATTTCAGTTTTGTAGAACATATGAATAATAAGATTATCTGTAATGTAGGTATTGATTGTTGTATAACATAGATTTGTGTCACTTTGTCTGAGCTTGTGTATTTGTATGAAGTTGACGGATGTAACGTGGGTTCAGCAGAGATCGTGATGTGAAATAATGCGCTGTATGAAAATTATTTTCATTTTCACATGATGTTATTAAAAATCGATAGATTGGCATTGGACTTAGTACAAATAAAGTAGTAATCATTCCAAATGTGATAAGAACAGCTAACATAAAGAACATAGATGCTTTCATTGTTGGTGTACATCATGTATAGTCATGATAATTGGTGAGTGTTCATTTTCTTTTATATACACTCTTCCGTAAGCATTTCAGCAGAATTTAAAGTTCTGTGTTTTGGCCAAGTCTCCTATCAAGAAATACAAGCGCTTTCTTTTACGAGTTTGGTGCTCCGATATGTATATGGGTGTGTCCGGATTTACTTTTAAAAAACTAAGATGTTTGGCGCTCCTCCTACGGTATATATCAGCAATATCCGATTTTAGGATGGTACAGTCTAAGGTCCCAGATAAATTTGCAACGTAGCCGACGAGATCTTCTTTATTTTCATTACACGTTTGTGGGACGTTCTTTATTTCAAAACTAGGCTTTCGGCTATTAACTTGCAACTCGTCTATTTTATTCTCTAGAATAGTATTATAGTCCCCATCTTTCGTCACCTGTTTCCAAGTCCACAATTATTTTCCTAAACTCCTCATTTTGTCCAGTAAGAAAGGATATTGTGTTCTGAATGCTGTGGTTAGACTGCTTTATTTCTTTGAGAACAGAATTCAATTATTTTAGTTCCTTAGCTTGTAAGCTGAAATCAGATGTCATAGTTTCCGCATCTCTTCTTTGAAATCAGCTGTTTAAGCGGAGATCGAATCTTCCAGAGCTCGAGATCTCGTTTTTCTTTGTGATGCAAGCTCTGTGGGATGGCATGGGACAGATCCGAATCAGAGGCAGACCTATTAATAGAAGTTTACACTGATACCATGGACTCGGAGCTAGTTGAAATTGTATTAACAGGCACCTGCTCAGTCATAGTTTTCATTTTCGGAGGTGTTCTCTTAAGTGACATAATGTAACAGGTGTAGTTCCACTATTTTCTGCTAGATGGCGATAGTGATGGACCAAAGTTACTCTAATGTTGCTAACTACCGTAGACAATTGATAAATAAAATAAAAAATCTATTTTGTCTATGGTATTACTATCTGCTTTTAGTTCGACTACTTGGCACTGTGTCGCTAGGGACGTCAGTCAATTCAAATAATTTCACTAAGATTGTTGTTACCGAAAACAAGATTAACCCAATCAGTGCCACATCCTTATAATTGTATTTTATCTTAGTTATATTAAAGTATACATCCAATATATACAAACACAGTCCTTACATTGGTTGTGTTTTGAACTTACTTATTTTTCTCTTTTTACTGTTTAATAGTTGTTTCCTACAGTTTCACTTAGTATAATATTTGCACTTGAAAACACATTGTATTTCACAGAATTTATACAAATTTTATTGAAAATTTGTAAACCAATGTTTAAGAATTTATCAGATTTTAAAATATGTAGCCAATTCACAGGTACCGGTGTTGCCGAAGTATTTTAGAAATAGATTTTAAAAATTATTTTCGAAAGAAATATCTGGCACGAAATTTGCGGAGTCAGCTAGTACTATATATTGTGATATATTTTTAGTAAATTATACTTCGTGACCTTTAATAGAACATAAAATATTAAGCAAAAACACTTGAGCAAAATTGTATTTGGACACGAAAAGGCTTTAATGGCTTTTCATGACCAAATTGTACACCATTTCCTGTCTACAGTCTAGAAAATACGCTCCAATTTCAGAACTAAGGCGGTTATTTGTTTTGCGTAGAAATTCGGTAAATGTTAGTAATAAATTTTATCTAAACAACAAAATCAAGTTACCTATCGCTTTTTCAATCAGTGGATACAATTAGCTGGATTTTTTAAGGTTACGTGACATAAAAACAATGAGGTACATATCGGCTTAGGGGTAATCGGAAGTCAGTCAAACACTGACCCAAATTAATATCGGATTTCTACAATTTTATCTAGAACTAGCTGAGTCCCGAGGTGTTTCCCGTGATTATTGTTGTACCTTTACAACCGCGGGTAACACCGTCGGCCAAAGCTAGTCTAAAAAAACTAGACCAAGTTCTCAAGACTGCACAATGCATCAGCTATCTGCCAAATACCAGATCCCGTTAAAATACTGGCAGAATTCAGCCGTTCATGCAACAAACAGACAAAATGACCAAAAATTGTAAAAAAAAAATTGTTTATACAATGAGTATTTAGTAAAAAGCGGTTATTTTAATATTGCAAACAGGCACTTTTATTTAATACTAAATGTATAAATTAAAAATGTAGCTAAATTGACAATTTTATTACGCCAGTGTCACCCATATTAAGAGTTGATGATGAAAAAAACCTTAAAAACTAAAAAAAGGATGGCGCTCCGACCAATGATGTCAGGTGTGGGGTTCGAACCCACGCTCCCTCTCGGGAACCAGAGCTTAAATCTGGCGCCTTAGACCACTCGGCCAACCTGACTTGAAATCTTCGCTCGTAATTAAGGATTTTATCGTACATACAAACATTTCTATGAATCAGCATAAAGTGACTCACAGTGTTCATGATATCATGATGAGTATTTTATTAGCATTCAAATGATAAATAGCATCACAATATTATTAACAAAACAGCCATGCCATAACATTCAAAATGTTAAAAGATCAATTAAGATCAAATTATAAATACATACTGGCTGTTTTTTCTATTTATTTTATTATATTTTGAACTAGTTTGCCAGATGTTTAGCGACACTGTTAATATTTTTACCCGAATGCGAAAGAAGGAGGGTTATGTTTTTAGAGTTTATGTATGTATTGTACGGCTTGTCGAATTTTTATGTGAGTGTAATAGTTTCGTCTTAGGCGTGAGAGTGGCAAAGGGTGCATTAAAATAAAAAAAAAAACAAAGAAAAAAAAGGTCAGTTCTACAGAACTTCGACATAAACTGATACTTGGGTTGTTGGCTGAGCTGAGTATTGTGGGCTCAAACAATAAACTTGGTGTAATACACGAATTATTGTTGTCAGCATGGGTTTTCTTTAAGCCCGTTTCTTGTATGTAAGGAAGGTCTCTCACGACACAGAATTATTCCTCGTGAGGGAATTGTCTTTGAAAAAAAATGTATATTTTTATTTGCTTGAACTTGAAGGTCAAGCAAAATAAAAAAACGTGTAATTTATAACAAATGTATGTAAGGAAATTAGTGCTTTACATCTACTAACTCGTAAATAACTGGCCTATTTTATTCACAGAACCATTTAACACAGTAAAACAAAACGGTTTTGTATTAGTACCTGGATGAACGAGCCGTTCTCGGTATTTTTTTAGTATTTTTTAAAATAATGAGATAAATTGAATGCGTACTAAATTTTATGAAAACCGTTGGTTGATTCTATATCGAAATTGCAACTGTCATTTCTTAATTATTGTATTTTAACTGGGAACTAAATCAACTGTCGATTTTGTTTATAGTCAAAATGTGATAACTGAGAAGAAATCGGTGCAATGTCGATAGTGTACGATGCTAGTACTGGTCTGTATGGCACAATAATTCACCAATATTTCTAACGCATAGGAACTTATAGCTCTACTGTTTTCTGACGAGATAAAACGAAAAGAAATTTATTATTTTTCTCCTATATTATTATCTATATGCAATAATGATTGTATAGACATAAGGAGAAACCGAATAGGCTTAATCGGGTCCACTTAGTAAAAACATCCAATTTATTTTAGGACCAAATAGGTTCTGGTGCTACAACCTCCATTAAGAGTGTACTTACCTAAAAATATCTCGATCAATATGTATGTATGAGAACGGCCCAATTATACGGGCTCGTCTCAGGTGGTCAGCTACATACCGGTACTCATAGGTTGTGTTAAATAGAGTGTTACGCCAAAAGAGGGTTTATTTGTGATCTAAAATTTAAAAGGTAACACATTTTTATATTTAAAAGAACTACGCCTCGGCAATCTTTGAAGCGGCGTACACATTTCGCTTGCTAGAAATTATTGACTTCAGTTATAGTTCATACAAATTATTAAAATTGGTCCAAAAAAAATTAAATTCGCAGGGGACCATGTAGTCCACACAGTAAAAAATTACAAATGAGTGAACTGAATGTAGTTGACCAAGGAGAGGTCTCTATTTGCCTTGTTCTATCGCATTAGTGTTCATTGTTGTTCAGAACTGGATACTTATTCAATTATTTTTATATCCATGCGAGTTTGGATACAAATGCAGTCGAATGACTGATTCTCGTTATTCTGTGTATTGCGAAGTTATTTTTGTCAGGCATTGTTATATAAATAATTGAAATACTTAATGTGCTTTACACGTTTGTAACAGTTGTAAAATAGAGAAGACAGTAGATTGGAACGTTTAGGGGTGCTTAAGTAGATTTTGGACAGTGGCTGTCCATGTATGCATCTGTTATAGGGACAAGTTATCGTAATTGTTTTTCGTAGCAATTTTTTTTAACGAACATGAGTTAAATTATATCTAAATTTATCGGATTGTTCATTTACTGCTTATCTTTGTCTTGTACATTATGAAGTAACGAAATATAATAAAAATGATTGGGTGTTATTAAATGCTGTTTGTACTCTAATAATTATTTCAACAATCATTCAACATCTATTTATAATGAATTAGTTTCGCCTCTTTTCTTACTTGTAAAGTAGATAGAAGGTCATCAGACCTAAATGTTTTGAATAAGCTTAGCTTTGTCGTTCAATTATAATTTTCATATTTATTATTATTCATCGCACCACCTACACACAATTTCAGATCCTAAATTCATATTAATTCATAAGATGTCTTATACGCAGAAGGATAAGCCATTCCATTAGATGTTCATTTTATTGCCCTTTCATACATAAGGGTTCTGCAGAGTTCAAACTTTTCTTTTATTTCAAACATGAACGGTACTTGGGAAAGTTTGTGGGTAAGGCAGGTACTTGATAGGTACCTAAACTTATTTTTAAAACGGCTGGGGCTTATTATCTACTTATTACTTGTCTATGCAATATGCTTATTTACTTAAAGATGAATAAGATATTAAATCGATTAAATCACCCAAAAGGAGTACTTTTCTCACTTTCAATGGAAAAATACAAAATTTTAATTACATTTATATTTAATTCTAGGTAAGTTCTAAGTATTTGATTGTATGACTTTTATGAAATACTCCTACAACCAGCTAATGTAAAATTGTGATTAATTATAACTATAAAATAATTGGAGCGATTAGTGCTGACTGTCGAAATACAGGCTTTGTCTAGTTCGATTGCAAATGCTAAATCAATTGCGCCTCGGTGGCGCAGTGGTAGCGTACGCAACTGCTGTCCATGAGGTCTCGGGCTCGAATCCTGGGTCGGACCAAATGTTTGTATGATATACAAATATTTGTTTCGCAGTTTAGGTGTTTTCTATGTATAATATGTATGTATTTACAAAAAAAAAAACTATTTATGTATTCATATCAGTATTGTCTAGTGCCCATAATACAAGCTCTGCTTAGTTTGGGACTAGATGGCGTTGTGTGTTAGATGTCCGAAATATTTGTTTATTTATTTAAATTGATTTGTAACATTTGCTATTTTTTTTGTCATGTATATGTATAAATAGTAATAACATAAAAAGAAAGGCGTTAGTTACACTATTTATAGCACGGATATATTACGGATGAATCGATTTAGCTGTAAAATGGTGGGGAGGTAGCTTAGAACCAGGAGACGGACATAGGATACTTTTCAAGTAGCATTTCCTTTTTTCGGTTGCCGTGACGTTAACCGCAGTAGTTCTTGTACCATGGGTAATACCACAATGTACAGCTAGTTATGTTATAAATTCTTTGTTTTGAAATAATTTTTTAATATTTAATTATACTTTTATCACTAATTATGAAATATACTTCTCGTGTAATGTCGTTGTTGCTCTCGATATACTTCGAAACTATTTATTTTTTCTGTTTTGCAAATGTGTGTTTTGATGTCGTGCCTTAGTAGAATAGCTAATATCGTTCTCAGATCAATCAATCTTTTACTGTAAATTCTGTAAACAAGGATCAACAGCAGAGATCCACGAACTCACCGAATTATGATACGATCAATCAATCTATAGGAACTGAGAATGATTGAAAAGTGACGATACGTAATTGCGTGGGTCAGCTGGTACAATATATATCACTACGTTTATTGGAAGGCAAGTCATTATTAGTATAGGAGCCCTGTACTAAACTGCACCAAAACTAGTTAGACACCTAGTTTGAGATTAAACTATCGTGTGCGAAATATATGACGTTGTTTACATGTATCTACCATTTAGAACAAGCACTATAAACCATGCTTTATTTGGATCTATAGCATTGGTTAAAATTCCTAATAGAGAAGTAAAAATAACATCTTACTAGGCTGCCATAGTATGGGTAACCATGATTTATTCCGTGTTCGCATTGAGGAAAATGACCACCACTCTTGGATTCTGATTCTTTCCACCAAGCGGAGTAGAGTCATTTTGAAAGCTAAAACATAAAAAGCTATGTAAAAGTTAATAAAAAACACATAGCTTCAAGCATTCATTCCGCATTTCTTATCATCAACATTTAAGCGTAAAGCAATAAGTCACTGGCGCTTCATGGCTCGTCAGCGCGTCACCCGTATTGCGTCTATAGTCGCGATTTACGTCCTCGAGCTGATTTGAATGATGTATATGGGCGGAGTGACAGAGAATCTTTTTTTTTTTTTATATATATTTAAGCTGCCAAAATGACTCTGCCCTGCCTGATGGAAAGCATGAGCAGAATCCAAGAGTGGTGGTCACCATCCTCAATGCGAAAAAGAACAATGCAGCATGGTGACTCACACTATGGCAGCCTGGGGGGAAAGGGGATGGTGAGGGGGATAGGGGGCGTTGGACTGGGATATGGGCCTCCGATATCCTCACTCACTCGATGAAACACAGCGTAAGCGCTGTTTCACACCGGTTTTCAGTGAATCTATATACCATTAATATAGTATCTACTTTTTGCTTTGCCTTTGGCTTTGCTATCTAGCTGAAGGCAAAGGAAAAGTTTCTTAGCACTATTGATGTAGACTGTTCGTAGCCAATCTAGAGATAGATCCAAACTGTAAATCTTATAATAATAACATTTATTGCACGAAAACAAAAAAAAAATACAATCTGTACAACTTAAAACTAGCTTAAGTTATATCGAACATGAGATAGCCTCCGTTACCAAACTAGGTAGAAACCTGTCTCGTATTTCGGTTTACGCCCAAGGTAGGTTCTAACTTAACTTATAAAAGAAAGGTTAATAAATGTAAAATAAGAAGAACACAATGAAAAGTGTGAAGTGAACCTCTCTATGTGTGTGGGAGTGTGTGTGCATATGTGTTTGAGAGGATGTGTATCAGTAAGTGGTAAGAAAAAAAAAATACAATAAGAATTTCATTGGCGTAGACAGGCCATCATTCAAAACAGCATTTAATTGTCCAGTCCTGAATATAGGTCTCTCCTGAGAAAAGTTTTGGCCTATGATATCACGCTGCCCTGTTAGTTGTACAACACTGTTATCCTCGATATTTATTCCTTTAGTATTCGCGACACAGTATTGTTAATCTTTCACCTCAAGAACAAGTTGTGTAAAATAATATTGATGCTAACATTATCTCCGTGATCAGGGTTAGCTCCACAATTAAACTCAATACTCTTCGTCTATCTTTCTAACTATTAACGTCTACAAAATGTATTGTAAACCATTTGATTGGATCGACAAAACTAGCACTTAAGAATTTTAAAGAAGTGGATTACTGCAAATTGCCCTCCTTAGCTACATATCACGTTTTGAATCGTCGTCGAAGATAAGTTTTTTTATTATCGATAGATCTAGGGCACTATAAAATTCTTTCTACGTCGATAGTCTTCGGGACTCGTGAATTTATCAGTAAAGACATATATTTTCGTAATAAAGGTTATCTAACTGATCAAAACATGTAAAAATCATCATCATCAACAACCCATAATGTCCCACTGCTGGGCTCGGGTCTCCTCTCAGGGGAGGGTTAGGGCCATACGTCCCCACGCTGGCCAAGTGCGGGTTGGGGACTGGCAAGACAACGTTGTGGCTACGTAATCTTACCGTTGAATGTTTTTAAGCCGCCCGAAAGCCTCCAACTAAGCTTCACGACTGTTATCCTATGATAACAACCGGGACCGACTGCTTAACGTGTCACGTGACCTCCGAATCACGGAGACGCTCATGGTAACATGCCACCAGCGGTCACCCATCCAGGTACTAACCGCGCCGTCTTTGCTTGCCCTCGCTGATTGTTTCTAATCACCGAGTGCAACTGGGCTATGAGCGCCTCATGTAAAAATATCAACACTGAATTTTACGAAAACCACCACACCACGCAGTTAGATCATTTTTGGTTTTGGTATTTTACTAAAATTTGGGAGAGTTAACTAACCGTGGGAGAGCCACACTTTGGCATGAATGGGCAGGCCCGACCGGAATGATACTACGGCCTCAAAATGAAACACAGCTCTTGCGCTGTGTTTCATCGATCGAGTGAGGATACCGGAGGCCCTTACCCCGATCCCTCCTCCTATCCCCCTCCCCATCCCTCAAAGGCCGGCCAAGCACTTCATACCTCTGATGTTACGGGTGTCCATGGACGGTGGTAATGGTTAACCATCAGGCGATACGTCTGTTCGTTGGCCCTTATACCATAAGGAAAAAAAATATCCATACTGTCTGTCTGTCTGTATATATCACTATCAACACTGTCTGTCTGTCTGTTAAATATCCACGGTTAAACCAATACACCGATTTGATTAAAATTTCGTCATGGAGATACTTTGATTCTCGAAAAAGGATATAGGTTACTCTTTACCGCGATGACCGAAGTATATGCAGATGGAGCCGCGGACAAAAGCTTGTATTATATATTCAAATACAAAGTGTTTACTTATTTGTTTTGTTTAACTTGTGAGAAATTTCATTAATAAATGGGTAGATGTAAGTTATTTCGAGAATTAAATAATATTGACTAACAGGCAAAGTTTACCCTACTTACAAACATGGCAACCTATATTACGAATACTGAACTAACAAGAAAGGGACAGGGCTTTTATTAAGTTTATGTGTTTAATATTTATATAAGCGAAGGTTTTCATGACTTTTCGTCTTATTAAATTTATAAACCTTTGTTTAATTTTATTTCAAATAACCACCAACGTAATTAATCAGTTAAAACAAAATCTGTGAAAGAGATCATCATCATCATCAGCCTATCGCAGTCCACTGCTGGACATAGGCCTCTCCAATTTCACGCCACTTAGTTCGATCTATTGCTTCTCGCAACTGAGATACTGATTTTTAAAATGTAAGATGTTTTTGGTTTGGTTTGTATTTGCTATGATTCGCTGTTTGAAAAATAAATATGATTTATATTTGTATAGAGGCATCAGATAGCTGATGGAACAATGTAGGTTCCTCCGTTGTAGGCAGTATTCAGATAAAACAGGAGTATGCTGTAGTTAACGTAAAGTCGGATTTATTTGGACTAATAAAATAACTGTTACAAGTTTGCCCAATCAGCAATTTTATACTATTACACGACGTGCGGTTAGTTCAATGATCGATATTGTACACCACATATAAAATGTCATGTTATTCTTTAAATATTTTCTTAAGTACGGAGTCATCAAATCGTGTACGAGCTCGTTCAATATTATAAAAATATGGCTCATATTATCGAATTGATCTTTAACACGGCAGTACAGAAAATAAAATGTCATGTTATTCTATAAATATTTTCATTAGTGCGGAGTCATCAAAACGTCTACGAGCTCGTACAATATTATAAAAATATGGCTTATATTATCGAATGGATCTTTAACGCGGCAGTACAGAAAAGCGAGAAAAAAGAATGACAGCCGGTATCGTACTTCACGTTCTACATGAGAGCCACGCTTTGGCATGATTGGACCGGCTCGACCGGAGTAATGCCACGGCCTTACAGAAAACTGGTGTGTAACTGCTTGCGCTGTGTTTTGCCGAGTAAGTGAGGATACCGGAGGCCCATAACCCCAATCTCCCACCATCCCCCAAAGGCCGGCAACGCACTTGTGATGCCTCTGGTGTTGCGGGTGTCCGTGGGCGGCGGTAATCGCTTACTATCATATATACGGTGATACCTCTGATCGTTTGCAGAAGAATCCAAACAAAAAAAAAATGGTATGAAGAAGGAGGTTGACTTAAAAAGCGGTAACGCCTTAGCGACTGCACTGCAGGCGGCCCTGGATAGTAATGGTCACTTTACCCAGAATCATGTGATCGTTAGTTTTTTGATTTGTATATGACAATGGTATTCTGTTTAATTTTGAGTTTTTATCAAACTCTAGCTTGTATCCGTGGCTTCGCCTTTTTCTATGTCGGTTATTACGGTGTATAGTAGCCTATGTCTTATTCTATCGTATAAGCTAAAATATATTACTGTAAAATCTCATCTAATCCTGTTCAGTGGTGTTTGCGTGAAAGAAACATAAACATCCTCATACTCTTTTGAAGTTATAATATTAAATAGTTCTTAAGAATTTGTTAGACATACATATAATATATCAGTGGTGTAGTACCCATAAAATAATCTCTGCTTAGCTTGGGGTCAGATGGCGTTGTGTGTTAGATCTACAAAATATTTAAAATATTATTATTTTCTATTTTACTTATTTCGAGATTTTAAAATTGTTCGTAAATATTATCATAGAAGTATCTTAACTATGTACAAAAATTAACTAAGATAAAAGTAGGTTAGCATTAAAAGCGTATTTATGCACATCTCCTGCTACACCCTTTCCCTTTTTATTTGGGATCGGCCTTTCTCGTTTTAAGGCGCCGTGACAGTCGGTCTTGGATTGTCTGTTTCTCCACCTGGGCCCGTTCCATGTCCCTGGAAACGGTTGTCCACCACGTGGCCTGTGGTCGTCCTTTGCTTTTCTTTTTATCTGGGATGGCTAGGGCTTTCCTTGCAACGTATTCCTCATTCCTCATCACGTCTCATCACATGTCCGTACCAACGCATACGGCTTTCAGTCATCTTTTTCACAATTGGAGCGACCATAAATGCACACATGCCAATGAAATAAAAAAAATCGTCTTTAGTTTTTAATTATTTTCTTGAAAACTTATAAATCCTGGTTTGTTTAAAATTAGAGCTAAATAAAATCTAAATTACTTTTGATTCAGTTCTGTAGAAATGCAATATGAAAATATTTGTAACTCAGGCTGAAACAATCTGCTTAAATACTCTAAAGGTCAGACCCACATCACTACAGATAAAGCCACTTACAGTGTAGTGTAACCTACTCACCATTAGATTAAATCTAATCGTTCTTGTGAAGTACTTTATCTTTTGAATTCTTTTATCTATATTATTTACGTGAAAAGATTCGAAGACAGCAAAAATCGGTTTTCATGAAAATACAAATTAGCTTAACCGTAATCGTATTAACAGTAAATATTAATAACTATTTAGAATATATTCGACACAACGCCATTTAGCTTCAAACTTAGCAGAGCTTGTAGGTACTATGAAAGCTAGACTGACTGATAGAATACTTAAATCCATTTTTTTGGTAGACATGTACAATACCTAGGAAATGTATACAATACCTAAAACATTTAGGAAATGTGTGAAATATTAATTATTTTATACATTGCTATATGCTATGCTTCTATACAATGGTAAAAATCAATACACTCTAACTCATCTAATCAAAATGGGGATACGACATAGGGGATCCGGATGGTAGTCACTGTTCTAACCTAATCTAAACCTACATGACTCTGAATAAAGTTGATTTTAAGCAAGCAGGTCACGTTTCATTGTTTGTTATTTTACAGGTTGGTAAGTAGTTAGATAAAATTAATAAAAACACACGAAAATCTACAATTTTTACACATTGAAGACGGATCACTAGGTATTCCATACAATCGCTAGGAATTAATGTATGTAATGGACAATAATATTCGTAATATTTCATACACAGCCTGGGCACCGAGTTATGCATATACTGCCTAGGTAATGTATAGAATACCTGAACTATATAGATTGCCGGTAGCAAATACATATTATGCATAGAAAACACTCAAACTATGAAACAAATATTTGTGGCTGATGCCCGTGACTTCGTCCGCGTGTTATTTATTATTCCTTCAATTACAATTTTGTACATCGCAATACCTAATAATGATTCTTTATAAACGACATTCGACGTTAACTGATTCGGAACATGGACAAATATGTTGGTTGGCTAACTTACACGAGATAAAGCAACATAGAGATGGCCGTGCAAGAAACCGCTGACGCTGAGGTCCACGCCTGCAATACGCAGCGTCTGCCCTTGAGCTTTATTTATCGTTATTGCCTAATACAAACTAACCGGGCACTGTACACGTTTAAAAAGGAATAGGTAATTGTTTGGAATCAGTGGAATTCAGGGTATTAAAGCTGTACTGTGTACTGTTGTACATCCTGTCAAAATCTCTGCTTCTATTATGTTACGTTGCAGAGAAGTTACTGACAGTCTGGTTACGTTGCATTNTACTCTATCTTTTTAATTGATTTTGTGTGACGGAAGCCCAGGAGCACTCGGAGAATCCACTGGATAGTTGGTAGCGTCATCTTGGTCCATTACTAGATTGATAGAAGTTTACTCCACAAATTCTCCCTCAACATTGGCAACTACAGCTAACTTTTGTCTGAACTTTTGTCCCCACAAAAAAGCATCGTTACGCCGCCCACAGATTGGTCATTTCGACGGATGTCTCTGAGGGCTCTATCAACCATCTCTACTGCTTTTCGGTGTGCCATAGTGCACTCGCCCCATATTATCAAGCAGCAGTCCCGTAAAATCTTCACTTTATCATAATTTCTTAAGCTACCTATGGGGCTTCCAAACACCGTATGAGCAGGCTTAGCACCGGGCAACAAAGTGACCGCTATTCCAGACAACTACAAGATCTATTTTGCCTGGAGTTTGTATTTATGCTAAGATTATTTTAGTGAGAAAGGTTTTACCCATACCCTCGTGTGCATCCAAAAATGAAATTTCACACGTAGCATTGATCCCAATTTGTTAAATTTCAGCTAATTCTACTGGCTCACAGTTTGTTTCTGCAGCGTATTCTCTATTATCGGGGCAGGCAAACCATACTGAGGGAGAGAACCACCACCCATAGATGTAACCAAATCTTGTTTAACGCATTTACATCCCCCTGACCTGAACCAATGCTGAAAATTGGTTTAATGAAACCAATGGTAATAAAAACAATGGTACCGAAATTCGATTTCTACAGTTTTATCATATGTATAGATTATATTTTACTTCTTACATCATCCTGACTCGGTTTTCAGTATTTGATTTCATTGTACAGAAATTCAACCTCTACAGTTTTATTGTAATATATATGAATTATTTTTCCAACTATAACATATTGTTCTTTAATGAATAATAGCACTAAGAAAGAGAGAGTGAGTCAAATAATACTAATATTTGAACCCTAGCAAAGTTAAATGTATGTGTTAAAGGTGTAATTTGAAAGCGGGTAGGGTTCGAAACCGCTGTTTTACTTATCCATCACGGAATTACCTTGTACCTAAAAAGCACCTTAAACCCAATCGAGTAGCTCATTACATTTCCAATATTCTTAAAAGTTCAAACAACATAGTTTATTAAGGAACAATATGAAACTTTCCCGTAAAACTTCACAACAGGGAACTTCAACAGAAAATTAACAAGTATTTGTTTTTCCTAAAGCTGTTTTACTCAGTCACGCTTTCTATATTTGCTTGCAATATATTAAAAAAGGCTATGAATATAGGAACATAGTATATGGTGTTGAATTTTTAAACGACTGCAAACTATTGTACTGATTCTGATCATATTATTAACACAGTATTTCAAATAGGTTTTTCTTTCTGGTATGGAATCATATTGGGACCCCATAAAGAGAGCATCAACTTACTAAATTTCATTGTAAAATGACTGAAGACTAATGCATATAACGTCTAACTTAGTTTTTTGTTGTTCATGTACCTTACAAACTGACTCTACTATGCCTGATAGAAAGCATGAGCAGAATCCTAGAGTAGTGGACACCATACTCATTGCGAATACAGACAATGCAACAATAAAGCATGATGACCTTTACTATGTCGGCCTTTTGGGATGTTTCTGCAACATTGGGTCTCCGGTCTCGCATTCGCCACCGAAACAAGACAGCAGTAATTATTTTTCGTGGACTGAAGTAACTTAACTGAAATGGCAGATATTGTATTAGTTATATTTTGGTCCGTATGCATTTAAGTAGCAATTTTATATTTCATGTAAGCATTATATTAGATACTATATATATAACATAAAACATTTGTTTAAAAATTTTAGAAACGTTTTATGCTTCTGTGCACCTGTATATACACTAATCTCGTATAGAGTTAAATTTTGTGAATTTATATGTTTGTACTGGATAATCTCAGGAACTACTCAACCGACTATGAAAACTCTTTTATTAGTAGAAAGATTCATTATTTATGTACGACACAAGCTATTATAGTAACCCTAAAAATGAGTAGCGCTATATCCAACACACTTATACACTCGGGCGGATTGTGTAATTTCACTTAAAATATCATATAAAGACAATTTCAAAAGCTACTCTACTACAAAATTTAACAAACCCTGTAATATAGTAACGATTACCTTAAGTGGTTTTGTTATACGGTATTTCACTAATTATAAATTTTACGCAATTCAAGATGTTAATTTATTGTGTACCTACTCAACATAAATGGTTTACGAGTCTGTCTCTTTGATGTTCATATGAGTACATTCGGTACCACTAGCTGGCTGATGTTACGTTATAATTAAAAACGTTTTTTTAACATTTCTTGTAAACGGATGCAAACAAAATAGACTATATGAATAGAAAGAGCGTCAAGAAATTTTACAAGGACTGGTTTAGTAGCCTTACCAATAGCTTTTACAACGGACTCAATCTTATTTCCCTTGACTGATTTTGTCCAAGTTCTTTAACTGCCAATTCAGTTTCTTCTTCTTCTTCTTTTGATGATATAGCAATCAGTCGGAGTTATTTCTGCCAATGTCAAGTATTTCGAGTCTTCAATTCTAAGTCTTCGAGTTTTCAAGTCTTCATCGTGATGGAGTTAATGATAAAAATTATAAAAAATGTGAATGACATGAAATGGGGACCGTCTTTCGTAAAAACAAAAAACCAAAGTTAGTTTCAGTTTCTTTTTTGCGGCAAGTGATTTTTTTAATCTTATTAATATTAATATCAGTATGACTGCAGCCATAAAGAAATAAGTAAAACTTCTTTTACGCTAAATCATACAATATATGGAAACACGCAAGAAGATATTAATCCTTTTAAACAAAGATTTACGAAGTATTCCATCTCAATTTCGCCGACTTATTCATTACAATTTAAGTGCGGTCTAACTGTGATGTTTTATGGGGAGTGACTATCATTAATCAAGTGATTACATTTTAAATATAAATCTACTGTCACCTAATAAGTAGCTCTTGAATAAACTACATTTAAAAGCAATAATACTAATTTTGTATTATCTCAAGTGAAGAATTTGTCAGTTTTTATTATTATATGTATTATTTTGATCACTAAAAAGTTGAGAAAAACTATACTTATGATACTAATATAATAAAAAACAAGTTTTATACGTACGCTCTAACCCTTGATGTGCCTAAAGAGTCTGACTGACCCGTCACTTCAAGACATTGACAATCCATAATAAGTACTTCATGAAGCGCATAGACCTCATGCGTACACAAATGAACAGAAATGGTAGAATATAGGAACGTTTCATAATGTGAGAACATGTTTTGTACAGTACTGTAACAAATAAATCTAACTTTTGTTCGTTCTTTATTTTATTTATATAGCTTAAAGTAACATAACGTTCTAACATCACCAGTTTCTAACAAGTAACTAGATTGTAACTATTTGTTAAGTACTCCGGCAACCCAAAATATAACCGGATTATCGCTAAGGAAAAGATTACAAACAAATAATCCCGTCACCCACATTGTATCTTCACACATCTAAACTCACAGCCCGACTTATGTTCTCAATACACCAAACCAGCTTTTATACTAATATGAAGACGGTTAGACAATGAGATTGACTGTAAGCGTCTTTATATCACAAGTTGGCCAAAGATGTATTTTGTTACATGTACTTGAGCAAATTCATTACATTCTAAATTAAACGATCATCATCTTCCTAGCCTTCATTATTACCAAGATTATTGGGGTCGGCTACTACTTCAACCGGTTTCACCTGAATATCAATTTTTTACACGGAGCGACTGGCATCGGACCACCGCAACCAGCAAAGAGGGTAAACTGAATTCGAAAGTTAAACGATATTTAATAGAATTTTCGCAAAGTTATACTTTGTGGATCGCTAGTGTAGCGACTGAAACTAGATTTATTTAAAGATAAGATAAGCTTTATGAAGTTTATTCCATGTTTTATATTCAATACTTGTTTCTAATTGTTGCAAGTAGGGTTTGCTTTAGATTTGTTCTATTTTTATACTTTATTTTTCAAAGTTCAGAGTCACACTAATTTCAGCGATGAAACAATTACGGGGGCGGCACTACCCTCTCACATAAAACCAAAGTAAAACGATACCAATTGTGCTGTCGTGTTTCGTTAGTGACTTTGACGCCAGAAGCCCAATGATGCAGAAGTAACTCAATAAGCCACCATTGTGTAGGTCATCATGCTGCATTGTTGCATTGTCCGCATTTGCAATGAGTAGGCTACCTCTCTTGAATTTTCCTTATAATTTCCATCAGGTAGACTATAGTCCCTTTGGCAGGTTTCTACATTAAAAAATTCTTTACTCCTTCAATTGGCATCAAATAACTTAATTTGAATTACCTACTAGTCTAGCAGTTAGGTAGCCTAGCTATTAAGCCAGTAGTCATGAATTAAATACCCTCCATAAAACATAATTCAATCATGAGCATGATCATGCATTATATTTAGGCACTACCCTCTTTTGGTACTAAAACTTATACATATATTTAGAAATACATAACTAAATTTATCTACACATAAGCCGTTTGTGTACAAGACCATAGTCCTGTTTAATTGAGTATCAGAGGGTCGTGTGTGAGATGCGTCAAATTGAAAGTTGACTGCAAGTTTGTTCATTAGTCGCAAGGCCACGCATACGAACTTAACGGGTGCGGATCGTGCGCGGGAGTGGAGCAGGCAGCGGCACGTTTACATTAATATTTTATTGTGAAATCTATTATCCGTATCAAGCTATATTTTACGAGGTATTGTTTTTTATAATACATCACTAAACCGCTCTAGCACTCGCCGCCTAGCCTGCTGTTTTCGAAAACTGGTTAGCATTCCTGTTTGGTTGACCGCTTCGCTCCCCGCCGACCTTAAAAACGCGACCTAAGAGGAAGTTGGTATGAATTCATCAATCTATTTGAATGAGACAGAGCATACACTTACTTGTATTACACATTGGAGCATTGTAATAAGGTGAAAATGGAGTCTGCAATAGAATATATATATAATTAATCCTTCGACGTATTATGTAGACTAATTCATTCTCAATTAACTTTTCAAAAGGATTCCCACGATCTTGTGAAGGTCGCGGGCAACTGTTAGATAAGACCAGCATAGGACCGGTTGATGTGGAGAGCTCTAGGAAGCCTATGTCCAGCAGTGGACGTTGTCACCCGAGATGATGATGATGATTATGATGAAAATTTCAAAGTAAAATCATTCTAGAAAACAAAGTCTTTTCTAATAACGTTAAATATAATATAAGAAACATAATGGACACAGGAATTTAGATTCTGCTGGTAAAAAAAAAGAAATCAGTTCAATCTCATATTCCTAAAAAAATTCTTGCTACTGATTATAATTACATTATAAATAAATCAAGTTATTTTAATATGTTTTTGTACTTTTACTTGTAAATAAAAAAAAAGTAAGTTAAATACATGGTCTCTAAAGATTTATACAGCCGTTTTTCCAATTTTATCAGTAAACTTTAAACTTTTTAAATTGGATAACTGCGAGTGTTCCTTTTCTTAAAAATATCTGTATGAATTCTTCTCACGTATTGGTATAGAGACGACCTATAAAACTAAAGCGATTTTTTTATCTAAATACATATTCTAAGTAGTAACATAAGCGCACTAGAACTATGGAACATCACTATTTAGACGATTATAAGCCGACTACTTACAACTTCTTATGATAAATTTTAAATATATATATAGATATATATAATATTTTAAGTCTACCGACTTAAAATATTTTTGCTTCTCTCTTTAAAATATTAGTTGAACTAAAAAAGAAATGGTATCTTGTGACGCTATAGTTATGTATCGGTCAAACATTTAATATCATATTGAGTGACCATTTGTAATAAAACTCCCGTTCACTTTACAACATAAATTTTATTCCACTCGGGACACCCTCAGCACAACTTCTTAGATTACTTAGCAGCACTTATAGTTACTTTATGATTACTCTAACGATTGCTGTAAACTGTTCCGGACGTGTTGTCCCCCCGAATCGCCAGCATAAAACTGCCTTTCAAAACTTCGACCTACTATCCGCCATGTTTTCCCCCTCCATTCCCCAATCGAAGTGTAATGAAGTTTTGTTACAAGTATTTCAAGTCAATTTCAATACTTATACAATTAAAATAATCAAGTAAATTACACAAATAAATCAAACTTAACACATAGCATAAATGGATTTGTTTTCTCATTCCTTCTAAGAAACAATTGCCACTGTGCAAGTAATATAGTACTTATGTTATCCAATATCGATGACCTTTGCTTTGTGGTAACGCAATTAACAAATAGAGATCAAAAATAGTAAGAAATACTTATTAAATGTTCACTATTATTTTAATGCCTTGGAAACTTAAGTGAAAACTTATTTGACGGGAATTACATATCTTATGCTTTTCCTGTTTATTTCATCAGATCACCCTGGCCTTAATCACATTGTTTACCTATTAATCATGATTATGTTGATTCATTTTTCTGATTAAACTAAATAATTTAAGCAGTCAAATCCTGAACAATAATACAGAGCTAATTCAATCTGTTTGGTTGGTATATCTAATTAAGAATAATATCGTCCATCAGGCATATTGTGTCTAATTCGATTAGTCTTGCACATATTATATTAAAGTAGCCAGAATTGTAATTCATAACTCATCTGATATAATGCTCATCATAACTTGCTATTAAATGCAATCTTACGAATTTAGAGACTTATGAATTTATCTACCTGTTACAGTCGATCCAGTTTTTGAAACTGATATGAGTCCCATTTTATGAGAACCCATTTATCATCATTGACCGGACTATTGCCAATAAGCTGGATATATCGATGACAGACTAATTAAAGTACCTCGCAGTGATTGTCAACATTCACGTCCACGTGACAAGGAATCAGAAAAAACGTAGGAATGAAAAAACAAAAGATACAAAAATTTAGATGCTTTTTTTTGCATTGTTGATATGTGGATAGGAGGTACTATGATAGTAAGTTCTACACACAAACAGAAACCAGAATCCTAATAAAATTCTTTATAGGGTTTCGTCAGCAGGATGCGTTAAGAACCTCCTGCAGAAAAGAGATCGTTCTTATAAGATTACAGTTACGATAATTCGTAATTACTCTAACATGATTATAATGAAAGCCGACTTTCTTTTTTTATGGAATAGGGGCAAACGAGCAGACGTATCGCTTGATGGTAAGCGATTACCGCCACCCATCGACACTCGCAATACCAGAGGCCTCACAAGTGCGTGCCGGCCTTTGGGGATGGAAACGGGAATGGAAGAAGGGTTTGAGGCTATGGGCCTCCGGCTGGATGGGTTGGAGTAAAGGTCGAAACAGTAAAACTGTTTCACTCGGTGAAACAAAGAATCACTGTTTCACAGCGGTTTTCTGCGAGGCCATAGTATCACTCCGGTCGAGCTGGCCCATTCGTGCCGAAACGTGGCTCACCTCCCATTAAAACAAGGTATTGATAGTATTTTTGTCTGTTTTTACTTCGTTCTTTGCGATAAAATCGCCAAGAGTCAATTTTTATATTCGTATTTTGTCTAACTTTTTTCGACAAATTTTTGTAACTAAATAATATTTTGGACATCTAACACACCATGGCATCTAGTCTCAAGCTAAGCAGAGCTTGTGTTATGGGCACTAGACAACTGATATAAATATATATGTAGATTTTTTTTTGCAAATACATACAAATTATACATAGATAACACCCAAACTCTAAAACTAATATTTAGAGATCATACAAATATTTGTACTGACCCGGTAATCGAACCCGAGACCTCGAGCACAGCAGTCGCATACATAACAACTGCGCCACCGAGGAAATCAAAAAGCTAAAAAAAAAAGTGCGTTCGTACAAAGTACACATGTCAGAAGTGAAACTTCTTAGCTCTCTCCCACCTGTCGCTCCATGGCACTGTGCGTGATTCGACAATCGCTTTATCTCACTTTTTCTCTCGATCTTTCTCACTTGCTTGCTCCCTACTCTCACTCCATCGCTAGTTGCTTTATGCTACGTTCGCCCTGTCTTACTCTTTCTCAATTGGTCTCGATCGCTCTCTCTCTCTTTTTCGACACTTCCGTTGCATACTTGCGTGACGTTAAATTTGTAAAAAATTTACCCTCATGCGCCTAAAGAAGTTTCACTTCAAAATAAAAAGTAGAGAATCTTAAATTTTTATGGTTAAAATTCAACGGTTTTTGATATATTTAACTTTACTTTATTTGATAAAACTCACTAAATTTTCATCCTAATCATCAGTATCAGTTCGACTTTGAAGGGCTTTAACTTTTTGTCTTGCACAATCAACCTGTTGAATATATTACGGAATATCCGGGTCAACCTTCATCAAAAGAACGTACTCTCAATTCAATTACCGACTACGTACTTGTACTTTTTAAAGGCTCTCTTTAGTTACTTATTATATATATGGTTTATTTACTTGTGTGTCTCCAAGACACAAAAACAAAAACATAAAAAACTAGTTTTTGAGTAGGTGATACTTATATTAATGCTTTTTGTTACCCTTTGGAGTTTGTTCTTATTAATTTTTTACACAGAGCCTGCCAAAGTGACCCTAATTTACTCGACGAAAAGCGTGAATAGAATCCAAAAGCAGTGGTCACTATGCTCATTGTAAAATCACACAATACAACATGGTGACTATTAAGATAACTCTGTATCTGACTAAAAAATATGCATGTTACTTTCAAAATAAAAATAGTACAGAAAATATAGTGTTAAAATTTAAGCAACTCTTATCTAACAACATTGTTTTTATATATAGAATGAATAAATACTCGTACATCAGTTATAATTAATTGGCTGTAAAGTTTATGTGAATCATTGAACATTAAAATTTTTTTTGAACATTAAATTACACCGATTGATGTCCAATTGCTCAGATAATTAACTTTAGCGTACAATTTATCAAAAGAATTGATGAAAAATATTCACTAAAATATTTATCGTTAATTTAGTGACAACACACTGAATACAAGACACGAACTATATTCAGTTTCTTAGCCAACGAGCTTAAAGTTTATATTTTTGACTTGAAATTATTAAATCTAATGAATCGTTAAACAATTAGTGAAATTAATGAAATTATATCTATTATAACATGACATATTTACAACTTTGAATGGAATGACAATTAAATGTATCTAGTTAAAGAAATATTTATGTTTTACATCATTACCATCTGCCTATCGCAGTCCGCTGCTGAACTTAACCCTGTTTTATTGAAAATGTATATATAATGCTTAAAAATTCCTATGACTTATTCAATACATAGACTACAATATATAGACTACACGGTTGGCCTAGTGGTTTCAGTGGTCGCCACACCACTTCCTACTGCGCCAAGTGTTGTGGGTTCAAATCCTACATGGGACAACACTTTGTGTGATCCATAAATTGTTGTTCTAAGTCTGGGTGTACTTTGTGTCCGTTTCATGTATGTTTGTAAAGATCCCCGCGACACAGGAATGTATATTCCTAATGCGGGAGTTGTCTTTNAAACTCTCAACTTAATATTAATACATAAATATTCCATAAACTGACTGCCTCGGTAGCGCAGTAATAGCGTATGCGTCTGTTGTGCTTGAGGTTACGATTTCCGGGGCGGGACAAATTTTTGTACGATCTGCAAGTATTTGTTTTGAAGTTTGGGTGTTTTCTATAAATAATATGTATATATTTGGAAAACAATGTATATAAGTATGTATGTAGGTGTAAGCTCTGCTTAGTTTAGGACTAGACGGCGTTGTATGTTAGATGAACGAAATATTCATTAATTTTACTATTTATTTATTAATAAAGTAGAGAAGCAGAAAGATAATAAGTGGTAACTCGCTGCCTTAATCAAGTACCATGCGCTTTTCTCAAATGTCAATAGCCGCAGATAATTCAAGAAATAATAGATTATGTATAACTAATTAAATACCTACCCATCTATAATAGATTGCCCATAAATTGCCTGCCTTTATGGTGCAGCAGTAGCGTGTGCGATTGTTGAGGTCTCGACTTCGATTCCCGTGTTGGACCAAATGTTTGTAAGATCTGCAAATGTTTGAGTCAGAGTTTGTCTTTTTTCTATGAATAATAATTGCGTATCAACAAAAGTTACTGCTTAGTTTGAAATCAGATGGCGTTACGTGAGTTGCCGGAATATTAATAAAAGATCTACCATTTTGCGTCACTGGAAAACATAATTACCTAACAATATTCTCATCTATTTAAATCATATAATACCATTTACAGAATTCTGTAAAAACTCACACTAAACAGGCTCTTAATGAGGAAATAATTTTGTTTGGCTAACTGCAGCAGTCGGCCAGAGAAAAACCGGTACTTAAAGTAACATTAAAAATGGTATTTGTGGAATTCTTGGAGTGTAGAGCCGTGATAAGCTTTTTATGATGAGTGAAATAGTGTTTTTATACAATATTTGGCTATTTGCCGTTTACGAAGTGGTAGCGCTCGCAACTGCTGTGCATGAGGTCTCGCGTTCGATTCCCAGGTCGTAGCAACTGTTTGTATGATCTGCAAATATTTGTTTCGGAGTTTGAGTGTTTTCTATGAATAAAATGTATGTATTTACATCAAAAAATATATAAGTATTCAATCAGTCAATCTATCTTTCACAGTACAAGCTCTGCTTATTTTGAAGCTTGATGACCATCTATATCAGTTGAATTAGGGTCATGACACCCCGTATTCTGAATTCTGTCCACGCGGGTCATTGCCGGGTAAGTGATTATTGTCGTCCATGGATAACTGCCATTCCTACAACTCCGTTTAGAGAATGTATTTTTGTAAGAATAAATTTTTCAAGTAAACAAAATATAAGTAATTTATAACATAAAATTTGGTCGTAAATCAACACTAAAAATATAAAATGAAATTTATCTGCTAAATAAATAAATTAATTAACCTGAAATATTTCACAGAGCCGCCTGGTGTATTGGATATGCTCGACTGAGCAATAACTAATTTAATAATAATTATTGATTTTATTTAATAATAACGAACTATAAAAAAGTGTCTTGGAGTTTAATGCATGGGTATCATAATGAATCAAGATGAACTATATTATCTGTTTCTTTATTTTTATCATTAAAAAATTAACTACAGAATGCAATCGTTTTCTTTTGCATAATTTGGTTAAAGAAAAAGAAACAAATTTATTTACAAATTTTCATTCATTCAAAGAATCTGTACTATTACTATAAAATCGGAATTAACTTTGTCTGTACGTCTTGAACGCGTTCATTGCTAAACCGCTGCACAAAATTCAATCAAATTTTGCATAGATATTCTTGAACTCTTGAGGAAGGATATATACTACTGGCGCTCTACTTTATAATACCGCGATAACAGACATAAACGGGCGGAGTATAGTAGAAAAAAGCTAGTAGAAATTTTTTTAAACCTTTAATACTTTGTCACTGGTGTAAAAAAAAATATTGATAAAAAAAAAACTTTAATTTTTCCAAGCAACATTGAAGGGAAATGATAAATCTATATAGTTTGTCGCTCCAATTACCGCTATAAAATAATATTGAACAAAGAGCTTCCATTACGCACTTTCCATTAAAATTCTATAGTAAAACCACCGGCGTAAATTGCTTTTTAAGCGATTCTATAAAATTATTAGAGTAGCGAGTCTTATAATTAATAATTTTATAAATTTTGATGTTTTCAGGCAACAATTTACCATATTTTGTGTTAAAACTCAATCAAGAAAAATCTATATAAATAAAAATGAATCGCCAAATTTGTTACTAAGTTCAAAAGCCCGAGAATAGCTCGACCGATTTGATTCTTTTTTGTATATTTTTGTTACTACACAAAGAAAGTTCTTATGGAGGGAAGAAAGTAAATAAATAAATAAAATATATTGGACTGTAATATGTCAATAACTTTTGTCAAAATGAAGTCTGTTGGGCAGCAAGCCGGAAAGCAAACAAAAGGCCGACCAAATCTGTCCCAGCCAATAGTAATAAAGGCATAATTATAGTACACTTACAACCGTTTGCTTATAACCATTTGGAACGTTTTACATACTGAGCATCAAAATAACTATACATTTAATATACGTATAACTAAAATAATTGGAATTCAAATTTAAAGGTTGCAAATACGATTCTCAGTCAAGTATTACTATTTAATTTGATGACGACCTTACTATTTATCTCGATAATATTCATGTGTATTATTAATACACACGAATGGGGTCAATATGTATGGGGTCTAAGTGTATTTTCTTGTGGCGACTTCCACATACAAAGCAATACAGAAATGCTACTACATCGCCATTTATCGACGATAAATCGAACTACGGAGTGACGTTACTAAACGGAGTATAAAACACTATTAATCCTGAATCGCGCAATAGAAGTTATCATCCCAACATCAACGGTTAAAGGTTATAGTTTTAAAACATTAAGGAAAAGAATGGACCATGTGTCTTTTATTAACTGGCCTTATAAATAACGATATGTATTTTTTTTAAATCCAGACAACAGCGGGAAAATCATGCTTAAAACCGGTTTTCTGTACATATTAACAGTAGGCACTCATTTATTGTATTCCAATTTAAGAAAAAAAGTAAGAGAAGTTGAGTTCTGATGGAAAGCGAAACTGAAACTGTTCTAATCATTTGATTGGCTGATTAATCATTTTAACTATGCAAAGCATAATTACATAATATCTGCAAGGGACGCACTCCACCAAGCTATAGAACGGAACCGAATGAGACAACTGGTTGATGGAATCAAACGGAGTCTGGAGCAGTGAGGGAACGACTAAAGAGAAAGAGAAAGCATATTTACATACATTCATTAACGATATATTTAAAAATTTTGGCAAAAAATGCCTCGTCAGAAGATTTGCTATGGATAAAGATATTTACCAATACCTGACTACAGATATAGCGCAAAGTTGTTTTAATAAAGTATGTTGAAAACGTAATACCACAAATGTTAAAACGAAATAAAACCGAGCAAATCGGTCTATCAAATATGATCGACATGCGACATCGACAGGTATTATATTTTGACGGCATAATTTTGTATTTAAATTTCCATAGGCTATTACGAGAAGCAAAGACTCCGTACCCCTTTTTACGAAAATTATGGTTAAATTTGAGAGGGAGAGCTACGCTTCGGCACGAATGGGCCGGCTCGACCTGAGTGATAGTGCAGCCTCACAGAAAACCGGTGTAAAACAGCGCTTGCGCAGTGTTTTGCATTTGTGATGCCTCTGGTGTTGCGGGTGTCTATGTGCGGCGGTAATCGCTTACCATCAGGCGATACGTCTACTCTATTGCCCGCAATTCAATAAAATGAAACTGAAATAATCAATGAACCATTTGAGCTCTAGTATTTTATAATTCTGTAATGATATAAAAATTTATAATAAAGATCTTATCTCCCTCTCACTTCTATTCTCTTTATGAAGACGGGTCTCGTGATTTCGAAGGTAGTTCCAATGTCAAAGAAAGGACGCAAATTTAAGTAAGGCGTTAGGGACTGACTATTAAACAACGTCCATTTTATTTAGATACCCTCTCGAAATTTCTTTTATAGCCAATGCTATAAAGAACGCAGTTTGACAGTTCTGATTAAAATGATAATTTTGAAGACCTACAAAATTGTGTTATCCTAAATCTTCATTTTCGGAAGCACCTTTAAGCCACTTTGGGTATTCTTGTGATGAAATAAACGAATCAAGGGATACCTCCGTCGTTATTGAAAGTTTAAAATTGGTTTTATATTTAGTATTTAATGTTGATGTGGGTTAAAAGATTGATTAGAAACTTACAATTTTTATAGACGATTTACGAATGTACATCCTTTGCCTCATGCCAAGCAAAAAATCGGTTTGTAATAATGTTTTTACACCATTTGTTAGGTTGAATAAAATTTATTTCATGAACCAAAGTTTCAGGATTGTAAATTTGTCGACAACTGGCTTTCACCCGCGGCGCCGTCCGCTTGTATGTCAGTTATATGGAGAAGCTTATGTCCCATGTTTAGCCATGATAGTGTATCAGACAGACAGAAAGAGTAACTTTCGAATATTATTAATATTTAATATTATTAGTATGGGTAAATACCGATGAAATAACGTTTACGAGTAAAACCAAACTGAAAAGCATTGTAAGATACAATAAGCGTGTACTTTTCTTTTGAAATGATGACATAAAGTGCAAAAATGAGTGTGAAAAATTAAATGACCTTTTACTGACTTTAGCGTTTATAATCATCATCATCATCATCTGCCTATCGCTGTCCACTGCTGGACATAGGCCTCTCCAATTTCACGCCACTTAGTTTGATCTATGGCTTCTTGCATCCAGCTCCTGCCAGCCGTCTTGCGCAAATCATCGCTCCGCTGAGACGCGGTCTCCACTCAAGGACTCGTTTGACCCAACGGTTATCGGTTCTTCGGCAAATGTGCAAATGTTTTTATAATATTTGGTAACAATGTCAATTTCAATTTATTATTTATAACTCTCAATTGAATTGAAAGTGAACGCCTAATTTCCAATTTTCTTAGTATTAATGGGGTGGGCTTTTCCATTTAAGTTATTTCTTTTTTTAAGAACATGAACGTTATTAGAATTTGCATACTGAGTATGCCTTGGCGTCGTGCATTCTCAAGGAGAAACGAAACAGAAGAAAATAATTACTATTATCTTGAGGAAAATCCACGAATAATAATAGTAATCTTAATAATTCGAATATTTTGTAAGAATGACTTTGAATATTGTAGCAAGGAATTTTATTAGGTACGAATTATCGGTATATAAATTCAATGCGTCGTTTTTGTACTAAATAAAGGTTTCTTTATTTGTGATAAATTAAAAAAATAATCATATCTTGTCATAAGATGATGTTGTCATAAAAGGAAAGTATCTTTGTGATGATCGTCTGAATTTTTTTTATTTTATTTTTTCTTTCAAGTGATTGTTTTCAAAATTGTTATTCAAACATATTTTTGCCACAAATCGGTTTGGTAACTTAAGTTTTAAAATAGTTCAATTAGTCTAACTTGATAAAACTATAGAACATCAGAAATAGAAGTTCCATAGTATTATAACGTCGACTAGATTTGGACTATCGGTTAACCCAACGAAATGTCTGGCGATAATAGTAGGCAGCAAACGAATAATGAGCAGACTCGATATCGCCTCAATCTCACCGATCATGTTTAATGGTTCAGTTATTCCGTTTAGGCCCGAAGTCAAAGATCTGGGCTTACTCATCGATTCGACCTTTGATTGGCGAGCTCAAATTACCTACGTCAGCCAGAAAGTAACTGGAAACCTGCGAACACTTTATCGTCTCAAGAACTTCCTGCCTACTAACATCAAAACTACTCTCATGCAGTCTTTAATTATTCCAATTATTGACTATGGTGATGTATGTTATTATGACCTGAATGCAGATCTCCTCAATAAACTAGACCGCCTTCTTAATAACTGCATTCGATACATCTTTAATCTCCGGAAGTACGACCACGTGTCTGCCCTACGTTGCCAATTAAAATGGTTACCTATTCGCCTGCGTCGCAATCAGCGAGCACTTACTACATTATTTTCACTTCTCAACTCACCATTTTCACCTTCATACCTTGCTCCATACTTCCGTTATCTGTCCTCTAATCACGATAGGAATCTTCGATCAGAAAATAATCTGCTTCTTTTGTGTCCCTCTCACAACTCTGACTTCGTGAACTCTTCGTTCTTCGTCCAAGCGGTACTGCTCTGGAATGCGCTCCCACTCGAAATCAGGATGTCCACAAACCGTTTCACATTTAAAAAGAAGGTGCATGAGCTCCTTCTTAACGAAATGGCAGAAACTACTAACCGATAATTGGTATATATTCAAGTTTTATTAGTGTACTAATATAGTTGTGTGTATGTATATTTATATATGTATATATTTGTGTTTGTATCTAAGACATAGGTATCCTATATGTGTTTATAAATGTTTAAGTATTTCTTTCATTATTTTGTGTACTGTTTGCAGTTAGTTTCATACGGAAACCTCTGTGCACCACCTACCTTACAAGATTTCTACACCACCCTAAGGTTGACTGGAAGAGAATGCCTTGGGCATTAAGTCCGCCATTGTACAAAAGTGCATAAAGTTTTAAATAAATAAATAAATAAATAAATAACGTACTAGCGATCCACCTCGCCTTCGCACAAGTTCTTTACGGAAATTATTTCCAATATAGCCTATGTTACTCTGAGAAAATTTACAGCTTGATGTTTTCCAACTTTTTCAACAAATATCGTTATATTTTAGGCACTGTACTCAAAAATTTAACAAATTATATACATAAACCTTCTTCGAGAATCACCCTATTTATCAGTAAAAACCACATAAAAATCCGTGCAGTAACTTTTGAGTTTATTGCAAATAGGTAGATATACACGGCGAAGGATATTGTTATATAATATTTAGTGATGGTGTATTTTTTCCATGCACTTTGATAACTGAATATTGAAAAGTTTTTGAAACCTCCATTGGAAATTGTTTGTTAACCAACTTTCTTTTAGTATTTTGTGTACCTAACTTAATCGGAAAGTTTTTGAGTATCTTAAACTGGGGTTTAATTCAAGAATAACTCGCTAAGTGAGAGTCGGAGTTGCGCATGAAGGGTTACGTACCATGACTTTGGGTGTTTTCTATGTATGATATGTTGGTATTTACAAAAAAAGTATATATGTATACATATCAGTTGTCTAGTATACATAATACAAGCTCTGCTTAGTTTGGGACTAGATGGCGTTGTGCTGAATATTTGATGTCCGAAATATTTATTTATTTGTTTATTATCTATAAAAATCATGTGGTATGGGAGCTCTCCTTGAATATTTGTGTTATTTTAATTATTTATTTCTTAAGTGAATATATAACTAAATATTACGTGAATATTTTAAACTTCTAACTGTTGTCGTTATCAATATCGAGCAAAAAGGAACAAAATAGTTACGTTTGTCGCATAGAAGCCCCTTAAATATTTATTTTAATCTATTTTTTATTATTTTTTGTTACACCGGCAACAGAAATCCATCAACTGTTTTAAGTATCCAATTATCACACTTCATGAGATACAGCCTGGTGACAAACGGCCAGACAGCGGAGTAATAGGGGCCCGTTTTACTCTGTAAGTACGAAACCCTAAAAAACTTTATAGAAGCAGCACTATTCCGTACCATTAAAATAGAATACAATATATAAACATTACTTTTTGTTGAAGACGTATAAACTGAAAACATCTTCAAGACCTTTAAAGGCGTTTACAATAAATCCAGCATGACGAGAGTGCATAGCAAATGTAGCTCAAGTAGTGAATAGAATTGAAAATATTCCTTTCACAATTTCATCTAACATTAAAATGCGGCAGTAACTCTATCTATCCTATTGCATAGATTATCATTAGTTGAGAACATTTAAAATATGACCTGCTATATATTATATATATATATATATATATG
>PKRV01000318.1:4299371-4579325 GCA_003709505.1 Hyphantria cunea
ATGTATGTATTAATATAAAGTAAAAACATAGTGTTTCAAACTGTTTCTTGTAAAGTTTGTTGAGATATATTTTCAACTCAATATTTTGGGGTCTCATTATATGAGAAGTTTCAGTCGTTGGAGCATTGTTTCAGCTTTTTGGGCCTGCTCGATCATTACGATACCTTGTCCTCACAAAAAAAAACCGGCATTGAGTGTTTCTTTGTTCACACCGAGGACAGGACCGGTCATTTTGGCAGGCCGATTCTTTCGGCTAAGATGACGATGATGATGAGTGAATGAGATAACCAGGAATGATTCCCACCGTCCCGTTTTTTCTTGATGTCAACCTACGCTTGACTCATGCGTTACGGTGGTAGTCACTTATTGTATAATATTAGTTAATTATTTATCACGTTAAACATACACAAAATTACAATATTTGCTAAACAAAACGGGGTAGTTGGTTTGACTGTGGGATCGAGTTTCCCTACAATTTATTTTGAATTGACGCACACTTTCGACTTTTTACTGAAATCGTGTTCTACATCGACGTTTCTAAAAATTATAAAATCATACAACAAACTATCATCGCTGGCTTTGCGTCTTAGTAAAAGTTGTCGTTCAGAAACCTTTTTGTCAGATTTTCTTAAACATTTACCCGGCTTAAGTATCCGACTATCGTTGATGACGTTTCTCAAGCAAAGTGTCCTGTGAATCGGATTATTCCATGCGATTTGTCTGATCCTCTCATCCTAAGGCGATTTCCACGCTGTAGTTCTACAGGAGAATTTGTTGCCGTACGTAAGCATATTTATGTAACTATTTTTGAAGAAACTGTCTGGGCTTGCTTTATGATGGTTAAAGTGAAACTTTGTTGATTCCCTTTAGAAAAAAAAGCTTTTACTACTAATAGACTTTTCATTATGTTGCTTCTTTCTTAATTCTTAACTGAATAACTTAAATCACTATCGGAACTCTTTGTAAAGATTCATATTAATAAAATAGTAATTATTAATAATAAATTACTTTATTGTACTCCAGAAAATTAAGTACATATCTTAAAGCTAGCTCAGTACAGGTACAGGCCTTATTGTTCAGCGGCTTCTAGGCAACCGTGTAGTTATTTGGTAGTTTTATCTCTATCTGATAAACTTTACGGTACACTAGATTTCGCTGGTTTTTTTTATCTTAGCCCACGTGTGTTTCGAATATCATAAGTTAAGTCTTTCTTGGAAAATCGAAAATCAAAATATCTGCCTCTAAATATTTTATTGTGACGCCTTTCGTGCCGATCCTCATTAACAGGTCTTACCGCTGCAACGACGGTTTGCCCAGCTCGTTTGCCCCCTATGCCATACCATAAAAATAAATTACTTTAATCCTGATCGGTTATAACCACAGGTTAGGACAGAAGTTAATTAATTGAGTACAAGTGCGTTTAATTCATGAATGTCAAGTAGTTTTGTTATGAGTAAACATTCTTTCATTTATTATTGCATTCATCCTACTAGTATGATAATATAATAGATGTTATTACAGTTTTTGTAAATTAGAAACATGAATTGAGTAACACATCACATTTTACAAAATATAACATAAATTATATTTAATTGTCATAATGTCTTCATTGTTTTTGTTTTCTTAATTACACTATCGTACAGTAAAGCTTCTTTCACTATTTCAATAGAATATTATTTAACTCATAGAATAAATGAATATTGAATAAAGTCTATAGTACTAGGAATATTTTATTTGGCTCTAACCTTGAACACTACCATCATTTTCAAACACAATGACATAAAAAGCTTATCAGGCATTACATTGAGAAGGAAAACACAAGATCATATTTCATAGAAAGCTTTAAAGGAGGTCTATTCTGGGAACCAGGACAATTTTCGCCTCTTCAACTGATGTCTTAAGACTAAAATTAAGTTTGATTAGAATCGTAAAATTGACGAATAAAATCATTATCGTCATAATTGACAAATAAGTATAAATTAAAATATAATAAAACTTAGTAATATTTTTTCCTTAAAAGGATCTTCTTTAATAAGTCAACTATGCTTTATAGTGCCCACTCTGTTCTTAATTTCACCTTGCCTACAGAAGAATATCGTAATCTATTGGGGAAAATAGAAGCGATTGAGAAAATCAAAGCTACTGCGGATCAACGGCTACGGCAGGTGACTAGACTTTCTGTGGCTTCACTATCACTGAACAATCCGTATGTGCGTATTGTTAATAGAGAAGATACTTAACTTAAGATAGGAAATAAACGAGCCTTACATACTGTATATTTCCGAAAAAATCTTACTCCCGAAAGCATATACTTTCTAATGATTGTTGATTTTTTTTTTATTAATTTATTTTAACTTAAATTACACATGTTACAGTCTTAAGTCTGCCAAACTGTAGGAGAGTTTGTCGGCAGAAGTTCTCTTAAATATACATTATATAGTTTTGAATCACTACATCAAGAATATTAGTTGACTATATTTACAAGCAATCAATGGCTCATAAAAACAAATAGAAAAAGAAAATGTTTCCCATCAGTCAGGGACATTGCGAAAGGTAATATTTATGAAATTCATTTTTGAAGTGCTTTTTCGAATGTACTAGTTTTAGATAATATTTCTTAAGTTAGCGAAGACAAGTTAGTAAACACTAACTCACTTTCTTGATTGAACGCTGCACCTGTGAATTCCTGTCCGTAGTTTTCAAACTATAATTTGATATTTCACATTGAACGTGGACTCCGTTAACAAAATCTTTATGATTCAAGAGCAAAAAGTCACATCAATTACTGACTCTAATCATAATCATCATCTTCGATGAAAGACAACACAACTTTATATGTGATGCCCGGAAGATTGTCAAAGTTAAGTGGCAGTGGGAGGGACACATCTCCCGTAAAAAGATGACTAGTCGAGCCAAAAGGAAGGTGGAAGGTCGACCGTATACCTGAAAACGAAACGTGGGTAAACCTCCCACAATATAGTCAAACACACTGATAAAGGTCGCGGGAAGTCGGAATAAATCAGGTTTCCGTCAATTAAATATTAAATTAAAATATTAGTATGATAAGTAGATTAATCAATTACTTCTACGCAATATTCTATTCATAACTATTTGCAGTTCACATAACATCAAAACATTTACGAGAATATTAAATAACGTATGCCATGCCTAAGATGTACAATAATGTGTAACAATAATGTCTAAAACTAACTTAACACATTGGAAAAGAAATTTTAATGTATTTTATTTTTAGCAGTGTGTATTGCGTGTATTATACTATTTCAATTCATTTTAAAGTAAACTTAATTGTATTTACATACTTACCTAATTATATTATCGTCATGCTCCGATTTAGTCTAAATTTATGAGGACCTTGTTTGTTTTTGAAAACTAAATTTATAGCCTACTGTTTTAATATAAAAGCGGGACATAATAACACCAAAAACATTCTACTCGTGATAGTCGAAGGAATACTACCAAAATGTTTAGCAAAGTAAGTTCATCTTCTCACAAACTATGTAATATCGTAGCTCCCTCGAGAAATGGTTCTTGATTAATTAGGGTTATTTCTCACTTTTTTTAGATCTTTGCCGTCGCCGTGTGCCTTTTCGGAATAGCTCGTACCGTAACTCTCCAGAGTGGAATTTCAAACTATGGCGGTTATAGTTCCACAAATGGTGGATTCGGTGGAAATCGCGGATATTCTGTTGGATACAGCGGGTTATCCGGTGCACTCGGAGGTTACAGTGGCGCTTTAAATAGTTACAATGGTATTGGCGCTCAGGGTTACAATGGCCTCAGCAATGGATACAGCACCGGTGGTTACAGCAATGGAGGTTACAGCAATGGAGGTTACAATAACGGTGGTTACAGCAACGGTGGTTACAGCAACGGTGGTTACAGCAATGGTGGTTACAGCAACGGTGGCTACAGCAATGGTGGTTACAGCAATGGTGGTTACAACAACGGTGGATACAGCAACGGTGGCTACAACAACGGTGGTTACAATAACGGTGGCTACAGCAACGGTGGCTACAGCAATGGTGGCTACAGCAATGGCAGAAGCGGATACTAATATGTCTTTAAAACAAAGTAATGTAATTTGTAACAAATCTCTGAATAAAATGTAATGAAAATATAAACAATTTTGTTTAAATAACTCATTTTAATTTCTTGAATATTTACATATTAATGCCATAATATAATTTTATGGCATGTGACAGTCGATAGCATTGTAGTTGCGCAACAGAGATCGTGAACAGTACTCAAAATAAAAGTAAGATAACATACTATTTTGTAATAAAAAATCTAATAATGACAAAATATAATATATCAAGATAGATGGAATAGATAGAATACAATACATCTTTCAACACTTTATAAAGTCTTTCCTCAATATAATTCATTATAATTATTGCAGATATTTTGTTTGTAAAATTTATTAGCAGTTTTAAGACTTTTGCAACTTGTTAATATAAACATCGTTTGTATTCAACAGCGGGACTTATTTGAATTATTTATACTATAACATGTAGTTCGTACGTATGCGTGAAAAAGAAACTTTGAGCGCCTTCTTATGACAGTATGCAAAGAGAGGAGTATTAAATTTGGCTCAGCTAAAATTTGTATAGACGAGGAGTGCAAAAAGCAAAAATCTAAATTAAATGAATTATGATCGAACTTTAACAACTGGGCGACCACTAGTATTATTAAAAACGTCACAACACCTTCTTTTAACAATACCTTTTACCCTTTTTTAATCTCTTGAAGTACGAAGCCCAGATGTATACTTATACCTAGCTATCTATCTATAACTACCCACCTACCTACCCTACAAATCAAAGAAAGTTAAAGAAAGCTTTCTAAGAAAAGGGCTATGTGCAGCAGTGAACTATAATAGGCTGATGATAATAATGATGACGCTAGTGGTCACGTAGTATTTTTGTGTGTGTTGTGTAATATTTTTATCTCGTATAAGTCCCCAATAGAAGGGCCAAAAGCTGCTACACATCACTGGCTGGGCTTTTTCAAGTTCTCCTTTTCCTTTGCAGTAATGTTGTCTTGTTCGCTTTGCTCTCTTAGTCGGCTCTTCTCTACACTGTGATTAGGGGTGGAAACACTTCGTGTTCTTAATCTGTCACCGGATCACTCCCGCTGTAAAACGAAAAACAGTTTCTAGTTGTTTAAAAACCAGTGATTGACAGTTTTTCTATTGCTTATAGTTACTTATTACATAAAAGATATTGTTTTACATTATTTTATAATATTGTTATTTTAACCAATGTACACTGATTTCATAGCATTTTTTTCTTTTAATGGATCTACGTTGTTCATTTTACTCTAAGCACACTCGCTAGAACAAGCACTTTCGCTTGAACGTATACCTAAATAAATTAATTACTTCCAGTTATGCTTTGAACATCACTAAACGAAGACATTAAAATTCAAATTTAAGTTGACCCCTGTTAAATATTAAATAGCCTGTAAATAAGAATGTAACACAACGATATATCATTGTTTCAAACTTTTCAGAGCATGCGATTTTGACGTAGTTTAACTTTTGAATTTACTTTTTGCTTTTAATAATTTTTGCAATTATAATTAATTTTATTTGAAACATCTGAGTTGATTGTGAAAACACATTTTATACGAAAAACACCTATCTATACTAAAATGATACTGTTTTACTCTTTTGTTTTAATCTTATCCGATCGAAGTGACACCACAATTAAAAATTCATTGTTACGTGATCCTTCGATAAAAAGCATTATTTGTATAAGTCTCCTCCAAGGAACTTTACACGGCAACGCACTCTAAAGGTGCTTACGGAACCTTACACTGAGCGTGGCCCGATACGCACTTGGCAAATGTTAAATCACTTCGACACCCGAAAGTAGCCGTTTGTCTGTTTCATCATGTTTGAAACCGTTGGGCTTGCAACAACTGCATTATTCATTCTTTGCTATTTACGACTTGATAACATATGTAACCAACTATCCAGGTTTTCTTAATAGTCCAGAATCCCGCACATATGATATTACTATCAAGCTAATTTTTATGAGCAACTTATTTTGATGAGACGCCCAACTTTTTCTCTTACAAATCTCTGGATTGCGGTAGCTAACAGTGGTGTATGTCGAGTTGGCGATTCTTAAAAATTTAATACTCTGAAATGTTTAATTAAATCTTAACGAAAAATATTAACAATAAAAAAAATAGTCCTACTAAATGTATGGTTTGTACACAGAGTCCCCTACTTCCAATATATATCAATAACGGGATCATCAAAAATAATTACTAATTAGCTGATTTTTTGCTGTTGCTTAATTAATATTTATGTAATTTGACAGCCACATTGTCTAACAAAGATATAATTATCATACTTATAAGAAGCAGACCAGATTGGTTACTGCAAACCCGTGTTAATTCAAACTAATATAGTAATAATGAACTAACTAATATATTCACTTCGTTACTTCTATTAGGGTGAAAAAAAAGCAGTCTAAATATTTTTCAATAGACGAAGATACGGGTAGCTCAAATGAATGTAAAAGTTGATCGAATGGATCGTTCAATGTTGTGAAAGACGACAAATAGAGTAAAGTGCGTAGTAAACTGCGTAGTATCACTGCAAAAAGATGAGAAATTTGAAACAAACCCTATACTAACCAGTCTTGCCAACGCTTATGAGTAATTCAATACCTCTTTTATAAGGAACAGTCTATGTCCAACAGTGAACTATTAGAAGCTGTCGATGATAATAATCGAAATATAGTATGAGATTTTGCATATAAAAACTGACCGTGAAGAGCAGAAGACGGTATAAAAACTATTTTTTTCAGTATGTTACTTAACACAGCATTTAAGTGATTTAAATGTGAACTGAATTAACGTCACGCTCCGATTTCTTCAATTTTTACGCGAATCATGTTAAACCAAAAGTTATTTCCTCCTTTTTTTTAATATATAAGCGTGTACCACTAGTTCAAAATCATTCAACTCAATACGTTGGAAGCAATTATAACAAAATGTTCACAAAGGTAAGCTTCTATTCTGACAAGTTATTTGGTTTCTAATCTTGTCAAAGTTGCTAACTAAAAATATATTACTACTATTTCTAAATTTTCTTTATTTTTTACAGATTTTGTCCATCACCGTGTGCCTTTTTGGAATAGCTCATGCCGGAGCCCTTTCTAGTGGCATAGCAAGTTACGGCGGTTATAATTCCGGTAATGGCGGATACGGTGGATCCAACGGAAATTTGAGGGGATACTCTGGTGCACACGGCAGTTATGGGTCTCAAGGCCTAGGTCGCTTACACACCTCAGTATTTGTAATTGGTAACAGTGCTGGAAACCTTGGTGGACATTCCCGTGGCTACAGTGGTTACAATGGTGCTTCGAACGGTTACAGTGGTAATGGTGCCATTGGTTACAGTAGCCTCGGCAACGGATACAGCAATGGTGGCTACAGCAACGGTGGTTACGGTAACGGAGGTTACCTGAATAGCGGATACAGCAACAGCGGTTACAACAACGGCGGTTACCTCACTGGTGGATACAGCAATGGTGGTTACAACAACGGTGGTAACCTTAATGGGGGTTACAGCAACGGCGGTTACCTCAGTGGTGGATACAGCAATGGTGGCTATAACAATGGTGGTAATCTTAATGGTGGATACAGCAACGGTGGTTACAACAACGGCGGTTACCTCAATGGTGGATATAGCAATGGTGGTTCCAGCACTGGTTGGAGTGGTTGGTAAATTATCAACAAATTTATCGTTAATTGGAAATTACGTATGTGATAAAAAAATATATATCAATTCTACTTATTTATAATTTGTAGTTTCAATCCAAATTCAGCCATATCACCTATTTCTGAACAGACTGCCTCCTTTATGACTAGTTAGCGTTCCCCGAATCGGGCCGAAAGTGTTGTTGTTTTTCCAAAAGGAATTCTTAATAACATCAGCAACATCTCGGAGTGCAAAAGATGGCGGTATTTCAACCCGTTCCTCGAGAGCATGTTAATCCGTCAATGCCGATTGTCATGAACATCTACGGCAATCTTATTGGGAAGTACTGACTTCCGTCAGTGCCCTCAATAAAAATATACCAACAACTAGTTCAATCTTCGAATTCAGTGCGCCCTCAGGGTTGCGGAGGATCGCTTCCAATCCGCTCCGTGAAAAAACCAATTCATATTTAGGAAAAACCAGTTGAACCAGTATTGGACCATAAAGAATCTGGGTAAAAATAAAGGCTAGAAAGATGATCACTAATATTTATTGTTCATCATTTTATTCCCATATCTTTTGAATTAGTTTCTAAATTTTTAGTTCGAGATATACTTGAGATTTTTTAATTAATGTTTTCATAACATTTCTTTGATCAGCTGCTATAATTGCCAAAAAATTTAACTATCAAACAATTCGAAAAAGATACTTACTTACATTAAGTGTTTAAAAAAAAACTAAACTTAAAAATACTTATCATATTCATATAATGTATTCTGAAATTGAGTACGTACCTATATATGTATTAAAAAAAGTAAACAGGTATGAATTACTTAATTGAAGTGTTTTGTAACAAATTTCTGATGCACAATTTACATAACCACATATTTTATGACTGGCTGCATTAAATTAAACGAACGTTAATTAAATTGAACATATTTTATGTCATACAATTTTATGTTGTATTTTTTACATTCTATTAATACTAACATTGATTCCTTTGACATTTTGTAGTCAATTTCTTTCAATTACTTACTTTATTTAACAAAATTGTAATTCCATTGACTAATAAATCGATTGCTGAAATAAAAAAAAAGTATTTAAATGTGTTAGTTTCGCTTAAATACAAATAATGACTGAGAAATGTTTAATAAAACTGCCTTTATTTTTAACGAAATTAATTAAAATTGTTTTAATAATATTCTATAAAGAGGCAGTGGCTTAATTAATATCTTAAACGTTTGAGTTCCAATTAAAGGGTTCTATAAAAACTGTAACAAGCGCACTAAAGATTAATATGGCACTAGAATATTTGCCTGCGGTTACGCCCACATTTATATCGGTTATTGCGGTAAATAATAGCTCATATCCTTACGCAAAAATCAAAATTTCTCCATGTTAAAATTTATTGGAAGCAGTGCAGCGGATTAGCTGTTAAAGCTTAACAGACTGAGTTACTTTGGATTTTGAAATAATAAAATGAAACTGTAAGACAATAGGGCAAATTAGACCCAGAGCTTCTTCCAAAGGCGGGTTTAGGGTTCAATATTAGTAGTGTCCAAAATTCAGGTGGTGTCAGCGAAAGGTCCACGTACGCAATCGCTTTGCCTCAGTCAGGGTTTAGATTGGACAATAGATAAATGGCCCGATACCGTGCGCTCTAATTGGTATTTCATGGTAAAAAATAGATAAATGTTTGTATGGTAGATCATACAAACATTTGGTCCGACCCAGGATTCGAACCCGAGACCTCATGGACAGCAGTCGCGTAAGCTACCACTGCGCCACAGAGGCAGTCATAATGGTTGGTAACACGCTTGTGATCACTGAATTCAAGGTTTTTATGGATGATATAAACCCTTTTAGGTACCAGCTAGTCTATCCATAAATACTAAAAAATAGAAAAAAAATCCGAGATGAATAAATTATTTCAAGAAAGTACAGAACGAGGCCGAACCAAATTCTATCTCTCAGTTTTTTACTGCAAGTAATTATTATGTAAAATATTAGTTTTTTAACTAGGTGAAATTTCAACCTGTCTCAACAATAGCTTTCATGCAAAGAATATAAAAGGTTTTATAAATTACAAGAATTTAATTAGCTTTTGACATAATTCTTACCTAATAAGATATAGTTAAAATCTACTTCTTATTTCTGAAACCAAAAGTACCAGAGTAAAATTATTTTTTGTTAGTTAGAAAACTACATAAATGACTTGTTCTATATAGCTAGTCGCTGAAGCGGAAGTGAGATGGTTAAGTCTCCAGACGAACTGACGTGGAACTGAAGTTTAGACCGTGATTAGGCGTAGGTTTTTTTTTAGGAATAATGTGAAAATGAGCTGACGTATCACCTGATGGTAAGCAATTACCGCCGTCCATGGACACCCGTAACATCAGATGCATCACAAGTGCGTTGCCGGCTTTTGGGGAACGGGGAGGAGGATAGGGGTTGGGGATATGGGCCTGGTGTTCCAGGTGTCCATGGGCGGCGGTAATCCCTTACCATTAGGCGATACGTGTGCTCATTTTCTCCAATTCCATAAAAAAATCTAGTCAAAATGTAAAATATACCATTTTATTTACAGGAATCAAGGAGAGTAATAATTGAAGTTTAGCTAAAATTGTCTTTTAATTTCAAACCAATTACAATATATCCTTGAATTGTTAACAGTTTGCTGTAAAATGTTGGCACAATGTCTGTGCTAATAGATGTTATTTTAAACGGTTTCCGCTTTCTTTTACACTGAGTATTGTGGGTTCAAACTAAACATAAGACAACACTTTGTTTCATCTACCAATAGTTATTCTGAGTCTGAGTGTTAGTTGTATACGTTTCATGTATGTTAGTAAAATTCCTCGCCACACAGGATTTACTCCTGATTATTCTTAATAAATTATCTTGTTGAGTTTTCTTTATCACTATGCATTATAAAACAAAGTCCTCCGCCGCGTCTGTCTGTCTCTCTGTTTGCGATAAACTCAAAAGCTCTTGCATGGATTTTTATGCGGTTTTCACCTACAGACGGAGTGGTTCTTGAGGAAGGTTTTCCTTAACAATTTGTTAAATTTTTCAATATATAGCGATTGTAACGCGGGTAGTCAATATAGTGGCAAAGCAACACGTTATATTAGCACAAACTTATAACATTCTCCAATGTACATCAAGTAGAACGGTTAGAATATGAATGTCCCTAATTACTCCAACCGACGGTATTTTATAACATCTAACAAGCCCCATCCAATTTAATACTAAATTCCCAAACTAATCAGATGATATTAAACATTGTTTATCATAATAATCCTAATACCTATAATACAGGACTGTGTAACATTAAAGATTTATTACGCCGGATGTATAAAAACGTACTGATGTCAATAACAATAGGCACTACAAAAGCCGCACCGGAAGCTGACAAGCGGAAAGCACCATGATATTAATATAATTTAATATGAATTAACTATTTACTTGATTATTAAATTATAAGGTATTAATATATTTTATTGTGTGGAGGAACGGGTGTCATGTCCCTCAAACACAGGGGGAGGATCCTCCGACCAGGCGAGGTGATCATGCCTGGCGGGCCACTGCCCCACGCTTGATGTTGGAAAGTTGTATATATGTTAATCGGCGCGAGAACTTCTATTGCGCGATTTAGGATTGGTAGTTTCTTAGTTTTCTTCGTTGCTCCGTAGTTCGATGTTTCTTCGGTAGATGGGCTGTTATATATTTTATGTTTTTGCGCTGTATGTGGAAGTCGCCACAATTGTTTACTCAGTAATTATTAAGATTAAAAATGAACTAAGCGTTTATACGAGGTTAGAATCGTTACTCATAACATATATTTTGGCATGAAGACCAATATATATATATATTTTAACTACCAACGTGTGTGTGGAAGAATAACATTAGTTAGCGTCAACTATTCTCCCACGCACACATCGGTATCAATATATTGATAGCCTCTGGCCTCTAGTCAATACACCGGTAAGTTTCCGGCTTCCGAAGCTGTCAGGAAACCACACATAGAGATTGTATCAGTTTCTTAAATTGCGGACTATTATCTTGAGAATCATATGTTATGACAACAATAAATATCCTGTCTCTTGAGTCTTACATTTTTGTGAAGTAGATTATTTAAAATGTGAATATGATTATCTTGATATATGTGAATATATTGGTAAATATTTATTATATTAGTACTCTCAGCTTTAATATCACATGTGTTGATCGCGTACTCAAGAACATATGAATTGTTTCATTACATTAATATGTAATCGATCAATTCGTGTGTTTTTGACCTCTCCCACGGTAATCCGTAGGAAAGCCATGCTTCGGCACGAGAAGACCGGCTCGACCGGGGTGATACCACGCCCTCGCAGAAGATAGGACTTAGATATAGCAACAGTCTGGCCAGCCAGTTTAGTAAAACGTAGATGTGTGTGTATTTTTAAAGTTATCAGAAACACGAAAGAAGACACAATCAAGCACAATTCTGTTGGTGTGTTTCAATTCTAAACTGAAATTATTTTCTTTAACTCAATTATTATATATCATATTATATAAAGCAAGCGTAATTCTATTTATATGTTTCAATTTTTAACTTTACTATCTTATTTTAGTGAGGAAAGTAAGTTTCTAAAATACTAGTTTTGTATGTATCTATTTGAGTGAAGTCTATTTTAGTGTGACGTGTCTAACTTAAATTTACATTTTAGTTAATCTGTTCATTTAGAATGTCTTTTAACAAGGTACAACTAATTTTAGTTATTTTTAGTATACTTTTGGGAGTCTTTTAACCACTAAATTAGCACCACTACCTAGTTTATTACATTTCTCGGACCAAATTGAGCACCTAGAAAAACCTACTTAAGGCTAATGAAATTCCTGGTTATAATAACCGCTACAAAAGGTTGAAACTTGTACTTGATTTTAATTACTATTCATAAAACTTTAGGTATAATAAAGTTGAGATCGCTAGATTAGCTTTGTTGCCGATGTAATTTAATATGGATTAATCAAATTGTCTTTTAATTTATATAATACTTTGGTGCTCGGTTTTTTGTTAATTACTGGTACAAAGGCTGTATTTGGTTTATTTACTAATACATAGTATATAACCATAACTATGGCTGTATACTATATATATATTTAATAATATATATATAGTATATAGCCATAGTTAAACACAAGAACGAAGTGTTTGCATACGTGCTGTCGTGTTTCACGTTGGTGAGTGAAGTATAGGCCATAGGGCAGGTTGCCATGCTACATTGTCGCATTGTTAACATTCACTATGAGTATGATGACCACTGCTTTTGGATTCTACTCGTCCTTTCCGTCAGGCAAAGTAGTCACTTTGGAAAACTAATAAAGACTGTATTATATAGAATATGAGCTGAAATCTTTGATTACGATCGTTTCCTAATCACCACCGATCGAGGCCTCTATAACTAATCCACATAAAATTACTAAATGTTACTATTCCAATTGTGTAATTCAGCTTTATTAAATGCCAAATACACACATAAACTTAAGACATTTACTGCATACTTTAACTTAGTGCTAAGAAAATAATAGCCTGTGACTCCGGATTTACATGTCTCATCGACAGCCTTTAATAGTTTATTGTTAGACATAAGCCTCTCCTAAGAAAAAAGGTGGACCAACTTAAATGCACTACTATACCTTCCATTACTTTCCTCTACACTTCAAAAATCATGATGTGATTTATTTTCTGTAAACGAGACGACGTATTACCTGATGATGCCGCCGCCACCCTAGGATATCCGTAATACTAGAGGCGTCACATATATTGTGCTGGCTCTTGGGGGTAGGGAAGGTGGATGGGGGGAGGGGTTAGGGTATGGACCTCTGGTATCGTCACTCACTCGGTGTGCAAGCGCTATTTCGCATCGGTTTTCTGTGAGGCACTGGTATCATTTCAATCGAGCTGGCCCATGCATGACGAACCATGGCTCTCCCATATTGGCATCGCACGGCCACTGTGTGTAGGCACACGATATGATTGATACATAAACACAGTATACATCATAGATTAATTAATAGAAAACTATTATGACTCAAGAGTGACCCATGTCACGATTAAGAGGTGTGGACGGAGCAAAATATTTGCAGATATTATAAAAACTTTCGTCCGTACCGGAAATCAAAAACGAGATCTCAACTACGGCAGTCGCATACGCTGTCACTGCGCCACCGAGGCAGTTAATTACAGATTAGGCTATATCTGATCTCCGAAGTATGAATTAAAATTTAAATTGTAAATACGTGGCCGTATTTAATGAAGATAATATTTTATTAAAACCGTTCACATTAGACTCAGAAGCGTAGCCTGGAATAAAAGTCACGCATGTGTGCTGATTACCTAAATACAGTGGCAGGGAATGGAAGCGAAGACAAACTGCTTTTTGCAAATATTTTCTAGCACTGTGGTGGTTATGAAAAGATTCGTTATTATACTAAGTAATTACTATGTATATTAGATTACTAAGTCATTACTATGTTAATGTAATATTAAATTTCTTTTTTTTTCTAGTAAGCAACATCTGTTACAAAATAATATTCTCTCTATAACATATGATGACATATTATATACTAGCTTTTTCCTGCGGCTCTACTTGTACGTATATTGGCTATCGTAGAAAAAAGTAGCCTATGTCTTTCCTCAAGAATCAAAGAATCTACATGACAAATTTTATTAAAGTTAAGGTTCACCGTCAGCTTTTCATACTCCTTTCTGTCCTTTGCCAGATGAATTAGTTCTTCTACGCTGGCGATCCCTGTGCTCTTTCTTATGTTTCTGAACCAAGATTTTCTTCGCCTTCCGATATGGCGTTTGGCAGTTTATTTACATCATAATTAGAGGATCAGATAGTACTGTAAATGATGGGAAACGTGTCCCAGGTAGACGATATTATGCTTCTTGATGGTTGGAAGTAGCTCACGGGATTTTTGAACACATCAGATAATCTCCTCATTCGTGATTCTGTCAGTCCAGCTGATTTAAAACATTCGTCAGTAAAACAAGATTGTTTTTTTACTCGTGTCCTTTTTGAGGTGTATATTTCGCATCCATAAAACAATACTGATTAAATACTGCATTGGAGCAGCCTTACACGCAAACGTATATCAAATTGCTTATGGTAAAGTACCATTTTTATCTTGTTGAACGAGGCACGAGCAATTCCTATTCATGTCTTAATTTCATCCGACTCCCGTGTTTCATTTACCCATGTCCTGAGATACTTGTATTTCTCTACCTTTTCTATTAGTGTGGCGGCTGCACGAATAGTGGAATTCAAGTTGTTTTTGAGATCTATTGTCATAAACTTGTGCTTCGAGAGGTTCATAGATAAACTATACTGTCCAATATACTCTGCAATTCCTTAGGCTTAGAAGTAATATGTACGGTGTCATTGGCATATCTTTTTTTAATGATCAACTGCCCATTAATGATGATGCTTCCTTCTGAGTATAATTAAATAGCAAGGGCTACCCTGCGTAACACCTCGATGTATCACCACTTCCTCTGTTTCTACACGTTCCACCCTGGCAGCATCGAACTAATTCCAGTACAAATTTTCTGTGACTCGAATATCCCTTCCATCAATACCTATCTATGGAGACGTTTTAAAAGAATCTCGTGCTTTACACAGTCAAAGATTTTTTTGAAGTCAACAAAGAACAGGAGGACATCGGTTTGCATTTTTTACATTTCTGGACAGGAATATTTCTGATAAATTTGAGCCTCTCTAGTGCTGACGCCTCAGTACTTTTCTCTGAAGACTAACCTGTCCAGTTAAATGTAGTTACGTTGTTCATATACGAGCGTGTTTAATATTGAAGTAATAAACTTAACTTCACCAGTTTAAATGTAATATAAACTAACGGCTTTTGTTACTGGCAGCCACTATCTTTTAATTTTACAGTTTTGCACAGCGTTTCTCAATGTTTTATGGAAACGAGTTTAAAGACAGAAAGTAAAAGTTCGTGTGGTTTTCTTCTTTTCGATTAAGACAACCAGATATCCACTGCTAGGCAAGGACAATGCGCACACTCAAAAGCATGCAGTTTGGTTACAAACCTGTTAATTTAACTTTATAGCTAAGGTATTTCTTGTTGTATAAACTATTAATTTTTTTTTTCAAAAATTCTTCTAAATCCGTGTTTTTATTCAGATGTGCATAAAATATTAACCTTATTTTTCGAATCTTTAAATTATTTGCGAAACTTTGAGAAACAGTATGCTAACCGCGGGGTGTAATATTACGACTAAGTTATTAAAAGTATGAAACATAAACTATTTCATTACACAAAACTGGTTAAGATATTGTTTTGATATACTACTGTAGTGTTTTAATTTGCTTATATAATTTACGACATTATCATCAGCAAAGTAATATTTAGCCCATAATAGTGCACTGCTGTATATAAACCTCTCCTTAAAAAGGAGATTTACATAACAAAAAACTGATGTAACTAAAATTTATGCATTTCGAAATTTTACCTTTATTAGTACTACAAGACGTTTCCAACCAAATTTCAAGATTCTGAGTTCACAGGAAGTACCCTGTAGGCTTTGATTACCTTGCGAGTGTCCAATGTTTGCAGCATTACGGGCTGTATCTTTTGATTGAGTGGGCCTAGAAGTTTGATTTTTTTTACAGCTCCAACGGACAGTAGACCTGGGTATTTCATATGAATATGTCTTCACGAATAGACAAACAGACGGACAACAAAGTGATCCTATAAGGTTTTCGTTTGTTCCTTTTGAGATACGGAACTCTAAAAAGCTATGATATATTGTCAATAAGTCTACCCAAAAACAACATAGAATTATATTATTTTTTTAAACATAAAAACATCTCCTGTGGCTAAACCGTGATATTGATAATTTAAAGTTCTTTAATTCCTTTACTCTTTACGCAGTGTTCACCAGAAAAAATCTATTTATTTTATTACTTTTTTTATATAAAAAGAAGTAAATAAAAAATAAAATTTAGAAGTAGCCTTTGTGTTTATACAGCGTGTCAGCTTCCTGCATACCATATTTTATCAAAATTAGTGCAGACGCTTGCGCGTGAAGATGTTACAAACATACACACACACTTACAAACTTTCGCTGTTATAATTTAATAATAATCGTATGACGATTTGGTGTGATGGGATTGAGTTATAGAAAAACAAATATATACATATAAAGACATTTTTCAAGGGAAGGAAAGATTGTGTGAAAGAAGATATCGAGTAATGAAGGAAATTGGGAAAAGAAAACTCAATACTGATTAGAAACTCCATTAAAGTTTTCTAATAGAAGATATATTAGAACACAGGACATTAACTGAAATAATTTTATGTATGCATTTGTCTACCCTTTAAACTATTGTAAAGGGTAGTTATAATACTATAAGCAAATCTTTAGTAACACACGTTTAATATTTAATTTCATATTGCTAAAAACATGTGCTAAGTCCTAAGTACCTATGCTGCTACTGTAAGATCAAAATATACTCTTATTAAGCATTGAATCACTTCAATTTGAATTTTTAATGATTAATTTGAATGTAGTAGTGAAAAATAGTGTTTCTCTAAAAATTCAAAATTCAAAAGTATTTAATAAAAGGTCAATTTTCGATGGCACGTGTAACGAAGAAAACTAAACTAGAAGAATGTTACGAAGTGGGATAAGATTGTTTTTCCATCAAAGTAGATTATTTTGTGACAAGCTAATTAAAATTGAGTAAATCAGAAGATGGAAGGAAATTTTGTTGTGAAATATTTATTTGAATTAAAAAATACTTGGGATACTCTAGGTACTCCTTTTGTGGTCACCCACTCAATAATTTTCATGGTAAGTGTATCTTACGAAAACATTGTCTCACAGGATTTTTTTCCAATTACAGGTTTACGTGACCCAGTTAGTAGAAATAGCTTTACGCGAATGCAAAAAATATCATCCCACTAAAAAAATATAAAACGTTGTAGATTTATTTGTATGGATATGGGCATAATGATTATCATTGATCGAACTAGGCCCTAATAAAGACCGTCAAATAGGTAGACTGACACACTGACAACGACAATAATACAAAGAGTGTAGTCATAAAGAAAGAATAATTCTAAATAACAATTTTAAATCTATTAAATAGCTGCAACAATCGCGTGTATAAAATAATATATTATAACCAATACTGTTAGGTAGAAATTTGCAAATTTCTCACAAATCGATTATTTCAATACCACTATACAACACTGACATATTTTTTCAAAAGATGTAAAAATAAGCCCTCCTTGCCAAGTTGACATTCTACAACGTAAACAGTAATAGAAAACTAACAAATGTAAGTATGGGTCGTCTCTTAACGTAAAGTCACATGGTCAAAACAAAATCTTAACCAATAATACCAGAGAGGCTTTAGTAATAGAAGAAAAACTTTAACGCAAAACATGTGCCTCTTGACTTAGGGGGCAGGAACGATAAATATAATATACTAAATATTGGTGGCGTCATGTTACCATGAGCGTCTCCGTGATTCGGAGGTCACGTTAAGCAGTCGGTCCCGGTTCTTATCATACGATAACAGTCGTGAAGCTTAGTTGGAGGCCTTTGGGCGGCGTAAAAACGTCCAACGGCAAGATTTACGTAGCCACAACGTATTCTTGCCAGTCCCCAACCCGCACTTGGCCAGCGTGGGGACGTATGGCCTTAACCCTCTCCTGAGAGGAGACCCGAGCCCAGCAGTGGGACATTGTGGGTTGTTGTTTTTTTTTTTTTAAATATTTATTATATCAGTCTTTTTTATTTGAAATAATTTTATTTTAACATGTCTGAAACACGAATATGAGGTGAATAATCACTTCTGATAAATCAGGGTCAAACTAAACATCGTGTTGTTCCGAGATGTTAAGTAAGTTAGTCGGGTAAGACTGCGAAATAAGGAGGGTAATATTTTTCGAGTGTATGTATGCATGCATATTTCTTTGGCACACCCTAGATCCTTAACGGCTTATTGTATTTTTATATGAGTGGTGTAAATAGATTCATATTAGTCGTGAGAATGACACTGGGTACATCGAAAAAAATAAAAGTAATAAAAATCTATACTTTATAGTTCTTCAATGAATTTAATAAAGGTTTTTCAAATAATTCAATTCTTGTTTCAATGAGGTCTATTTACTTACAAGATATGAAGTAAGCAATTTCAATAAAACGAAATGTCAAACTATAAAAGGTACCGACTTTTTTCATTTTACATTTAAAATTTAAAGTGATGTCGAAATCGATGAATAGAAAAGAATTACTTAAAGGCGAGGCATGTGACTTGAATTTGTTGTTGTATGATATACTTTATTTTCAATTAAATATCTCAAATCTTAGCTTTCACTGTGTTGTTTAGTTCAGTATCAAAGAAACATTAATCAGAGACACGCGCTTGTTTATTACTTGAAAAAGTAAAATTTACTTTGGAATAACCAAAATTATTTAAAATACTCAACTCAACGAATTTATGTTGAATGCTTTAAACGCGTGACGAAAAACTTGACACGTCTCACTAAACTTAGAAGTCATCTAAATACACGCAGACTAAATTACTTATGTAATTCTTACATTTAGATTTTAGTTTAGTTCTTTACTAATAAACAAGCTCATTGTAGTTGGTGCTGAACTGAATTGTGAGATTTCGAAAATTAAACTATAATCAAATGACTTTAAGATGTATAATCTAATAACAAATTTTAGTGAATTTTAGTTTAGTGATGTCAATTAATACATGAATTGTAATAATAACCTACAAATTTATACAGAGCACATTGATTTATTGATTTGTAACGGATAAAGAATATGGAAAACGCTAATTCTATTCGTTTCGTGGGTATCCTAAAAGGTGTAAGGAAGCTAACTATAAAGTACAACATGACAAAGAAAAACAAAACGGGAAACAATTCCCATATTAACCTTACTAACCAGCATGTTATTGTAGGTCAATACTCTTTATAAAAGGCGATCTAAGTCTAGCAGTAAACTGTTAAAGACTGTTGATCTTGTTTAAAACAAATTTAATAGTTACTGAATTTTAATGTCCCAAATAACTGAATGTTTGTTAAATTACCGAAGCCACGATGAATATGATTTTCAGTAAAATTAATAAATCTTCTTGAAAGTCTCTATTTTACAAGCTTTTGTTTCGTTCCACCTGTCCCGATGCTTATCTGTTATCTTGCAAGTTAAATTTCAACCACTTCCCGATTTCCGATTGAACTGAAATATGCCTTTAGTTCTGATGACAATGTAATTATTTATAATCGGTATTATTATTAATCCAAAAGGGCCGCCGTAACAAAATGGCGGCGAACATGTTTCTAAACAACCCTCCCAATATGGGTATCAAATGAAAGGGCTTAATAATTTTTTTAATAACAAGTAATAAAAATTTATTTTAAAAAAAAAACTTAAATTAATCACTTGTCATATGAAAAGTTTATCAATTCAGTTCTTCTTCCCTCTGGAGAGGCAAACCCAAAGGACGGAAATGCGGCTCTTGTGTTCAAATGTGGAACTTCTCGTTCCTTCATCTATTACTTAGAGAAACTTAATTCTAATAACCTAGAATTTTTAAATAGCTTATCGTTTCCTAGAGTTCCGTACTCAAAGGGTAAAACGGGACCCTATTACTTAGACTTCGCTGTCCGTCCGTGACAGTTCGACAATTAAATAATTTTCAGAGATGGTGTATTTCTATTACCGCTATAACAACAAATACTACGAAACAGAATAAAATAAACATTTAAGGAAGGCTCCATGCTACAAACGTGATTTTTGTTCGTTTTTGCTCGATATTGATAACAGCAACAGGTATACGCTTGAAATGTATATTAACGAAACTCTTTCTGCGCGAGTCCAACTCGCAGTTTTTTAAATACTAGCTGCACCCTGCGGCCTTACCTGCAGTTGTGGTTGTACGTTTACAATAAGAAGACTACGAGTTAGTCAAGAACAAAAGAAGCTTAAGCTACTTTTTAAAACATCGGTTATCTGCTATTGAAACGTAACATGTATATTTGTTGTTAAAGTCCTCTGAGACAAAGTATGTATATTCGTAATACGGGAGTAGTCTTCTTAAAAATACAAATAAATAACAGTGTGGTACAGTGAAAACTAAAATGCAATAGTCATCATCAACAACCTATAATGTTCCACTGCTAGGCTCGGGTTAAGGAGAACTCAACTCAGGAGAAGGTTAAGGCCATAGGATGTATGTCACGCGGGCCAAGTACGGGTTGGGGAATGTAATAATTCAAAATTTTGCTATTCAAAGGCGGCCTCTTACAGTCGGCTTATACTGTAAAAAATTTAGTCATTTAAGGAGGTGTGTAAATTAATTCAAACCACAACTAGAACAGTTGCGCAATGTATTATTATGATAAAAATCTTCATGAATTTAAGAATAATTATATCCTGAGCTAATTTTATTTTCTAGATTTACATGTCTCACTTTCAAACTTGTAAATTAAGATTATTTACCATTTCACAAAAAGTTACTTCTTGGAAGATTAATTAAGCCTAAAAACATCGCTAATTATCATATTAAAATTGTTTTTAATTTTGAGTATATGTACTTCATCTGCGACTTTTGCGACTAAGCGTGATGTTTTGTTGCCAATAACATTTATCGATGAATGTGCTATCCAGTACTATAAGAATGAATGGAATTGGTCCAGCCGTTAACGCATTATGCTGTAACCAAGGGAACTATAGATACGTTGCTATATATAGATGGATACTTTCAGTTCCTGACACCCAGCAGCTGGAGGGGAGGAGGGGACGAAATTAGAACTTCTGTATCTCACATAAACGGCGAAATAGCGCGAATCTATGTACAATCTTTTTGGTTTTGTATTGTATTTTTAGAAAAAATAATTAATTTTACTTTCCGTGGACAGATACATATTGCACAAAATAATTCATTGAAGTACATAAATAAATGCTGTTTATTATAAACTAGCGCTTTTCCACTTCTCTATTCGCGTGTATATCGCTTTTCGCGATTAAGAGTAGCCTAAATCCTTCATTCAAATCAGTGCAGTAGTTTAGCCCTGAAAACAGACAGAGTTACTTTCAAATTTATAATATTAGTATAAATAATTGGATATACGATTGAGCGACGGTTCTCACTTACCATCAGGTGAGTCGTCTGCTCATGCAAAAGGATTTCCATAATTAATCTTATCTCTCTCTTCAGGAACATTCGTAAACCTAATCGCGGGATGAGGTTTCATTGTATTATCTAAATTCTTCCCGCATTTTGTTATTTTCTCTTGCCATCAAATGTTATTAAAGCTTAGGCGCTTTATAAATACAAATGCTTAATGAAAAGGAAATGAAAAAATACTGAGTGTCGTGTTTTACATGAACCAATCATCTGTACTTTTCAATTTCCTTAATTTTAAAAAAGGAAGTAAATGTTCTTCATCCCTAATCTCTGAATATATTTCAATAAATAAGTTACTTGATAAATGAAAAAAAACTAGTGGCTTTCTATTGGTCTAAATTCGACCATAATATTTTTATAAACTATTTTTTTTCTGTTTACCCGACGTTGAAGGAAGGATGATTATGTCTTTCGACTGTATGTATGTAAGTAAAAAATATTTCTTAGGCTTAAAAATACTTGTCGTATTTTTAAGAGAGTGGTGTCAATAGATTCATCTTAGTCGTAATGTCGTTAGTCGTGGGCACATATTATGTAAAAAAAAATTAAATACCTGAATTTAATAAAGATGGCAGATATTGACGCGGTCGTTTTTTTTAAATAATCATACTTCTGATATTTTTTTTTATCCACACTCCTCTTTCATATAAATTTTAACTGTGGCAAATTTCATATACCTCCGTCCGCATAATTTTCGTAAAAAGAATTACAAACCTTTTTATAATAATGAATAAAAATATCACAAAAGGCAGAGCCTAACTCAAAAATATTCATAATGTTTTCGATCCCTTTTATTAATAAAATTTCAAACGAAGGAGAGTCAAAGTTTTGTAACTTCTTTACTAACCTACCTACTAACAATCTTAACTACTAAGACACTGCTAGCAACGATATAACATTCAAATTTAATTTGGAATAAGGGGTCAACTTGCGTGTCAAGGTGTCAAATACCGGTATTTAGCTGTTCTTATGTCGCTTTTCAATGTTAAGAAGGAGTTCCCAAAATCATTCTGATGTAGGGTTCGGGGACGGGGGTGAGGGGGAGAAGCTCAGTAGATGACAATGCGCCTCTTGATTGATTCTGATGACAACTAACAATGCCACTTTCATAATCTACTTACTTTCGCCGCAGCTCTGTCCGCGTTTACGTCGGTTTTCACGGTAAAGAGTAGCCTACGTCCTTCCTCAAGAGTCAATGATAATATCCATGCCAAATTTCATTGAAATCGGTGCAGTGATTTAGCCGTAAAAGCGTCACAGACCGACAGAATTTATAATATATGTAGTATGAATTACATACATACTAAACAAAATGTGTGTAGAAGTGGTGGAAAATGTGGTCCATGGCGAATATTTACTGACCAAATTGGTGATGTTTTGAAGTACTGGTAACGTTACTGTGTGTGTGTATTAAATCTATGCAAAATTGAGCTCAACAGCCCTCAAGAGTCTTAATAAATATATTGTTTGTGTATTAACATTATTTGCAACTAAAATTAGCATATAAATGTTAGTGGGTTTAATTTACGTACAATTTGAACAAGAGTTACTAAAATTAATTATGACCCTACCCTTACTCTTGATAATAACTTTTTACTCTCTATGTTTTGAACTTCATAAACATTTAATTCTCATTATTTTTATTTACTAGAAAACTCCTAACTTTAAATATAAGTGAGAATTGATCGTTAAGCGGGCCGTAACAAAGCGTCTCATTCGGACGCCAAACTGTGGTCAACATACTGAATTGCCTGCAATCTCAATGAATATGGTGATACTCCTGGATTCTAGAAAGATGAGTTCCTTACCCTTAAATTACGAAACGGTACTTTTAGAGCTCATTGTTAATTTGCGTTTATACCAATGCATCTGGCCAGCGTGGTATAGTCGGCTAAAACCTTCTTGCTAGAAATACCTTTGTACTGTAAATACTGTTGATGATGGTGGTAATAAATATTTATATAGTGATAATCCAAATAAAGCGGACGAAATCATAAGTTTTCTTGTTCGTAAGCAAACATCATATATATCAATTTTGTCCATAACTCATCGTGTAAAGTTAAACATTGCTTCAATTTATTTCAATTATTATGATTTATAAAGTTTGCGTAAAATATAAAAGGAAAAGATATTTTTCTTAAGGCTACATAGTATTAATATTGTATAAGTATAATTGTCAAAATATCTTCAGGTACAAGATTTTGCGCGCTGTATTGCTTGCGTGTATGTTAGGTATGCAGTTATCGAGATAAAACTAACCTTTATTCTAATACAAAAATCAAAGGATTTTCATAGTAAAATTCAGTCGGTCGTTTTCAACGGTTTAGCCGTGAAAACGACCGACCGTATTAGTATAATTATATATGGACGACTATTAATGCAAAACGTACAACACAATTACAACCCTGTAATGGAAAAACTCATAACCATTGGGGAGTAATATGTATTGTTTCAACAATAATATCGAATCAATAAAAGTTTTGGTCCTAAAGGGATTCTCTCACTCCGATACGCAATTATTACGTCATCAAACTTTCTTTCTCTTTCTTTTTTCTTTGTTTGTACTGGGACGTTGCACACAGATAAAATGGAGACAAAGTATATTCAGACTCAGAATACCAATTTGTGTATCACATAAAGTTGTGGAGGGAAACATGTCAGTCCCTTTATCACAAAGAATCATGCCTGGCGAGCCGAGGCCCAATGAGTGGTGTTGGGAAAATGTATATATGCTAATCGGCGTGAGAACTTCTTTATCGCGATTCAGGATTGGTAGTTTCTTCGTATATTACGTTACTTCGTCGTTGGGTGCACATCTGATAGATGGCACTGTAATATGTTTTTTGTTGCATTGTATGTAGAAGCTGCCATAAAGTGTTGTCCCATCAAACCTCGCAGGTGAAGTGACTGTTTACCTGTATTCGCTTTAGCCGTATTTTAGTATCATTTTCGAGGAAACATTCAAATTTGAGCTGATATTTTTAATTTAGTAACCTCTCGTGTTATATATCTGCGAAACAAGAAGCGTGCCAACTAAACGGGTAAGTGCGGTGTACAAACTAAAGGCTCGGTAGCAAGAAATATGAAATCAGGGTTAATAAAAATTTGTATCAAAAATCTAAACTTATTGTAGCTACAGTTTTACTTTTTAATCTATCGAAAACCAAATAATGTTTATATTGAAAATAATTATATATGTAATGTATTACACACTCGCTTTCACCCACGGCTCAGCCCGTGTTTAGCCACATACTTATATAAAAAGTAGCCTATGTCCTTTTCCAAGAATCAAAATGTGTCTCCAATTCATATTTCATTGAAAGCGGTTCAGACAGTCAGAGTTATTATCGCCCGAGCATCTGTGTCTTCTTTACAAGACCCAGGTTCGCTCGTGCGTGGAGTATTGTTCTCACCTTTGCGATGGTGCCGCACAGTACCTGTTTGACGCTCTTGACCGGTTGCAGCGGCGAGCAATCCGTATTGTCGATAGTCCCGAAGCCACCGAGACCCTTGAGCCTCTACAGTTGCGTAGAGATATCGCCTCCTTGGCAGTCCTCTATCGCCTTTACCATGGTTAGTGTTCTGAGGAGCTCTTCCAATTGATCCCCCCTTCTCAGAACAACACGTGCCGGCCTTGGAAGTCACCGCTTTAAAATCGAAGACATACGTTCTCGTACTCATCGCTTCGGTGCTTCCTTCCTGTGCCGAGCGGTCAAAACCTGGAACTCACTACCAGCGCGCCTATTTCCTTCCCACTATGATCCCGGGTCCTTTAAGCGGGGTGTGAATAAGCATCTCACCAGGCCGCCATAGTGTAGATCACCATGCTGCATTGTTCTTTCACGCATTGAGGATGGTGACCACCACTCTTGGATTCTGCTCATGCTTTCCATCAGGCAGGGCAGAGTTATTTTGGCAGCTAAGGATAAAAAAAAATTAGAATAGATCTATTCTATTTTATTTATATTCTCACTCAAATTTCTTTGTTGTAATGACGTAGGTACTTTTGACATTGTCTTAGTTCCAGTCGTATTTTGCTAACGAGCTTTGTGAATAGGTCCATTGTGCCTCTATCATTCTTGACTCTATGAGTATAGTGTCTGACACTATAGTCTATGAGTACGGTACAGTATAGTGTCAGATGTTATGCAGCTCACCACTCAGTTTAGAAAGTAAGTTGTGCTGAAACATTATTTAAGTGTATACATAGCCTTATTACATTCATTGTATGAAATCCACTTCCTTTGTGGACGATAAATTTGGCATTTTTCTGACAGAGGACGAGCCTTTCCACCTTCTCGAAATGTTAACATGCGATAAATGTGACAAGAGGGTATTCTTTGATCCTTGTCAGTTTTCTATCCTTTTCGTTATACATTCTCAGTTTCATTAGAATACATTATTCAAATAATTGTTCATTTATGAATATGATTTTTGGTTATTTGTAATACGTTGAATTCCTGCGGTTCGTAGTTGTTATAAATATAAAATACACATTATTCAGAAATAATATAATTATGGGTAAGGTTTGAAGATAAAAGAAATCAATAAATACATTAGGCCATTTAACACACAACGCCATCTAGTCCTAAACTAAGATAAGATAGTTTATTTAAAACCAGATAACAAAAACTCAAATTTGTACATACAAAAATAAAACTACAAATTTCCGAGCAAAAGTGTAGCTGAACTCGGGCACTCATGTTAAGATTCATTATAGATACTGCTGATATAAGCTGATATAAATACATTTATACAATTTTTTTTTTGTAAATTAACTTATATCATTCAGAGAAAACACACATCTGAACCTTCACTCTTTTCAAATAATCAAAAAAACTGTACTTTTCATTGCTTTTTTTCTGCTGCCTAGTTTATTTAATAGACTACCACACATATCGTTACGATTAAGAAATAGGCTGTGCACAAAGAATGAGAAGAAGGTACAACCTTTACGTGTTTTAAAATAACACAAACGAGGTTTGTAAGATTGTTTTAAACATCAAAAGCAATATTAAATTAGTACAAACGAAATCCTTAATTCCATAGACTATTTAGACTATTACATACTTAAGGGTACTAGGACTGTGACTTCAGCCCCTCCAGATAAATATAAGCCAAAATTTACGTGAAATAGTTCATATAAACTATAATTTTATACTTAATTGGTATTACCCCGTCTGTTTTCCGATCCGACCCTAACATAAATTATAACTTAGGCTTATTTATGTAAACGGTACACATTCAACCTTAATTGTGGGCGATATTTTACTAGTAAAGGCATTTTGTAAAACACTTAGTAGAAAAAAATATTTAGCGATAACGTCAAATTGTTTGTTGTAGCGTAATTGGTAGGGCGTGGATATTTGTATGAGTGTAATAACTTTTAAGTTACAGTTAATTTTGTAAGATAAAAATGTCGAAAAATGGTTTGTAACTTATTTGTGTATTTATGGAATAGGATAGGCAAACGAGCAGACGTATCGCCTGATGGTAAGCGATTTCTGCCGCCCATGGACACCCGCAACACCAGAGGCGTCACAAGTGCGATGCCAACCTTAGGGGATGGGAAGGGGGATAAGGGGAAGGGTTGGATTATGGGCCTCCGGTATCCTCACTCACTCGGTGAAACACAGCGCAAGCGCTGTTTCACACCGGTTTTCGGTGAGGCCGTGGTATCACTCCTGTCGAGCCGGCCCATGCATGCCGAAGCGTGGCTCTCCTACTTTAAACTGAATTCCCAAACTTGCAGATAATATTAAACATTATTTATTATAATTATTCTAATGGATATTAACATACAATTATTTTTTGATAATAGAGGATTGTGTAACATTAAAGATTTATTGCGCCGGACGTACCATTGTATAAAAAGAGTACAGACGTCATGAATAATATTTCTAAGTAGCGCCGGAAACTGAGAAGCGGAAGGCGCGAAGATATTAATATTATTAAAATATGAATCAAATATTGAATCGATTATTAAATTATTAGTTTATAATATATTTTATACGAGGCAGGAATCCTTACTTATAACAGTAGCTAGCCAAATAGTTTGGTTGTTTCTAGTTTTCTGAAGAGAGGTGTATATCCAGCAGTGATCCATTAAGGGCTATTGATAATTAATGAAGAAACTTATGCGTCGGTCAAGAAATATCAAAAACTATCGACTAGAAACCCGATTTTTCGCAGTCTATGTATCATATACTGCTTACCGTTACTGTGAGAGAGCCACGCTCGGCACGAATGGGGCGGCTCAACTGGTGTGATACCACAGCCTCACAGAAAACTGGTGTGAAATAGCAGCTGCGTTGTGATTTACCTCACTAGGTCAATCACTCACTAATGAGAATACTGAAGGCCCTTACTCCAATTCCTCCCCTCATTCCACTCCACATAACCCCAAAGGCCGACTACGCACTTGTGTCGCCTTTGGTGATGGAGGTATCATGGGCGGCGATAATCGTTTAATATCAGGCGACACATCTTCTTGTTTGCCCCCCATTCCATGAAAAATCTTGTATTATTTTTTTTGTAGCACGTAAAATTAAGCCATTTCTTTTAAATTCTGTTGAAAGGTTTAAGTAAAAAAAATCCATTAGATTTTCAAATAAACACTCCGACTCCATGAAAAAGTGGTTCCTAATAGGAACCACTTGGGCTACACTATGTTAGGTAATTATTTTCACACAATTTGTTTGAGATGCAATTTTTTTTTTGATTTGTCGACATAATATAACAATATATTTAGTTTCTACAGATAATTTGCTTGGAAATATTATTGAACTGTTACTGGTACAAGACAAGGTAATAAAAAATGAACGAAAAATATAGAGGTATTCTTTCAATATGCGTAATAAACATGAGCTCGTACCTGCCTCTAGGCTCAAGTAGGTGTACGATTTTATAATAAAATCCCCCATAATATACGAATCTTAATTCTAAATAAATATGGTCCATAATGAAATGACAACCATATAGGGTAAAACCCAGTGATGGAACATATGCAGACCAAAAATTCTTGGAATTGTAATAATTATGTTTCCTATTTTATGTTTAATCTTATTTTTAGGGTTGCGTACTCAAAGGGTAAAAAAAGGTCCGTCTCTTCGTCCGTTCGTCCGCCTGTCTATCACCAGGCTGTATCTAATGAACCGTGATAGCTAGACAGTTGAAATTTTCACAGATATTGTATTTCTGTTGCTGCTATAACAACAAATACTAAAAAAATATTAAAATAAATATTTTATGAGAGCCCCCATACAGCAAAATGATTATTTTGCCGTTTTTCGCTCGGTAGTAATTCCGGCAACTGGTAGACGCTTGAAATGTGTAAATAATGATACGGAACCTTCCATTGCGAGTCCAACTATGCGGGTAATTTTTTTTTTTGTTTAAATAATTATAATTTTTATTAATAGGACGCAATGTAATCATTATCAATGTAATCACTATCACAGCCGAAAGACGTAAGTTGCTAGACTAATTGGTCGTAGCTGTAGGCTGTATTACACACATATATAATTTAAAATGTTATCTTAAAATCTCCTTTTCATTATTTTCACACAAAATTTCATATGAGATGTATGTCACAGTAAGAACTTTAAATCAGTCAAAACGCTTTTAACTGACATCATTGGTGTTGTTAAATCATTAAGTTATGTTAAAATAATGGAGACAGAAACGAGCGAGCGAAGCGAGCGTGAAATTCAGCTTAGCGTCTATTTCTTTTATTAAATTATTAGTGTTAGTATAGGTTATAACGGTATGAAGTTGCGTTCAAAAGTATTTTGAATAAATGTTCAAGTTAAAATAGCTTTTAACTAACTAAAAATGTGACTGTAACATTTATACATCATAAACCCTGACATTATCTGTTATTATAGTATGGTATTCAAATTTCACTTCGCCTTACTTTAAATTAATTAGATCATTATTTCAAAGGAGGCTTAAAGTAAATAAAAGATAAAAATTAAATTTTAAGCAAACCTAAAGGCTGATATTACAATGTCTGAATTACAATAATTTTGAAGCTCATATTTATGAGTAACCATACATCAGTGATGAATTTCATACTTTATAATTTACGCAATAGACATCTACCTTAAAATATTATTGAAACTTTGAAATAAAGCCATTGCCTGTATATCCTTTATTATTTCAGAGACTAGATTTATCTAAAACAAGTGATTTATTTCAATTTCTTTTTTTGAATGTATACCAATATTATAATCCCTTTCATATGATACCCATATTGGGTGGGTTGTTATATGTAAGCCGCCATTTTGTTACGGCGGCCATTTTAGATTAATAATAATACCGAATGGAATGCAATCAAAACTAAAGAGACAATAAAATTTCAGCTCAATCGAAAATCGCAAAGTGGCAAGATTTGATTACAAACAAACATCGGAACCGATAAAACTAAAATAAAAGCTTGTAAAAAATATTTGATGGATCTTCACGTTTCTTTTGTTTGGACTGTGACCTAAAAATGCAATATGCACAAAAAATGTACAGCACCCGTAATAAAAAACTACTTTCATTGTTCGGCCAATCGTGCTCAAATTATATAACTTAAATAAAAATAAATATAACTTATATCATAAAATATGTAGAACATACGGTCAACGATTTAGTGGTGTATCGTATGTCGTTTAAGAATTGTAAGGTATGTGTTCGGAGTGTGTAAACGGAAAGTAATAAGTATGCGAAGGTAGATATATAAAAGTTAATAAGTCAAGATTTCACAACTCTCATGTACAAAGAACTTTTTTTTTTACATGGTGGAATGCGTTTACGCGCTTCGCGCCCCCCCGCGGGCACAGGGGATTCGCTTCGCTTCGTGTGGGATTCCTGACTGACTCGCCAGAATACGCTATACGCACTGAAGCGGGCTCCGTCTCCGATGTTAAAACTCTCAAGGTGGGCGACGTACGGCACACGCATTACGTCGCCCCCCCTCGCGGGTGGCCTCTAAGCGGATGGGGGGGAAAACCCGTCCCGCCCATCCGCGGCCACACTCAGGGCGGCATGAGGCGCTGGTAGGCGCGCCTCCGCCGCCCGGTTCNGCCGCTTGCCGTAATATATTCACCCAATTCCACTAATAAATTAATGTCTAAACAAGTGAAATTAGAATTAGAGTCTTTCAATAAACGGGTAGGTAGTTAGATAGTAATTGAGGTGAGATTGTGGCCTTTATGTCGTCTCTGGTTTAAAATTCGTATTACGTAATGAAATATTTATCTAGAACCATATCACCTGAAGCAATTCAGCAGCAAATTATGAACGAATAATAAAAGTAATTAAATTATTTTGAGCTATTTTGTTTTCGTGACCTTTGAAAGGAGAAAAAATTAAAACTTTTATTGGAACAATACTGTAAGAATAGACTCTCCTTAAAAACCACTACGAAATAGTTAAAAAGACTTGGAATTTAATAGCGTTTTAGTTTCTATTTTCAACATTACATCCTCTTTTAGGCTTTACAGTTTTTTCTTTATCATAACAATCAGTACCAATTCTGTGAAAATATTGGTAGAACAAGGTCTATTCTGTCGTCTGTATGATATATTATAAGAAAACATTTATTGTTAAAAGTAAACCTTTAAGTTGAGAATATAAAAATATTCTCAGCTTAAACGCTTATTTGTAAAAACATATCAATATAAAAACTTGGCGACTATTCAGAAAGTAAATGGAAAAATGTTGCTGATGTAATAGTTTTCTACGCTCACGGCCAAAATTGTTCTGTGTTGACATTAAATTATGTTTATTTTGTGTATTTAATTTAGGTACCTTTTTTTGAATCCATACTTAATATTATACATTCGTAAGTATCTCTGTGTTAGCCAGTCTGTTACGCAGCTAAGCCGCTGCACCGATCGCGATGAAATTTTACATAAAGATACTTTGATTTTTGAGGATGGATATTGGCTACTCTTTACCGCAATAACTGACAAACACACTGACGGAACTGCGGAAAAAGCTAATGATAAATTAAAAGAAAAAGTAAAGGTACGTATAAATTTTTTATTATTTATAATTGTAAATATATATTAAAAGTGAAAAATAAATTTAAAAAATAATCGATTCACAGAGTGAGCCTCTGTGAATCGATTATTTTTTTAATTAATTTTACTTATAGTCTAACAAATTACAGGGTTTTGTGGGAAATGTTAAATTAAGAGAAATATAAAAATAAATTTATTGGACAGAACAGAGTTGCAATATTTTTGTGATAAGAGTAATTGACATTTTATAATTAAATATTAATAATAATTAACCCCTGTATAGAGATATGAATTTATCTTTGTAAGCATTTGACAATCATCCTAAATACATACATTTGTAGTGACACACACTACAGCGCCATCTACCGAAGATACGTCGAACTACGGAGTAACGAAGCAAATCAGGAAACTACCAATCCTAAATCGCTCTATATAAGTTCTCGCGCCGATTGGCATATAACATCCCAACGTCTACCGTTGGCCAGTGGCCCGTCAGGCATGATCACTTCGCCTGGTCGGAGGATCCTCCCTTTGTGTTGGAGGAACATGATATCCGTTCCTCCACACATTAACGACAAATCTCAAAGTTAACAAGAATGCTATACTGAACAAAATACAGTTATATTTAGTTGTTTAATTTACCACAGGGTTGGAAGTAACACCTCTAATACAAATTGTTTGTAATCAGCGCTGTTAGTTCCCAAACATTTACAAGGTGTTTTTCTTTTGTAATTACTTTTTAAAGGAATGAACACAATCTAAACGTAGGTAAAGCAATAGAAGAAATAAGTAAAAAGTATTTTCTCTCAGAGACTTTCAGGTACAATTATGCCACGCACGGTCTTAGTAGTGATTTTAAATAGCACGATACACAAAAAGAAAATTCTAATATTCATGTGCACATTTATTTTACTTGTATCTACATGTAGGTGCGTAACATGTGTTTGCAGTACACGTGTTTCCAATACAGAGTCATTATACTGTGTATATTGTTGTATTTCAATTCTAGTAATATAGAGAGATAAATACTCCTATTACCATTGTACTAAACGCCTGTGCCTAATTTTGAAACTTTGCGGTATTTCCACGGTAAAGAATAATGTAACTGTACAATTTAGTTGCGATTATTATATTAATTTTCAGATGATAGCAATTTTATGGTCGTGATTTTCAGTGCTGAGGTAGTGTGATGAGTGCAATTGTTTGTTCCGTGCATAATCGATGATAGTACGTGTGTTTAGAAACATAAATTGGTTTACAATACTGCGCTATCTTGGTTACAATCAGATGGCAGTGTGTGTGTGTGTGTGTAAGTCTGTGTGGCTGTGTGTGTGTGTGTGTGTGTGTATTATTATAATCATTTACCATAGTTGCCATTCGTATCCTCTGATATGAATATCTCTCTTATGCTGACAAGTTCGGCCATTTTGAATGTTCAGGTAATTATTGACATCTGCTTTGCTTGCGCGTGTTTTGGTTCGTCTTCGATTTTTACCTATTCAAAAAAATGGAACAAAGAATTTGTATCAAATTTTATGTGAAAAACGAAATTAAGTGCGCAGATGCATTCCGAATGTTGACTGTGGCATACGGAGAAGCTACTTTGGACAAAAACAACGTTTATCGGTGGTACAAAATGTTTCAGAAGGCCGAGAAGATGTGAACAACGATGAGCCTGCTGGACGCCCGAGCACTTCAACAACAGACGAAAAAATTAATGAAGTGAAGAAAATGGCATTGGCCAATCGTCGGATCTCCGTTAAAGAAATTGCCCAGAACCTAGGCATATTAATTGGCTTGTGCCATTCGATTTTAATCGACAATTTGGGCATGAGACGAGTCGCCGCAAAATTCGTACCAAAATTGCTCAAATTCGATCAAAAACAGCATAACGGCAAAACAAAACGCCACAGCAACAACAAAAAGCCACAGGTCACACATCACTGCTTGTACGCGACTTCTTGGCCAAAAACAACATACTAATGATACCACTAAAGATAGTATATATATGTATAAGTTAATTGGTATAGACTGTTAAAGTTGAAACATTCGTTTCAAAAGACGTGTCATATGTGGTGCTATTGAATGAAGAAGAACCAAATATAATGAAACTGATACCTAAACAAGTTTGGATAACTTCCTTTGTTACGTTTCTCAATAATAAGACAGAATTGGTTGCTCAAACTACATGGAAACAAAAGAAATAATGATATCTCACGTACAAAATTTTGTGCAAATGTAGATTTCTTTAGGAGGATATAAAGTTCCAATAAATTGTACTCGTACATTTGGATCAGGCGTTTTATTTCATGAAGTGATTTGTTACCTGTATTTGTCAATGTAAAATAAATAATTTTTCACCCTTTAAAATAAATAAAGCACAAGAAAGCGTCTCACATTTGAAATATTTAATGTTGAAAATGTGGATAAAACGCAAAAAGCATCAATCATCGAGTTCTAGTACTTTTATTTGATCTTTTATGTCGCAACATTTTGTATGATAGCAGATCATTAATACTGTTAAATCAAATATAATTATATTTTTCGAAATATGACCTACAATAATCTCTAAAGGCAAAGGTGAAAACATAATTATAATCTAAAATATATTACAAGAAAACCTGTGAAAGATTTAATTATAAAATCGATTACACCAATAACTTTTTAAATAGCGCATCTATCGCAGGCTAAATCAAACTATAATTCCTTACTTCGTTATTAATGTCGTTAGCAAAATAATATTTTACGTTAACCCGTAGTTACACCCACAGTTTAGTGTCCATTAACGCGTTAATTAACAAGATAAATCGTAAATGTATGCCAGAATTACGAGTAGAACATATACTGAAATAAAAATCAGTATTTATTTATTTATAGTGTCCAATTACTAAGATATTGCTTCTCCTAAAATAACTAGCCATTTATTACCACAAATGGTAAGCGATTATATTAATGAAAATTAACTCCTTGTTACAAAGTTTGTACGTTCATTTGCGGTCTGACTTTTTCACAATTTAAAGTTGCCGATGCTATTATCGATAATTACTATTGGTAGGGTATTCAGGACTCTTTACCGTAATTATAGTAACAAGTATTATCGTGGCAATTTTTTAATGGGGGTAATTCTGTTATTGTCATCACAAATTTTTTTTTTGTTGGATTATTTACTTTAATTTAATTTGTTTACAGTCCATTTTTCGATATCTTACACCTCAGCTGTCATTGTTTTCGGTTCAGTACTAAATCAACGTTAATCAGAGACAGACGCTTGTTTAATACTTGTTAAGTAAATTTATTTTTGGTATAGTATAATTTGATAAATTACTCAATTTATGCCATAATTTTTCGTTTGCTAGTCTTGTGTTCAATGTTTTAAACGTGTAACATGTAACGTGAAAATTGATAGGTGACACTAAACACAGACGTCGTCTAAATACATGTCGACTAAATTACTTACGTAATTATTTCTTATAATTTTTATATTCAGAGTTTAATTTAGTTTTTAATAGTGAACAAGCGTATTATTTTGGTCCATTTTCAGTTGGTATTGAACTAAATATAGTGAAAGCTAACATGTGAGATATCTAAAAATGGATTGTAAGCAGATGAAATTAACAAATTTTTGTGAATTTAAGTTTCGTGATGACAGCAACAGAATTACCACTAATAGTGGTAAATAGTGTAATATTGCCATTCCGTTATTGCACAAAAGTAACGCAGTCAGAGAAACAGCTTGGTAAATTCTTAGTCAATATTTTCAATACATGCCTATCACCTAGTATTAAAGTAAAACAAATGTGTGTGGAGGAACAGGCCACATGTCCCTCCAACACAAAGGGAGGATCCTCCAACCAGGCGAGGTGATCATGCCTGGCGGGCCACTGCCCAACGGTTGATGTTGGGAAGTTGTATACATGTTAATCGGCGCGAGAACTTCTATTGCGCGATTTAGGATTGGTAGTTTCTTAGTTTTCTTCGTTGCTCCGTAGTTCGATGTTTCTTCGGTAGATGGCGCTGTCATATATTTTATGTTGTTGCGCTGTATGTGGAAGTCGCCATATGTGTAAAATCTTCTACATAAAACGATAATGTTTCAAAATAGCATAAAGAAAATGAAACCGGTCACTTCGGTTTGTTCTACTTTTTATTCGATGAAAAGGTCATACGCTGTACTTACCTAAGTGCTGCTATTAATAGTCTCACTTTGGATGGTATAGGGGTATACTCGTTTTACGTTACTGTATATATGATCTAGTGAATGAACAAGATGACGTATTAAGTACCCATGAATAGCCTCAGCTTTGAAGGTAAACTAACGCTATACTATTATTACGTTACGTAATTTTAGCACACCCAAGGAAAAAGTTATTTGTGTACGCGTCATTAAAATTATAAACGCACCTATTTCTATTATATTATTGTGTCAGCTTTGTTGACACTTATGATTTATGAATACTAATAAATATAGTTTAATATTAATATTTTGATTGGAGATCTTTTTTTGTTTTTGCGAAAGACGGCCCCCATTTCATGTCATCCACATTTTTATATTTATTAACATTAATCCCATCACGACGAAAACTTGAAGACTCGAAGACTTAGAATTGAAGACTTTAAATACTTGACATTGGCAGAAATAGCTGATCCAGCTGGTTACCATCTCATCAAAAGAAGAAGAATATTTTGATTGTAACTAGATAATTTGATTTGTGATATAAATTCATAACGTGTGATAAATTAAATGTAATAATTGTACAACCAGAAGGTATACAGCGGTCAAATCTAGTTTTAAGAATTTTGTGTAAATAACTTGTATTAAACAAATAAACAGTTTTAGTATGAAAGAAAAGATTACTTGGATATTTACGATATGACAAAAGTACGACGTCAATCTATTATTTATAAATAAAAATGAACCATAAAAATGTATGTACGCCCACAACTTTCGATTTACTACATCAAATTGGATGATTCTCTTTTTATTGTCAGGACAAGGTAAAAACTGGTAAACAAGTCAGTCTCTTTCTGAACCCAAAGAAGTGTTTACGGTATAATAAATGTTAGAATTAATTGTTCCAAACGTTTCCAAAAATATTTTATAATTGCTTTCGCTGGCCCTCTTTTCAATGAAAAAAAATCAGTCCGAGATGCATAACCTCATTTTTCCGGATCAGCGGTTTTTTTACCCTACGTTATTGATAGAAGGAGTTTTTTGCGCCATACAAAATATTTGTAGAACATTCTTTGTACATTTTTCTTATATAATATGTTATACGAAATATATTCTTAGAAGCGGCTTTAGCGATAATAACATAAACAGTCAGTTTTATTCTATTCTTTTTACGTGCAAAATGCTTATGATTGATATTTTACAAAGCACCTTGAAGGCTGACAGGACCCGATAGAAGAGTTACTGTGAACTACGTAGGTGATTAAAATTATAATCAAGTAAAAAAATGAAACGACAATGACAGGTTTATATCTAGCTTTTGTACCGCCTTGTGTATCTCATATATTGTACGTTTTTGTATTTATTTGGGTGCTGATATTATCGACAGTAACATTTTAAATTCCCAGATTTTTAGAAGATTATGCTTTAAAAAAATAGTATTTAGATTTCAATAAAACATATGAATAACAAATGAGTTTGTTTGATGCAGTTCTAACAACTATTTGAGCAGTACTGAATTTTTCTTTTAACATTTCATTTAACACAGGAAAATAATTAGGATGATGCTTTTAATAATCGTTATATATCTCATAATCATACATTAAATATTGCAAGCGGTACTGGATCAGCTATTTTACTTCAAACGTGTTTAAGTTTACAATTTCTAATAACCGACAGTGGATTATTTTTTTATTTATTTATTTATATATCTTTATATATCTTATTTATATTAAAACAGAGGATGAGTTACAAATATGCAAATGATACAATAGGCGGTCTCATCGCTCACGCCGATCTCTTCTAGACAACCACAACACGGATTTTCGGTATCCAAAAACTTCGGGTAGCTCATACAAGTAGCACACGTAATCATCTACATGAATTATGTTCGGAATAAAGCTAAATCTTGTTAAAGTTGATTCAAATCCTTAAATATTAGTACTGTAGTAACTGTTAATTTTTTTTTTAATTCTAATTAGAATTTCCTTCATGATTTGAAACTTTCTCTAACTAAATTATTAAGCAAAAAAATACTAACTGACTGTTTCATCTACTCACTAATCTTTAAACATGATGATTTTCTTCTAGCCGAATGAGGCCTCCACGGTCAATCTCAACGAAGACCAGCCAACTACGCAGGAGATATTATAGTGCACAAGTGTGTGTGCAAACACAGGTGCACTCTCTGTTCCCTCTCTCTCAAAATCCGATGGGACGGTTAACCGACACGACCGGGGAGAGATCAAGCGCACCGACAGCATTACGTGCTGTCCGAGGCACGGGGGTTTCTGTGAACAAATAGCGGTACTTTCCCTCTTCCGTGCATTTGTCCTATAATCTTTAAACATACTTGACCTCTGAAGAATTAAACCCTTAATTTTTATAGATAATGATTTCTTAGGGTCTTACAGCTTAGAATTTGGCACGATATTATACATAGAATAGATTAGGTAATAACAGTTTTTACAATAGTGACGGATTGAAAAAGTCAACGGATTCTGGAAATTTCACATGTCAGATCTTCGTTTGGGGAATGGAAACTTGAAGTTTGCCAAACTACTAGTTCAAATATACAATATGTCGGTATAAAACGAATTTAGCAACATGACCGGGTAAAGTTTTAATCTAAAAGCATTCACAGGCTTACATGAAAGTTCAAGGTTTTTCTTACCAGTAACTTAGGAGTAAAGTATTCTTATGTGTCTAGTAGGAAAAACCTTACAATGTTAACTTAATAAGTTCGTTGTAAGTTTCGTCTAGACCAAGGAGCAACACGGTAGGGAGTAGCTATACGCAGGCGTGCCCCTCTTTCAAAGTATAAGCCCAAACGGGCCTACGCGTTATACTTTTGTAACACAAAATGTATTTATGTGTGCGTGAAATTCTTATTATTTTTTTATTAATTTTGTGTGAGTGGGTAGTGATTGTTTTTGTAAGTGAACAAAAAATGCAAACGTGTAAAGATTTCCCCACCCCCTCCCCTCCCTTTCGCTACCCCAAAAATTACAAACTGTTTCGTGAACAGAGTTGATTTGAGTAAGTAACCACATGAAATTCGTTGAGAATTTTTGGATTTAAAAAAAAATTGCTATTGTTTTTTAAATATAGATATAGTTTTTTATAGAAAAGGTAGACAGTTGGGAAAAAGTTTTTTGTAATATCGTTTATAGTTTTTAATAGTTCATTGCTAAACACAAGCCTCTCCTGCGAAAGGTTTTTAAAGCATATTTTGCTGTTTATCATCAGTACATTTGTTTACCTTTTGAGCATTCTATATTTTTGCTATGTCTATATTTGACTGCCTCAGAGGCAGTAAGCGACTGTTGTGCTTGAGGCTTTGGTTTCGCTTCCCGGGTCAGACCAAAGGATTGTATTGTGTGTGTTGTTGGTTGTCTGCAAATATTTGTTTCGGAGTTTGGGTGTTTCCTATGTACATTAAAATGTGTATGTATTTACAAAAAAAGTATATATTTATTATATCAGTTGCCTACTAATGGGTACAAGATACTACTATACTAGGCGCAAGCTCTGCTTAGCTTGGGACTAGATGGCATTGTGTGTAACATGTCGAAATATTAATTTATATACGTTAACTGTGTTTAAATTTTTCGAACCCACAATTTTAGATCGGCAAAACAATTTTATTTATTTCAGGAAACATTGAGCTGAATTTAGCATAAATTTTTCGTTACCTTTGCGAAGCACACGTATATTCTCTCACCGGCGAATATGAAGTAGATTTAAAGCGAGCCTCGTAAAGCACCGTGTAAACAATGCGTTGTTACGTCACATCCTTTGAATACCTAAAGCCAGATGAAAAGCTTCGACATTAAATGTTACCATTTATATGTTTGGGTAGCAAAGCGACATTTAAATCGGAACCTATATATATTTATTTTTCAGGACTGTTTTACATTTGAATGAAACCCGTTAGGATCAATCAGGATAATATAACACCTATTTTATTTAAAAGTCAAATGAAATGAGGAAAATATTGATGTTACTCAGCATTCTAGCTTTTGCCTACGGTTCCGCCTATGCCTTTAACAGTAGCCTAATTACTTCCTCAAGAATCAAAGTATTTCCATGTCAAACTTCATTGAAAGTTGTGCAGTGGCTAAGCCTTGAAAGCATAGTTAATAAACAGAGTTACTTTCGAATTCATAATGTCACTCGATTCGTTATTGTCAGGAAAGTTATATTTTTGTCGAAGAATACATAATAGGTTATTTCTTATTTATAACCTTTGCTTAAAGAAGCAAGGATTTTTTTCCTCTCAGTCGTTGGCGGGGTCGACTTTAAGTCTACTGTTGCAACTGACATCAAAATCTTCACAATCCATGTCACTATAGAATTTTCCGATTTTCACGCTAAAATATCACTATGCGCGTCTTGCGAAGGCGCATCCAATGGTGTATAGCACTTGACGGTTTGCCTAAAATTACTACTCTTGGGATTTTTCAAACGCAGAGCGACTCAGAGAAGATGCTCTCATGGCGTCATTCACTACTGCCTGTCGAACTCCTTAGTGCTGATATTGCACATAAAGATTACCAAAATTGTATATACGGCAACCAGGACCGACGTCTTAAAGAGCATATTAAAATGTTGTTAATGTCCAGAAACAAAAGGTTCTCAATATCTCAAACGCAGCTAGGATGGCATTAACTTTGCACAGTGGTAATATGATCAGTGCCCACTTAGCCACAACACCCTCTCTAGAAGTAAGGATCTAAAATTCTTAAGCAAATCCCAATAAAATAGAACTAAATAAAGAAGAAATACCATCTATTATATTTACTTGTACAAGCACGAAGCTCCAATGTACGAGTGCTCTAGGCTTTTACAGTGAGGAAAACCCCATCAGGTTCATAAACGGTTAGCGACAGCATAAATCCTTCTATAATTGTACTTTTATCTGTAAGAAATAAGTTGGTTTTGGAAAGTGGCGGATGTGAATACTCTGTTAAATTGGCACGCGACTAACTCAAGCGAGAAATTCCATATATTCTCTCTTAGAAAACACTGTGTTCATAACACACACTCGTACTGAAAGTCTCTATTACTAATCATTATATAGATTTAATATAGTTTTTATTAATATGGTGCAACTTTTTGTAAATTAATAGAAACTTAGCTTATAATTTTGAAATAAGCTTTCTGAATGTACATGAAAATGAAGACAAAATGCGAAATATAGTAATATTATTAACAGTCCAGTAATTACATAATTGTTTATCAGTGTTATATGCATGAACGCATGAAATATTTTTCAATATATTTAAGAATATAAGCATATGAGTTTTCAATATTTTAAATTATTTCTCATTTCCTTATCGTTTTTGTAAAGCAATAAATAAATTAAACTTATACATTTATTTCTGAAATGTCAATCAGCCTTAAAAAATACCCAGCGGGTCATAGCCTCTCCATAGAAATGACATTTTGATCTATTATAGCTTGATAACTAAACGGGTCGGTATAGTATATTTGAATATTTCCTTCTCGTAGCACTTAAAAATATTCTTGTCTTATTAATTCATGTAACTACAACTTAACAATAATTGTTTGCACTTAATATGTTAATATATTCATTGTTTTGAATCTTACGACGTCAGAATCGACGAGTAAAACGAATTTGAATGGTTTAAAGCTAAGGCGTGTTACTAATGTTAACACGTGTATAACTTCGGCCATGGAGTCGTCGTTTTTATCTCCCACTTTTATTAGAAAATGTCTACATATAAGACAAATCACTTATCAGAACTACTATGTTTCTAGTCTAAAAACAGACATCATGGACGTTATGTATCTAAACTCATTAGCTAAAAAAATAAATGGCAAATACGCGAAGAAATATCTAGCGCTCCTACACGTAAACAACTCAACGGGGCTACTACTCTCTCACGCGTGTGGCAGGATAGGACTAAATTCGGTCTAGCAAGCAATATCAGGACTCATCAAAGAAATGATCTATGCTTCGGTGGCGCAGTAGTAGCGAATGCGACTGTGCTAGAGGTCTCGGGTTCGATTCCTAAGTCGGGCCAAACGTTTTTATGATCTGCAAATATTTGTTTCGGAGTTTGGGTGTTTTCTATGTATAATATGTATGTATTTACAATAAAAGTATATATGTATTAATATCAGTTGTCTAGTACCCATTGTATAAGCTCTGCTTTGTTTGGGATTAGATGGCGTTGTATGTTGAAATGTCCGAAAATATTTATATATAAATAAAATTTGAGGTACCCGTCATGGAAGTCAACGAAGAGAAAATTAAATGACATCGTTTGATGTAACTTAATACTACTCTGTGTCCACAAGAAAACAAGTGTTTTATAAAAAAAAAATACAAATAAAAGCGTACCCCATATGAAGAAAGATATAAATTACGTAAATCAGACAGCGCACAGGCCCAATTGTTTAGCCCAAAGTGATGTAAAAACATCAGTTGAAGTAGTCATGATGATCAGTTGCCTACATTTTAGTCCGAAAGTATACCCATTTAGTGAAAGAAGTCATTAAGGTCAAGTTACGAACAACGGAGATATTGTGTAGAATTCAGATAAAAACAAACTGGATTAAGAGCTCCTTTCTTCTAAAGTCAGATAAAAGAAATAAAAGACATTATGTACGATGAGCAAAAAGCTATTTTTTCCACCAATTGTAGTAAAGGCCAAATTACATTAATTTATTCAACCAAATCTTTTTTTATCTGTGAGAGATTGCAATAATATTTTTCTTTTAATTTATTGAAGTATTTTTTTTTATTTTACAATATACGGAAGTGAATTCTTGAAAAGGTATGGAAGTGACTAACAGGAAACCGGGGATGCGGTTGATGTTTTATTTAAGTTGTTTGAATAAATAAGTTTTTGGATATTTTTTTCTTAAATTACCAAATAACACAAAGTCTTTGTGTAGTGAGGTATTAAGAATATGGAGTGCTACTACCCCTTTACATCCCACAGGTGTCATAAGAGGTGATTTAGAGAGATCACAACGAAAGATAACATCATTGCAAAGAGAAGAAAAAACTTGAAAAAACCCTATAGCAACGGTACCTGTTTTTAAGCGGGGAATGCTTTTCGCAACAAACCCTGTGTGGGACTCCTGGAGAACTGGTCTACTAAGCCCCGCAGTGGCCTACCTCGGCAGTTGAAGAAGCTCAAAGAACGCATCGACGGCTCTGGATAGCAACTCTACCTAACTCAGCGTGGTAAACCAAAACCTGCTTTCTGGAATGAGAGATATATATACTGCAGTGGACTGATATAGGTTGTTGATATGATTGATTGATGATGACATCTTATATGCAATTACTGTACGGTACACTTATACTTTTTGTAAAGTGTAAAGTGATTGCAACTAATTTCTTAAAACAAATTTGAATACAGGTGACAATTTTTTTTAAGAACAAGCTTTTATTGCTTGTTAATAAAAAATAACTTTAAGACCTTTCATTTGATACCTTTACTGGGTGGGTTACTCAGGAATATGTACGCCGCCATTTTGTTACGGCGGCCATTTTGGATTATTAATAGCACTGGTTATATATAATTGCATTATCATCAGAACTAAAGGTAAATTTCAATTTTAGCTCAATAGGATATCGGGAACTGGATTAAATTTAACTTACAAGATTTGATAAGAGACAAACATCAGGTAAGTGAAAGTAAAAAATAAAATAAAAGCTTGTAAAATACAATTATTTATTATATCTGTATGGATTTAAGAAAAACTATTTTAATACTTATTGAAGCTTTTATTACGCATGACTTGTTCAACAAATATACTTCAATAAAACAATCATAACAAATATATTCTAACTGATAAATGTAGCAAATAAATTTTTATATTCAGGTTGTATTATGCTTCTCGTCTCCGTGCAAATTGATCTTTGTCTTGACTTTCATGTTCAACTGTCAACAAACACACAAAAACAGTATAATATTCTTCTTACTAAATAAGAATTTATTTGCGATAGTAATGTGCAAACATAAGCACAATGACAAATAAAAACTCATGAAAACAACAATACTTTGTGTAATCCACAAATAGATTTTCTGAGTCTGGGTGTTATTTGTGTCCGTTTCATGTGTTTTTGTAAAGTCCCCCGTGACACAGAATGTATATTCATAATACGGGGATTGTCTTTAAAAGCCTCCTTATGAGAGGAGATATCTAAAACCCACTCCGTTAAAGCCAGTTTTTTAACATATTTAAATAAATCTATATATATAAAATTCTCGTGTCAAAGTTTTCGTTGCCATACTCCTCCGAAACGGCTTGACCGATTTTGATGAAATTTTTTGTGCTTATCCGGTATCTATGAGAATCGGCCAACATCTATTTTTCATCCCCCCAAATGTTAAGGGTGGACCACCCCTAAATTTTTTTTTTTTATTTTTCAGACAAAATTTTTTGTTTTAATTTTTTTATGATACAGCAGACAAAAATACCTACAACCCTAAATTTTCACCCATCATCAGCCTATCGCAGTCCACTGCTGGACATAGGCCTCTCCAATTTCACGCCACTTAGTTCGATCTATGGCTTCTCGCATCCAGCTCCTGCCAGCCGTCTTGCGCAAATCATCGCTCCACCTGGCTTGTGGACGTCCTACACTACGTTTGCCGAGACGCGGTCTCCACTCAANGGCTGATATATATATGTATGCATACACATACAGACTAGTAACTATATAAATATTTCGGAAATCTAACTCAAAACACCATCTAGTCCCAAGCTGAACAGAGCTTGTGTTATGGGTACCCAACACAATGGGTAGACAACTGATATAAATATATATATACTTTTTTGCAAATAAATATATATTACACATAGGAAACACCCAAACGCCGAAACAAATATTTGCAGGTCATACAAAGACTTGCTCCGACCAGAAATCGAACCCATTTTGCCAACGAGGCTGTCAAATTATTTTTAATTACCAAAATACTTCTTGAGTCTCCGTATTATGACGAATTAAGGATAAGAAGGATCAACACCCCTCTTCATCCCATGAGGCGATAAGAGGCGACTAAGAGAATAAACTACTAGGTGGATAGGTTGATGATAATGACTGAAGGAAACTACATAAATTTATCTTTATTTACATTCTACAGCCATAACACAAAAAAATACGTAATAATAATGTTTTTAATATGTAAAAATAAAACCCTCATTTAAATATTCAATGCGTTTTAAATGACCTCTATATCACTGTTATATTCTGTTTCCATTGTGAATTGATTACAAAAAGCCTGTAGTGTCGTTAGGGCATGCGTCACTTCATAAAGAAGGGCATTTAGCCACAGTGAAATTGCAATAAAAGTAACATCCCTCTGAGTATTCTCCTGCGTTCCTTTCCACCATGCATGGTTTCCATTGACCTAAGCGTGTTATATGCCTCATAACTAAGTATCTGTCTGTGTCTATGAAGACACGCAAGCAAAACTCATATTTAAAAAAAACGTTAAAATTGGTTTGATACTTTTGGAGTTCGTCGTTAGTAAAAACATAACACGAAAGTTAAATATAATAGATTACTTCTGTCAAACAGCTTTGCTCACGTTAATTTCATTATTGTCATCTAGTGAGTAAGAATAGATAAATAAGTAAATCTATATTAATATTATAAATCCTAAAATAACTCTGCCCTGTTACGCTTTCACGGCTAAGCCACTGCATTGGTTTTAACGAAATTTTGGCAACGCAATATGTGGCGACTTCCACATACAACGCAACCACCGCAACACACTACAGCGCCATCTACCGAAGATACGTCGAACTACGGAGTAACAAACTAAGAAACTACCAATCCTACATCGCGCAATAGAAATTCTCGCGCCTATTAGCATATGTACAACTTCCCAACATCAACAGTTGGGCAGTGGCCCGCCAGGCATGATCACCTCGCCTGGTCGGAGGATCCTCCCTTTGTGTTGGAAGAATATGTGACCCGTTCCTCCACAAATATATCATGCGGGAACCTACGGTAATAGCTAGTTATTATATAAAATAAATTTAGCATACGGAAGTTTATAAATCACGAGTTAGTTTATCAAACTATTTTTAATTTAGAAATACCCTACCCTGGTAAACAATCCCGTGAAGCCGTGGGCAAATGTTATAAATTAGATCAGCTAATTTAGACTACGTAACTTACTTATATAACTTAATTTTGGATGTAAAATGTAATATGATAATGGGTCAAATAAACTCGTCTATATTGTAAGCTACTAAACATATTCAACAAGTAAAAATATATTTAAATACATTACAGTTTAAAAATACCACAAAAAACGATAAGAGGGCTTTGGATAGTGGTTTTAACAAGTAATATTATACCGCATCAGATAGATTACTGGGTAAAACTTATTTCTTTGTCCATACTCTTCAGCCTCGTGGCAGGAGATTTAGTAGACAATTTAAAATAGGTTTTTGAGGTAATCTGAAAATTTATCAGATAACTCTTCCATAGAATCTTAATACAGAAATCCTTGAACGCTCATTTAACAGGGTGCAATTTTTGATCACCTGACAGGTAGAAAATCTCACCAAAATGGTCTGTCTTTTAAAGAATATTATTTTTAAAATTAATTAAAACCTTGTAAAAATTTCAACTTGTCTCAAACATATTTTATGTATTTATTTGCAAGCAATTTGTAGAGTTTAATCCCTCGCTCGCTTTGTGTTCTGGGATATTCTTGTTTTCTCTCAAATGTATTTTGACTTCAAACGTTAATTCAAATTCATTCCTACTCTTGAAACTGACTATTATTCAAATAATACTTCTCCATATTGTGATCAAAGTCAACAAAGATATGCTGAAGTTTAATAGTATAATTATTTGAGTTCCAGGTAACAGAAACAATCTTGTTCTTTGTTTATTAACTGTAGCTTGTAAATAGTTTGAACAGAACACTAATTTGCGTAATTAAATTGTTTAAAAGTAACTGGCATACGTTCTGTGGTTTACTTTGAAACATCACTCCAATCAGCAATGCCATTTTGTCTGATGACTGACTGTGTCCAGCCATTAGGTGTAGTACACACAGCACAGCAAAATTTGTATAAAAGTACCACTTCTTTCGTTGTTTTATTTGCTAGTTTTCCTATGTTCCTTGACTGCTTCTCTCGTGGTACAGTGGAAAATACTGGTCGTGAAACCCAACCAAATTGTCTAATATAATATCAGTTTCTTGTCAACGTCATAGCGAACATTATGGGAGCATAACAAAAAATATACAGCAAAAACAACCTATATATCTTAAGGTAGCTAAATGCTTTTTTCGTTCAATTTCATGCGCGCATTAATTTGTTTTTTTTCCAAGATTCCAGGTTACAATTAGTATCAGTATAAATGATTTTGTTTGTTGTTTACTGTGTACTTATATTTATTTTTAGTCTAGCCAGTGAGTTGAAAAATTCAGTTTTAGTACAAAATATTATTAATCAACCATTTAAGCAACCTAATAGTGGTTTTTACCGTTACCATTACCAGTAAACCGCAATTAGCATTGCATGAATGGAGCCCTTGATGTTCTGCTTCCGCATCAAATTTGTAAGGAATCAAATGACTTGGAATCTAGACCACGCTCGATATATACGCTCAGGATTCAAAGCTATAGCAGAGAAGGCAAATGACAATTTGTAAAGTGTGAACACGTAAATCTGAGCTTTTTGAAGATAAACATTGTAATATTAAATATTATACAGGTATTAATTTATGAGTTTTATTTCATCTATCAATCTTCTCTCTATAATCATCTGAACTAAAATAAATAACTAGATTTACGTATCATTATTACATGGATATAAGCAACTCATGCCTTGAAATCAGCGGAGTAGTTTAGGTGCTACGATATGACATACAAAAATATATACAGCTAAAACTTTTTGCTTTTCAGTAGTCATGTATTTTTTTTACTAATCGTTTTATTTCGAAATCTACTAAACATCTCTTAAAAGTTGAGTAAGATTATGCAGAGGTAACTTACGTAAAATTACTTGCCACCAAAAATCGTGACTTAATTGAGAACCGTGATCGGAAATTTAAATTGAGACTTGAAACTGAAACTGGAATTAAAATTGCTCAACATTTATACAAATTAAAATTAAATGCTACATTTGTTTAAGTTGTGCATCGTGTTGTTTTTTTTAATGTAATAGAGGGTAAACGAGCAGACATATCGCCTGATGGTAACCGATTACCACCGCCCAAGAACACCACCAAACGCGCCACAAGTGTGTTGCCGGCCTTTGGGGGATAGGGGGAGGGTTTGGGGTATGGGCCTCTGGTTTTCTCCCGCACTCGGTGAAACAAGCGCTGTTTCACACCGGTTTTCTGTGAGCCCATGTCACTCCGTTCTAGCCGGCCCATTCGTGCCGAAGCGTGGCTCTCCCACCTTAAAAACTTAATATGATTACATCTTGTTTATAACGATTTCTCTTTTTCAACTAGTATATTGTTACGATTCATATTTACCAATATCATCGAAGTCATGGGCCTGTCATAAGAAAGGGGTTTTTGTCTACTACCAAAATAATTTAACTAAACTTTTGACGTATGTATATAATAAAAACTAAGCGTTACTTTACCTGCGCTTTGAGATTATAAGTATCGCTGTAATTAGTTTATGTACATTTTGTTATTTTATGTAAACATAAATTATTCATAAGAGTATTCTCCTCGAGTTCTATATTGCTCATATTTCTTGTAAATAAATAAAGTTAATCCTAGCTTAGAAAACATACTTTAAATCCTTTAGAGCCCAACTTTAAAGTTTTTGTCAATTTTCAAGTTTATATTTGGCTTGATATTATTAATACTTGAATGAAATTTTTATGAATAAAAATACTACACTGAAAAATAAAATATGAGAAATGAAATGTTTTAAATATAGACATTAGTACATGACGTATATTCTGCTTTTATTTTGCCTGTGCGGGAACCCCCTAGGATGCCACCCATCAGTGGTTTTGTGGGACTTGAACCAACCGAAGACACATCGCCTTGGGTACCAATAACCGGGGAATCACCATATACAGGAAATTCCTTGTACTCTGATGTGCCTTGGACTATCTATGGACCTAGCAGATGACCCCTTCCTGTGTGAAGGTATTTCTTTCTTATAACCTGTTTGAAGAGGAATTTTACATAAGTTTATGTCTAAAAATCAGTGACAAATATTTTGACTGTTGTTTATTAGCTATAGTACTTTATTATTTAATAGTAAATCTTGAATTTAAATGCTTACTAAAATACTTTTTTATTTTAAAGCAATGCCTAAATTACCTCTGACCGAATCAAATCATTTTTTGTTTTTGTTTGAATCAAAGTGGGACACATTCTTGTATAAGACCATTTTTCAGTGTTTTAGGCAAAAAGGTCATGGTACGTACATCAAAATTGAAGACATGAATCATTCCCTCTGAGAAAGCTATTTGTAAAATGGACGCGGTACGGTTTGTATCTCAAATTCCTTTTTTATTGAAACAAATGTATTGATCCCACAATGTTGGATTGAAAATGTTTCCTTTTTGTCTGTAATGGATTTCTAAAAGTAGTTCTATATTCTCTGGTGTTTGAAAAAAAAAAACTAAGTAGCAAAAAATGGGATTTAAACCCTGTTTTAGGGTTAAAATACCGGTATATCTTATTATTTATTGATTTTAATATGGAACTAATAATGATATTTTAGGAAACATACTGAGATTGTTTAGACAGCTAACAAATTACAACAAATAAATTTAAAAGTTAGATAACTTTTTATTTAATATTTACTAATAATTTGACTGCCACGGTGGCGCAGCGGTAGCATATGGGACTGCTGTTCTTGAGGTCTCGGGTTTGATTCGCGGGTCGGATCAAATGTTTGTATGATCTACAAATGTTTGTTTCGGAGTTTGGGTATTTTCTATGTATGATATGTAGGTATTTACAAAAAAAAGTATGTATGTATTTATATCAGCTGTTTAGTACCCATAATACAAGCTCTGCTTAGTTTGGGACTAGATGGCGTAGTGTGTTAGATGTCCGAAAATATTTATATTTATTTATTTATTTTCATTTAATTGTTTGGCTCTTTTCCTATTCGCGTCCTAAATAACAAGTATGTTACTCATTTACTCATAGACATTGATCATTACTTTGATTTAGTTAATATTTAAACAATACTAAGTTCTTTATTGCATACTTAAGAAAGATTTTTTTGCTTTTTCATAAATACCTGCGCATAAAGAGGCATTTAAATTGAATAAAGGAAAAGTACTTTAAGTAACAAAACATCAGAAGTCTAAAAACAATGCAACAGGAAAACCCTATCTGAAACAGAATAGTGTCTTTTTTTATGTTATAGGAGGCAAACGAGCAGACGTATCGCCTGATGGTGAACGATTACCGCCGCCCATGGACACCCGCAACACCAGGGGCGTCACAAGTGCGTTGCCGCCCTTGGGGGATGGGAAAGGGGATGAGAGGAAGGGTTTGATTATGGGCCTCCGGTATCCTCACTCATTCAGTGAAACACAGTGCAGGCGCTGTTTCACACCGGTTGTCTGTGAGGCCGTGGTATCACTCCGGTCGAGCCGGCCCATGCGTGCCGAAGCGTGGCTCTCCCACGGTAAAACGGTCTATTGTAAAAGTATAAAGTAAATAAAGAATCAAATATAATAGTGATCAATTGTTTAACCATTAATAATTAATCGCGAATTTAATTTTAAGTCAAATGTAGTAAAATATGCCTATTTGCATTGTGCTAGATCTTATTACTATGTAACAGTGTTTTGATAACCAAGTAATTACATTACAGACGTCAATTAAGGCATTTCATTCGACCAGTATAAGCGAGTGTGTATACGAACGCACACAATATGAACTTCATTGTGAATTTCATTGTGAATTACTAATTTAAAATGAGTTTTTGATCAATATCCCCTTATAAAAAGTTTTCTGTTTAAAATTGTTTAAGCTTCGAATTCCAATGTACTTTTCAAACGTTGCCGAATCTCTATGAATTTGTTCACAATTTGTAATCTTTGTCAAGTAAAAACTTACAATACATTCCCTACTTAATTTCTAGGTACATTATATATTTTTATTTGTTTTATGGAGATCATAATATTAAGTTTTTAAAAAGTTTCAAGTATTTAAAACATGGCCCTAATTTACAAGTAGAATGTAAAAGAGTTGTGTGTTTATAAATTGATGACAGCGATATGGACGAAGGAAAACAAGTGTATCAGGGCCGTAGGCCTTCCTTTCTGGGCAATAAGTGTGACATTACATATTTAGGTATATATTTTTTTAAGAGAACCTGGACTGGAAAACTTAATTAGAAATATCGGAGACGTACCACAAATACTAAAATCTCAATAATTTTTAGCAGTACTAGAACAAATGTTTGGAAAACTGGATTGGGAGCATCTAGGGCCAAACATAAACGGATCGCGACTAACCCATCTAAGGTTTGCTGATGACCTGGTCATATTGGAGGAGAACCCAAGATTCTGGAATCAATGATACAAACGCTAGTAGACAGAATCCGAGAAGTAGGTTTAGAAATTAATTCAAGCAAAACAAAAATGATGACAAATGCAACAGCTGCAGACATAATTATCAAGGCCAAAAACTTGAATATGTTGAGGAATATGTATATTTGGGACAGATCATATCACCAAGCAACCAAATGTCCAAAGAAAATGACAAAAAAATCGCTACTGGGTGGAAAAAATTTTAGGCCGTGAAAGAAATAATGAAAAGCAAGGAACTCAGCATCAAGATCAAGAAAAAAACTTTTGATACCTTTATTCTTCCTTGCATCATATATGGCTCTGAAACCTGGGTTTTGACAAAAATTCTAAGGGAAAAACTTGCAAAGAGTCAACGAGCCATAGAAAGGAGCATACTAGGGCTAAAATTAAAAGATAAAGTGAGGAATGTAGATATCAGATGCAAAACTAAGTTAACAGACATCCTAACACATATTGCCACACTAAAATGGAGATGGACAGGGCACATGCTCCGTATTAAACATGTAAAATGGAGCAAAGAAGTAGCAGTCTGGTATCCAAGAGACGGATCAAGGAGCAGAGGTCGCAAAGCGAGAAGATGGGACGATGATCTAAAATTAACTCTAGGTCCCCTTTGGCTAAGAATTGCAACTGATAGGAAACAGCGGAAGACGTTGGAAGAGGCCTATGCCGTAAGACACACCGAACTTAGGGATTTATTATGATTAGAATACTAGATATTAATTAAAAGAAAGAAAATTTGTAAAATTTCGGAATAAAAGGGTTATTATTATTATATATTTTACCTAGTTTCGTAATTCCGTGTCTATGTCTATGTTGATGAAAAATTTTCCCACGTAACTTATTCTGACGTTTTAATTACGTCTTCTTATGGTGAATAAGTAACATATTATATTTAATTCCATTGTAATTCCCTTAAATTAAATAAGATTAATTTCTCTCATTTATCTTTGCATACAAGCGTCTCTGTCTCTGTTTGTTACATAAGGTAATTTCAGTAAATAGAATTTTACTTTCTTGAACGATTCACATTCGGTTCCATTTTATGAAAACGTAATTTTCTTCTATGTCTAGTTGTATGTATACTAATATCCGCTCTTTGTTATTATAAACGTCATAAAACTATCTGCCCTACGTCAGTGTAACCCTCAAAGTACCTAGGTAGGTACTTTGAGGGTAACACTGACGTAGGGTAGTATAAAATATAATAGTACTAACCTACTATTATATTTTATACTAAAATATGAGCTTCCATATTCTCACTGTAACAATATTATTATAAACGTCATAAAAATATCTGCCCTACGTCAGTGTAACCCTCAAAGTACCTAGGTAGGTACTTTGAGGGTTACACTGACGTAGGGTAGTATAAAATATAATAGTACTAACCTACTATTATATTTTATGCTGATCAGCGTAAGAACTTCTATTGCGCGTTTCAGGTTTGGTGGTTTCTTTGTCTCCTTCGTTACTCCGTAGTTCGAAGTGTTTTAGTTAGATAGCACTGTCATATGTTTTTGTTACGCTGTATGTGGAAGTCACCACATCACTCCTCTCCAAGACTGGAGGTAATATATTATTGAGTCAGCTTAAAGGGTCGCCTTATTGCCAAAAGCAACCTCTTCCAGGCAACCCTAATAATATGTAGAGCAAAAACTTTGCAACCCTTTTTAACGAAAATTATGCGAATGGACGAGTATGTAATTTGGCATGGTTAAAGTTTATGTAGAGGAAAGCAGCGAGCTAAAAGAATATTAAATTAATTATGTTTAAATTTTACCAACTGGGCGACCACTGGCCTGAAAGTGAAATAAATTCATTCATTCTGCAATTAAGTTACAGTTACAATTTTGCAAGTTAAACTTTTTTAGAGTAGATTACTTCGGCCTTTCCTAACTGGACTAGTCTTGACATAAAAGGACGAAACCAACCCAGAGATCATCGTCACTTTTAAAGTCCAAACAATCTTTTCATAATTTAAAAGATATGCTCTCAGTAAATAAGAAAGCGATAATTATAATTTGAGCCACAAAAATGAGCCCTAAAAAAGATCAACTTATTGGCCGGCGATAATGTGTTTGATGGTGTATAACCTTACTTTCAGGGGATTTAAATTTATTATATGTAAATCTGACTTTTGAAATGTGAAAAATGAGAGTTTATTAACAAGAAAGGGAAATTAATAAAATCCGGAAAGTCGTAGCTCTCTAACTACGATCTCCTGTTTTTTGGTTACGTTGTTTTTAAACCTCGAACTTCAGGAACTATTGTTTGTATTTTAAATTACCACATAAGTGCCCACATGACTGTTCCTGTTGTACCATTTCTTACTATGTATATACAATAAAGACAAATAAATAAATAAAATAAGTTGTATATATGTATTCATTATAAAAGGCAACAGATTATGTGATGTATCACTTACTAGTTTTTAAAAAGAAAATAGTCTACTCGTATATTCATTTGCGAGTCAGGAAGCTGGAGTGGCAGTGGCCAGGGCACATAGCTCAGAGAACCAATAACCGATGGGGCAGAAAGGTTCTAGAGTGAGCGACCACGTGACCCCAAACGTAGCATTGGAAGGCCTTTTTTTTAAGTGTGGAAACCCCCTCAGGCCTTCACCACACCGGGGTGCGCGGCGGGTCGGTGTGACGGAATCGAACCGATTAAAACTGAAACGGGTGGAATCCGGGAACCGCTTTCTTACGCCATCCGAACCAGCGTTGGAAGGCCTCCCGCAAGGTGGATGGATGACCCAGTTAAAATCCACCACTCGTTGGATGCAGGCCGCTACCGACCAGTTGCAATAACTAGGACTTCTTGCGGCTGATATAATGATGATGATATTTATTTGGTGCAAAAACAATATCTAAACTACCTACCTACCTAAACTAAGAATGTAGAATTTTTTACTTCCTTTTCACAATAAATATAATCCAATATATAGTAAATACATACATATTTTATGATAAAAAAGACAGCAGATTATGAACAAGTTAAACGAGGGTTATCTAAGGTTTGACATCATGCTAAATGGTAATACGGAAGTAACTTTCATCTGATTTCGTCGTCTGTTTATTATAAACGTATATGGCAAAATAAGGTGTCAAAATAAACTAGTTAATATTTTCAAAGGTGTTGTTTCAAACACGTGCCGACGTTATTTGCATTCTATATACAGTGAAACCTAGTTAAGCAGAAACCGGGTAAGTGAGAAACCTCTGTTATTGACAATTCCTATAAGGTCTCGGAACTTTTTCATCGAATTACATCTGTTAATGAGACTTTTAACCTGGTTAATTGAAATTTGATTTCTAGAATTTTCCGATGTTTACCTCTATGATAGGACTATGTAGCTCAACTCGCTCTATAAATGAGACATTTTATCAGTTTAGGAGAGTTTTCAGCACGTTTGTTAACAACGTTTGAATTTCTTTTGCAAGTCCTTTGCTTTTAAAACAAATAAATACCTACACCTAATTCATAACCTCAAAAATACACGTTTTTATTGACGTTTGCGCCTCTATAAATGGATAAGAGTCTCGGGCCTTCGTAAATGAGACACTCCGTAAATGAGACAACTATAATTTTAACCTGTCTAATTAGGAAATTGGATAAATGAAAACCTCTCTAAATAGTAACCAATCTTTGGTCCCTTGAAATCCCAATTAAGCAGGTTTCACAATATAATTACGTGAAGAAAAACTTTGTACGCCTTTTACAAAAAACTATATGTACGGAGTTATATGAAATTTATACAGTAGAAGTAAATATATGGGAGAAGTGGAACAAAAGGCTTAAAAAATTAAGAAATAAGTACATTACGGTCGAAATTCGATCACTTGGCGACCACCGTGTTAAAAATTTCATGAGACAAGCTGGAACGTGTTTTAAATCGATGAATTTTTGTCCTATCAAGTTGAATTCTATAACCCTGGACGCGGGGCAGCGTAAACAACACTGTCTAGACTACTCAGAAGTAAATGACCTAATGGTCCTAAACAAACCCGCTAGTAGAGGAGCTACAGATCGACACAGCTATTCAAATTTACAGTTAACAGTATTATATCCAGGCTGCTCCTTTTATAATAATACCCACACGAAGTTGCGATGGACAGTTATTTGGAACATATATTGACAAGTCATAATAGTTAATAATTTATTAAAAATAAAAGATTAGTACAACAGATTCTTTTTTAAATAAAAGGTAGTAACGCCACCCTGCTTTCAGCACGCACGGGCCGGCTCGACCGGGGCGGTACTATCCTCGCACAGGAGATCAATCGATCGATCATCAAATCGATCCGCTATGGTTTGGGTCACAATGCTGCATTGTAGCACTGTCTGCACGAGCAATGAGTGTGGTGACCACGACTCTGGACTTTTGCTCATGCTTTTTATCAGGCAGAGTAGAGTCATTTTAGCAGCGCCACACATAAAAAAAACAATTCCAACATGAGATGCTAAAAATCTATAAACTTTTTTGTACAACTGTCCTCCTTTATAGCTTATCCTGACATCATATGGAAAGTCACGTATAAAATGAACTCACGTGAAACTAATAGAATAATTAAAACTTTATAAAAGTATAAAAACTGTTCAAATCATTACAAAACGAAGCCCAAGAATTGATAGCTGTGTTACAATAGTGTACGAGGGTCACGTCACCTTGAGTTCTTTTTATGTGTGATAGAAGGTTAACAGTGGTGCACATGAGAGTTCTCCTATATTATAAAGTTTCTCCTTATTTTGAACTCAAAACATTAAATAGATATTTTAAAACGTAATTTAAAGTTCTTAATGCGTTTAAAGTTTGTTTTTATACAGGAAATTTTGAAGCGGATTAGCTAGATTGGAAGACGTTAAATATTCAGTCAAATATCAAACTCAAAAATATATTGGATTCATAAAAAATTGACTTTTGTTTCGACTTTAAAGTCATAGTTAATACACACGTTAGCATCAAGCTGCTTTGTAATTAAATAATAATAATTATCATTTTATTGCTTTTCTTCAAAGTTTTCTAACTTGTACGATTTAACGGATCGTGATTTCTAAGACTCCTCTTACACCTTCTTTCAAAGAGTAATATAGAGAACAAATATGTCCGAAATATTATTATTACTTATGCAAGATAATATTTTTGTATTTCATAATTTTTAAAAATATTAGGGGCCGTGATACTTACACCCATATTATTTTAAAATAATTATATTACATACTTAAAATGTTACACTAACACAATTTTCTAGAAACTAATTGGATCTCATAACTCTTTTGATATGTAATTATTATTACTAAACGTGCTTTCTTTGATGAATGATAAAATAAATGTTTAGTATCATTCTGCAGGTTTCGGTTTCGTTTAAAACATTTCTATACCCTTAAGAAAATGGTAATTAGAACTGCGAATTATAAGAGAAGTTCACAGTTTGTCATGCATTAATGATTAAGAAAGGCTTTTATGATCCAATACTGAACAATAGGCCTCTTCATGGAAGGGAGGTTTTGGTCTTATAGACCTATGTGGCGACATATACAGATCAACTGAAAATACGCTACAGCGTCATTTATCAAAGATATGCAGAGCTGCGAGGTAACTACAAATTCTATACCGTGACTTATAAATTTCTCCACACCTCAACTATCGTGTAGAACGTGTGTTAAATTTTGCCTTTTCCGAAATGACTAATCTGTCTGATGAAAAGCATAAGTAGAATCCAAGAGTACTGGTCACAATGCAGATAACGCAACAATGCAGCATGGTGACTTAGGTACGCTAACTGGTCGCAGGATACTTCGTTTTTTCTTCGTTCCTCCATAGTGGTAACCCTGACGCGATTGAAAGCAGCCTTCGAAGGACCAAATCAACAACAGCATCATCAGAGCATTACCTTTATGCATATTCCCACAGCGGTGGGCAGTAATCAAGTCTCAGCCAGCCAGCAACCTCGGCTTTAACAGGGCCTCAACAAATACACCATTAAATGACCGCTCAAACCTAGTTACCACCACAGCCTCATCAGCGTCTAAGCATAGCACACTGCACCAGCATATATACTGTGGCAACTTCCACATACAACGCAACAACAAAAACACACTACAGCGCCATCTATCAAAAGATACGCCGAACTTCGAAATAACGAAGGAAACGAAGAAACTACCAATAAATCGCGCAATAGAAGTTCTTGCGCCAATCAGCAAATATACAACATCCCAACGTCAACCGTTGGGCAGTAGCCCGCCGGGCATGATCACTTCGCCTGGTCTGGTTCGCCTCTCTTTGTTTTGGAGGGACATGACACCCGTTGCTCCACAACACAATGTACCAACATCAACTTTTGGGCCATGGCCCGCCAGGCATGATCAACTCGCCTGATCGGAGGATCCTCCCTTTGCGTTGAAGGGATATGACATCCGTTCCTCCACATACTTAACGGCCGGCAAGTGGCAATATGCTTGGAATTCTTCAGTTAAAGGAGTTATTGGACGATGACAGTCACTAAGTACAAATTAAATCGGCTGTCGTTAGCCATATATGAAAAAAAAGTTAGTATGTAGGTTAAATTTATATCTCACGAAACATGTGCAACAATGAATATTGAACAAAGTAGATCATAGTATTAATATTATTTATTGTATTAATAGCTAGAACTCTGCATTCAGTATAAGAGAAATAAACGCTATAATGTGATAATTCACGTTAATGTTTAATAGTGTGCAACGACTAAAGCCTTTTATACAAAGGTAATCCATTTGCGTCAGCGCTTACACGATTTATGTCCAGGAAATGAGCAGTGTACCTCCGTGATTCTTGCGTGTTTATGTGGAAACTTTTTATCGTGAACGTGTTATTTTGGTTGCGGAAGAAGCTAAATAACATTTTGATCCTCTTAAACGAAGTAAGAATATTCTAAAATATTTTAGTATAATTCTTGAGGCAAAGCCACACGTCAGAAAGTTCCCGTTATTTTCCTGAGGCATAGAATGATGAACATTACATCAAAATGAATTAATTTTTCGTTTGACGATGAAGACGTGAAATTCGTTTTTTATGTTTCGCAGTAATGATTAAGATGTTCCTTTTGGTGTAACGTTGTTTTAGAATCGACTAGAAGTTTCTACCTGCTATGGTGTGAATATAAAAAGGTATTTCTTTGACGGCAGCGCAGATCAATTAAAGCTACATTTCGAGAAATATTGCAGTATAATCAGTGATTAACTTGGCGACCTTGGCGGTAATTAAGGACTCTTATTCGAAGTATTATTGTTATTTTCCTGTTTATGGTTTTTAATTCTTACAATTCATGTTAATTTGCTACTTACTATTAATTCTTCTTATCGTCATTATATTGCCACTTACTGATTAACGAAGGCCTTCACTAGTTTCTATCCTTCCACTGTCAGTCAAAAAAGTATATATGTAGGAAGTACTGCAGTAGCAGTGCTACTCTTCATATCCTACACAAAGTCCGCCTACTCGCGGTCTTCATTCTAGCATGTACTAACTGATGTTCGTCATCAGTTAGCAGGTATAGGGAGTCGTATACTCAATACTATAATGACTCATGATTACTCTCAGAAATAGCATATATATATATATATATATATTGCTGGCCCATCAGCTTAAAGTTGCTCAGCGTTCTATGGAGAGGACTATGCTCGACGTTTCTTTAAAGGATCGCATCAGAAACGAGGTGATACGACAAAGAACCAAGAAGAAGATGATGATGAAGAAGGGTCATCGACATAGCCCACAGGATTAGCAAGATCAAGTGGAGTTCTTGAGTGGAGACTGCGTCTCAGTAAACGTAGTGTAAGACGTCCATAGGCCAGGGAGAGTTATGATTTACGCAAGACGGCTGGCAGGAGCTGGATGCCAGAAGCCGAGAATCGAACTAAGTGGCGTGCAATTGGAGAGGCCTATGTCCAGCAGTTGACTGTGATAGCCTGATGATGATGATGATGTTGATGATGATGATGTTGATGATGATGATAACACGCATGTGGGTAATATAAGAGCCAACTAAAGAAACAAACTATGTGTGATAGCAACACTGCGAAGAAAAGCAAAATCTTGGAGAAGTCCTGTTATACCCCGTTTGACCTGCATGAATTAGAAAATCAATACCTCCTTGATCCTCCTCCTATATCCAGCAATGCACTATGAAAAAGTTGTTGTTGATGATGAATACCTAAGAAGATGATGAATGGTACAAGGTCTTGAAAAAGGAAAAATAAATTGTTTAAACTGATAATAAACAATATTTCCGAGTAGTAGAAACTCGAGCAAACCTGTTTTGAAACTATTTGTAACAACAAAGTTGAGCTCCGAATCGGATCAAATGATCAAAATAACGAAACTGTTTACAATTCCAAGAAGATCTTGTCTATTCTGCTAAATTCTTACATTATGATTTTAAGCAGTATTTACTATATTTATTTGTGTTATAAATACAAACTATTGAAATTGTTTTCTGTATTTTTTTATTATATTTCATAAATCTTTACAATTGATTCTGTAGCTCATCTGTGTATAAGCTCTACACATCTACAGAAATAAATAAAATCAAAGTAAAGTATCTAATTTCAAATTAAAAGCTTTTTACTAAATCCATCTATTTATTCTGGCATATAATCTCTGGAACAGATGGACCTTCTCGGCCGGAATCCTGCTAATACCCACAATGAGTGAACGTAAAGATAATGTGTCTCCGACATATAACTAATTTATCATCACACAGCAAATCAGTCACGTAGATAGTTATGAAAATTTATAGAATTTATCTTTGTAGAATGTGACTAATCCCGCTTACATTACAGTAACTTCTGTACACCAGAATCAACAACGTGACCCACGAAGACGCTGAGCTATGAGACTCGGGAAATCTCAGGAAAAATTAAAATGTCTAGTAACCCGCAACGAAATTAATCAGAAGAAAACTATTTTTGTAAAAGCGTTATCATTTTTTTGCTGTTTAAAAATAGTTTACAATATTTTCAGTAAATAATGTGACTCTAAATCATTTTTTAACAGTCGTCGCGAAAGTTTCTTTGTGTGTATCAGCACAACAAGGTGTTTAATCGGGCATTAAAACTGTCATTTGTTTCAGACGCTACCTAACAGATGAAATAAATTTAGAGAGACGTTTTGAAGTTGACACGTTGAAAGGGCAGTACTATAGAGAACAATAGGAAATGCGTATAAAACTTGGTAAAATGCCCATTCTACTAGAACTTCAACTCCTAATTTTCATGGGTAGCAATTTGTGGGAAATATTACGTACATACAATACTTCAACTACGATAAATGAATCAAAATTATAGTCAGGCAAACTTTAGATGAACATGCAATTTTTTTTTAAAATATTTTTTTATGTATGAACTGCCAAAATGACTCTACCCTGCCTGATGGAAAGCATGAGCAGAAGCAAGCAGAGTGGTGGTCACCATCCTCAATGCGAAAAAGAACAATGCAGCAACTTTTTCACGCTCCGCTTAAAGAACCCGGGATCATGGTGGGAAGGAAACACGTGCGCTGCTAGTGAGTTCCAGGATTTGACCGCTCGGCACAGGGAGGAAGCACCGAAGCGTATGTCTTCCACTTTAAAGCGGTGACTTCCAAGGCCGGCACGTGTTGTTCTGTAAAGAAAGTTAGAGGGGGGGATCAGGTGGAAAGCTCTTCAGAACACTCTCCGTGGTAAAGGCGATAGAGGACTGCCAAGGAGGCGATATCTCTATGCAACTGCAGAGGCTCAGGCTGCAGGATCGGTGGCTTCGGGACTATCGACAATACGGATTGCCCGGTGCTGAAACCGGTCAAGAGCGTCAAACAGGTACTGTGCGGCACCATCGCAAAGGTGAGAACAGTACTCCACGCACGAGCGAACCTGGGTCTTGTAAAGAAGACACAGATACTCGGGAAAAAAGAACTGTCTCAGCTTGTTTAACACACCTAGCTTCAGCGAGGCCGCTTTAGTGACACTCTTAACGTATTCCAGTGGGTTGAGGTCTCGACAGATATTCATGCCCAGAATAGCGAGCCTAACTTGTAATGGCATTTGAGTGCACTGAAAAGTGGGAAGGGGAAGAAATGGAGACTTTTTGGCCGAGAATGCGGACACCTGTGTTTTATTGGCGTTGAACTCGACCAGATTCTTACAGCCCCATTGAAAAATGCGGCACAGAACGTGGTTAAGTTGAGGAACAAGTTCTTGTCGTCTTCCTTCAACATCTGCTGGTTTGTCAGAAGGCTGTCCAAAATATTGTCCATGAACTGTGCTGTCGTCTGCATAACAATGAATGTTGCCAAGGGCTAACATGTCACTGACATGCAGAAGGAGCAGTGTAAGCAACAGGACGGAGCCTTGAGGTACTCTGGCGTTTGCGTCCGCCCTAGGGCGGCTTTTGCCCAATCTGGGTGGTGCCAGTGTCGCAACGCGAAGCCTCTTCACGGGGGTTGTCCGGTCGATGGTGCTGTACGGCACACCGGTGTGGGTGTCGGCTCTGACCGCCCAGAATAAGGCGCGCCTCTGGCGCCCGAAGAGGGTATTGGCGGTCAGAGCCATACGCGAATACCGCACGGTGTCGACCAAGGCGGCGTGCTCCTTGGCCGGAACACCCCTGTGGGATTTGGAGGCGGAAGTGCACGCCGAAGTTTATCGACGGGTGGCTGAATTCCGGGCGGAGAGTGGCATGGGAGTGGCGTGAAGCCACCCGTCGAGCCACTATAGTTCAGTGGTCATCGCGGCTGGAGGCTCTACGAGCTGGCTTCGCCACTGTGGAGGCGATCCAGCCCGTCATCCTCGAGTAGGCAAGGCGGCAGCACGGGACCTTTTCCTTCCGACTGACGCAGGTGCTTTCCGGGCACGGTTGCTTCGGGAAGTACCTGCACTCGGTCGCGCGGAGGGAATTGAGTCCCGCCTGCCCCACTGCGACTGCAGTGAGGACTCGGCCCAGCACACGCTGGCGGTGTGCCCGCTTGGGAACCGCAGCGTCGGGCCCTCACTGGAGTCATTGGAGGAGATCTCTCGCTGCCGGCCGTCGTACGCTCCATGGCCGGCGGCGAGAGCAGTTTTACCGCGGTCGCGACCTTCTGCGAGGAAGTCATCTCGAGGAAGGAGGCGGCGAAGAAGGCCCGGGAGGACGATCTCCACTCGGACCCGATCCGCCGCGGGCGAACCGGGCGGCGGAGGTGCGCCTATCAACGCCTTATGCCACCCTGAGTGTGGCCGCGGATGGGCGGAGCGGGTTTTCCCCCCCCCCCATCCGCTTCACTGGCCACCCGCGAGGGGGCGACGTTACGTGTGTACCGTACGTCGCCTGAATTGAGAGTGTACAACATCTAGACGGTGCCCGCTTTAGTGCGGGCAGCCGCTGGGAGGGGTCCGGATGGCGTAAGAAAGCGGTTCCCGGATCTCTCCCGCCTCAGGCGCAGAGTGGCACACCGTGGTGGTTTAGTGGGTAGTCTGGCGAGTCAGTCAGGAGTCCCACACAAAGCGAACCCCCTGTCCCCGCGGGGGGAGCGAGGTGCGTAAAGGCATTCCACCACGTAAAAAAAAAAGAAAAACTCTGGCGTTAATCCGCTGATACTCAGAGGCCGCCTAATATTCGCCTTTCTCCAAGCCTCCGGAAAACCGGGGACAACTCTGGTGCACAGTTTTTAAGAAACACCGCTGAGATACCATCGGGTCCACTGGCTTTCCGGATGTCGAGTGACCGAAGCCCCGCACGGACATCACTCATCTGGAGGCGAATATCCTGCATAGTAGTGTCGTAGGACAGGATGGTAGGTGGGGGCATACCGCGGTCATCGATTCGGGAGTTAGCCGCAAAGAGATCAACAAGCAGTTTCCCTTTCTCCTGCGGCTGGTGGGCAAGTGATCCGTCAGGATATTTCAGCGGTGGTAGCAAAGGAAGACAGAAGTTTAAAACTACATTAAAAAGTATCTTCCGTGCTGACACCCGTAATGCAATGCTTGTATTAGTACACAAGTTTTACCATGCATTAACATTATAAAAAAAAGTCAGAGGTACTATATATAATTCATGTAGCATTACATATAGTACCTCTACCTTTTTTAAAAATGAATTCTAGCGAAATTAATTAATCCAAAAACCCTCTGCACACTAAATTTAATGAAAATCGGTGGACTCATTTCCGAGATTCCTATGATATAAATATTACTACTAGAATTGTTGGTTTAAATGTATTAGATAGATTAAGATAAAATAAATTTGTTAATGTTACATACAGATGTTAAATCATGTTTTCATGACCTAGTCGAATGTAACTTAAACTACTTAACTTATTATGTAACTTATATATATATACATACAGGAAAAAGCTTAACTGTCGAGAAATAGACATACATTTTAAAGATTTTAAGTTAGTTAAAATACATATATATAAAATTTTGAAAATTTATGTCTATTTCTCGATAGTGAAGCTTTTTCCTAAAGCGGTGATATAAAGATGACTCATATAAGTACGTAGGACAATACGTGAGCCGCGTTCGGCTTAAACTGTAACAGTAGATATTGTTATAGAAGTATATTTAAAAAAAAATTGATATATATTTTGACATATCATTGCTTTCATAAACAAGATTACAGCAAATCTTTGTTCTATGATGGACAGGCATGTCATTATATTAACGATATTCAGAGTAAGAAGTGAACCATATTGCATACCGTGTTCGTTAACTGTCAAGATCTTGAGCCAGTTGTCAGCCTGTCAGCAAAATCAGTGTCCATCAGGGTTTTCTCTCGGGTTAGGAAGCGCTCTCTCTTATAATCTAATAGTGAATAGACTCGAACTTTTTTACATTTTTAGGTCACTGAACATAGATATGCGAGAACCTTTACATTTCACGGCTCTCCCGTTGCTTGTTTGTTGTCAAATTGTAAAAAAAAATGTTTTATAGTTTCTTTGTCAAGTGTTACTATTATTATTATTCCATGTGCTTTGTTGATAAGAAATACTAGAAAACATTCTTACAGGAAACATAGTGTTCTATGTGGCATCAAAATTTAGGTATATTCCTTTCTGTGACCCAAATCCTTTACATAAAAATCATAGTCGTACGATAAATTTTTATGAATCATAATTTTCATGAATGAATATAAAATTAATGGGCAAATAATTAGATGTTTTTAAATAAAAGTTTTTTTTTATAAAATGAATTAAGCGGCAGGCACAGGCCGCACATACTAAAGCGCATTGCCGTCCTACCAAGTGCCCTTTAAAAGTAGTTTAAAGCAACGTATAAATGGCCTAAACGTCGGTCTCGCTGACTCATGCGAGTGTTTCCCCTTTAATTAGATCTTATTTATTACTACGCTTGAATAGAATTAAATTATATCGTCGTAAATATTTTGCTTCATTCCTATAGTTTCCGTTACATAAAAAAGTCATTTCTGAAAATGTAAAAAAATCCAGACAATTCTACTGATTGAGATAAAAATATAGTAATTAAATAGCAGAACAATATTTAATTTTGTACTAACAGTAATATGAAAATTGCTCAAGATAATGTTCAACAAAGTCTAGCTAAGAAATTATTGAAAATACTTTTGTAACTGGCTTTTCTTTACCTTTGAACAACTTGAATAATTAAAATTTGAGTCGTCTGAGGTTTAGATAAGATATGAAACTGAGTTTCAAATTAAACTAACGCTATCTTCTTAAATTAAGATCTCTATGTTATTAAATAACGTAACGTAATTAAATAAAATTTGATAGGGTTTTGATTTTTGAAATTTTCTGCTCTTTTTTTTTATTAATAAATTTATCCTATTGGAAAAATAATGTCTAATATACAAAGTCACGTTAAAAATATTTTTTTCAATGAATACTTAATTTAATCTATGGGTTTATCCATACTAACATTACAAATTCAAAAATAACTCTGTCTATCTATCTATCTGTTACCCTTTCACGACTAAAGCGCTATACCGATTTGTGTGAATTTCGGTAGAGATAAATAAGACCTTGGAAAACGACACAGGCTACTTTGTGTCACGATAACCAACCGTTTTCACCCGACTGCTATGGAAGGAGGGTTATATTTTTCAAGTATATGTATGTGTATGTATGTATATTTCTTTTGCATGGCCTAGAGCTTAAACGGCTTGTAGTATTTTTATGAGAGTGGTGTCAGCAGATTCATCTAGGTCGTGAGAGTATCATTGTAAAGATGACAGATATTGTCGAAGTCGGGTTTTAGGAATCATCAACGTATCTTAACGAGCTATTTCGTTTTGGTCAATTGGGTTTACGCTACTACATTTAAGTTGATAATTGATTCTATATTTAACTTATTCCTTTTTTGTATTTATTTCATATAATCTACACTATTTATTACTATAATGTGATATGAACATCTTTACTATTCAATAAAGAATTACCGTTTTACCTAGTTTTACACCAGATGTTATCCTACTCTTTCTCTTAATCATGTTTTTCTCTCGATCCAATGGTTCAATCAACAACCCATAATGTCCCACTACTGGGCTCAGGTCTCCTCTCAGGAGAGAGTTAAGGCCATACGTACCCAAGCTGGCCAAGTGCTGGTTGGGGACTGGCAAAACTACGTTGAAGCTACGTAATCTTGCCGTTGGATGTTTTAAAGCCGCCCAAAGGCCTCCAACTAAGCTTCACGACTGTTATCATATGATAACAACCGGGACCGACCGCTTAACTTGACCTCCGAACCACGGAGACGCTCATGGTAACATGCCACCAGCGGTCACCAATCTAAATACTGATCGCGCCGTTGTTACTTACCCTCGGTGATTGTTTTTAATCACCGAGTGCAACTGGGCTATGAGCGCCTCAAATCAAAGTTATTATATATATCTTTATTGTATACATGCAAAATTACAAAGTTAAAAACAGAAGATGAGTCACAAATATGCAAATGATACAATAGGCGGTCTTATCGCTCACGGCGATAAAAGTTTATACAGTTATGTCTAGACAGCGTAGTAAAGAAGATCAAAATATATTGTCTAATGCAGCAGTGAACTATTAAAGACCGGTGTAGAAGAATTTTGATGAAAGTGAACTTTCGTTTAAAATTAACAGAATGATTCACAATCTAAAACCCACAAAACTATTCTTAAAACTTCTCATTCATGAATTTTGATCGATTTCGTATGAAAGATACCTCTATCTACCGCAGAGACCTTTGTGTGATCCCCAACCCTAATCCATATTCAATTTACAGTTTAATCAAGTGTTAGATTGCTAAAAAACGATAGAGTTGTTAAGTGATCTAAATTTAGACTGAATTTCTAGAGGATTAGCTAAAAATCACATTTGGTGCCATAAAATAAACGTATTTTTTTGTAACTTTTTTGATGTTTTTAAATGTATCTTACATTTTTTTTATAAACTTTGCAAAATATACTTCACTTCAATCACTATACTTACCTCTTCCTACCTTACCTAGAGCCGAGTGTCCAAATTTTACGTCTGTCAATATAAATGTTGATTGTCCAATTTGAGCGTCGTCATTTTTCCAATTTTATTTATTTACAATTTGATTTTTATCGCTTTTATCGTTGTAACACTTTATTATATATGTATATTTATTATAATGTACAAAACATGAAACTTAGATTAAATTGAAATATCTAAAAATGTTAAAAAAATACCTGTCTATAAAAATATAAAACACACGTTTTGGGCGTCGACTTTCAAAGATTTTAAACATCAATTTAGCTTAGTTATATTGTTTTTATCCTTGTCACACTTTGTTATATTATAAAAAGTAGAACAGAGTGAATATGAAGCCAATAAAACACAATCTATACATTGTTTAACTGTGAGAGCTTGTCTTTGAAATAAATACGACCCAAAACCACTTGAATCACAGTGGAGCCGAGGTTTGAAGTGTAAACATACCCCAATTTTTGACGGTATTTCGAGCGGCCGAATACACCCCATTGTTGTTGAACTTATTGGGTGAAAAGGTAAGTAAAATAAGGTAAAGCGTACTTTTTCAGTATATATTGTTTAATATTCTATATGTACTAAATAAAATAATCATACTGTTTTATAAATTTTTAATAGAGTACATCGAAAAAAACAGCGCCAATACATTTTTTTTTAACAATTATTTTAATGAGGCTCGGGAGTAGTACTAGGAGTGCTCCCAAAATCGCGTAGCCCTTGAGGTATATTTGACAAAAATGGCGTCACACTTGAGGGTGGGCTTCAAAATTACAAAATAAATACTCTACTGGAATCTGGAAGTTACTTAAATACCGAAGCAGTTGCTGCATCACAATTTAAAAAACTAACAGTTCTATTCTTTCGAAAAATCGTATTTTTTTGTACAAGCCTGTTCTTGTAAGGCTCTGAGGTACATTTTACGTACTAAATCGGTTCATCATGAACAACCTTTGAAAGTCAACTGCTGGGCATCATCATCATCCTATCGCAGTCCAGCGCTGGGCATAGGCCTCTCTTTTCACTAAATCGCATTTGTGTTCACGTCATCGCGGGACAGAAAATGAACTATACTGTTTTTTCATAAAGTAATAACTCTATAGAGAAAACCTGAAACTTATTTTGATTAATTATATTATTTTGGAATTAAAAGGCAAATATATATATACTTTCCGATAGCTAGAGAGTTCCCCGAAGGGTCGAAACTGTATCTTATTCGCTGAAACTGTAATTTTAAACTTGTTCCGTAAATAAGAAGAAAAAATATGTAACCGCAAGACAAGCATAAACTCTTTCTGAGTACAGGAAGGATTTTATTATAATTGACACAGTCAATTTGAACCGACAAACAATGAGATGTTTGTAGAAAGGAAAGACTGTTATTATAATTTGACATTGTATTTTCATCATAATTGTTAGAAGCTTCTAAGTAAAATAATGTTTATTGCTATTTGAAATTTAGTCCTATAGATTCTATTAAAAAAAAATTGGAGTGTCTATTTGTAACAATAAAAAACCGCTTTGTACTAAATGCATTTTTTGGTAATTTTTGTCTTATGTCTGTCTGTTTCGGTTAATCTCTTTAAAGGCTGGACCGATTTTGACGGGACTTTCACTGGCAGATAGCCGAAATAATAAGAAGTTTACTTAAGCTAGCTAAGCTTTTTTTGACTTACTTTTTTAAGATATTAGTTACCCGCGGTTATAAAGGTGCAACAATAGCCGTGGGTAACACCGCAGGACTCAGCTGCTAATTAAAAAATAATAAGAAATGAATGATGAAATTTTTAAGGTGAGGGAAGGGAAGAACTCCTTTGTTTACATTGTACTGCGATGTAAAAACTTTTAATGGCTATGGAGGAGTAATAAATTTTATTCGTGTGTTCAACCGTAACGTGTAAACTCCTTAACTGATTTTAACGAATGGAACATCAATAGATTTGTAAAAATTACCCAGGCGACATGAACTAATGCGATGTTATACTTTTTACACTTTTTCTTGTATTCATTTGCAATTCGGCACTAAACGAATAGTGTTCTCAGACAATGCATATGGGCTACTCTCTTAATAAAAAAATATCCTAGATAGTTACAGTGATTCATGTTATTGCTTTTATTTAAAAATAGTATAAGTTATGGCAGGGATAGGGAATACGCAATCATAATCCAAGGTATTTATATAATTTATATTCTCAATTGTCGGTACTTAATGGCACTTGTTGCTATACATTCTAGAATTAAAATCACTTGTACTTACTCCATATACTTTGTTGTATTTTGTATATACAATGATGATGCCATAATGCGAAATCGGTCAAGTTCAATGGTGAAATAACTACAAGTGATTTTAATTTTAGAATAATTCTAGAGTTATAATTACATTTACCTTAAACAAACTCTGAAGAATTATTATTATTTGATCAAGCAAACTTCCTAAAATATGTTATTCCAAGCGCTAGATCAATCAGCTTATCTATGACAATCGCAACCGCGGGTGCCTAGCTACGGACGATTTAACTCAATGGGGTTTACTTATTTATAAAGGCTTCACTCAAATACTTGTTATGTAAAGGCAATTTATTGTTTGAAACGTTCACTGTTAATCAATCTTAGAGTACCAACCTTATAATTATCTTATACAATTATAATTACTCTGTACGAGTATGTATTTATCTAAGTAAATATATTTATTTTGTTAATAACCAAAACACACCTACTTCGTGCCTTCTCTGCGTCACCCATTAGCCAGGCATTAAGTCCTCCAATACACTTAATATGCATGATGTATAAATAAATACTATACGTGTATTCGATTACAGAGAATAATGCGCTAAAAGTTCCGTATGTAAAACGTGTACAGAGTCGTTACACTTTTGCCTCAATTATTACTATTTACAAAGAGATGTACAAAGAGAGCTTCTCCAATTATACAACTTCAGTGCCGCCATTCCGACGAGTATCATCAGAAGCATGAACCTTTAATTTCATTTCTTTTAAGAGTCTCGATACATTTTGCAGTTTAAGCGACAATTTGATACAAATTGTAACACCATGCATTGCTTTCTCTTTGTAATATATTCTCAATTATCTTATGAATTACATTTAATTCCAATCCAAAGTATGTTTTAAAGAATATGAAGGATTTTAAAACAAAATCAAGAATTTAATTTAGTTCTTTACGTAGTTTTACTTGAAAAATACTTTTCAGTAGTTTCAGTATAAAGATAGTGCTGAAAAAACTTGTGTTCGTCAGTTTTTGAAGCCCTACAATTATAATTGATGTATATTTAAAATGCGTTTTATTCTAACCTGGCAGTTTGAGTCTAAAATCGTTTCAAAATAGTTAAACCTTGTGAATATGTCGCAGGTATATTGTCATATTGTTAAGCCATAATATTACAATTTTGGTAGATTGTGATTCAAATTTATTTCTTAGAATTTTACAGGTATCTAGCAAACAAACTCTGTTTTATAAAATAGTTATTTGTATAATAGATATTTTCACGGAAATTGAAACGATCACTTATTAAAAGTATTACATAGGTTGCACGGGCCTTGGTCACAGTTCGACGGTAGATGGCTCTTCAATGAGCACTTCTGACAGCCTTCTCCGAAGCTGGTCGACGCTGCCTCTGTCCTTGGGTGACTATTTCCCAATCTGGGTGTAGCCAGCGTTGCAACAAGAAGCCTCTTCACGAGGGTCATTCGGTCTATGGCACAGTACGGCGCAACGATGGCTCTGATCGCCCAGAATGAGGCGCACTTCTGGTGGCCTCAGAGGGTATTGGCGGTCAGAGCCATACGCAGTTACCGCACCGTGTCGACCAAGGCGGCGTGCGCCTTGGCCGGGACACTCCCGTGGGATTGAAAGGTGGAAGTGCTCGCCAAAGATGAATTCCGGGCCCGAAGAGGTAAAGGAGTGGTGTGAAGCCGCCCGTCGAGCCACGATGGCTCGTTGGTCGTCCCGGCTGGAGGCTCCACGTGCTGGCTTTGCGACCGTGGAGGCTAATACCTTAAATTAGTGATCTCATCCCTTCCCGTGAAAATAACTATCATATGATGAAACGCAAAATTTTAAAAGTTGGTATAGTTATTTATAAACAAACGGTACCCACAACATATGCAAACTGAAAACTAACTAAGACAAGATTTAAGTGAAAAAGATAAATTGAAAGATAAGAAACCCCGAGGTTTACCTTACATCATGTTTTTACACGTTAATTTATTTATGGCAAATTAGCAGTACAAACTTACAGAATATTATCAGAACGTTTGCGTGCTGTGAAGTTACCTAATATAGGCTAGGCAAAAATGTCAATTCGTAAATTATAAATTAATTCTTACAACTATAAGCCCCTAGATAACAAACGAGGNAAGCCCCTAACAATGACAAAATCCATATACAAATAACTATCAATCTGATACAGATATTTCAACAAAACATATATTTTGAACAAAAAAAATAAGATTAATTATTAAAAAAACAAAGAAAAGCAAAATAAAAATAATGATGAATTATTAATACATAGCATTGGCCAGTCAATATTCATTTCACTTGGCTGTATATAATTAGTTATATATGTATTTATTTTGTATAATTAGCACTAGATTTGACAAAAAATAAGTCTGTAACTGGAGTATTTTACAGGAAACTTAATTTCGAATAATGAAACCTAGAGATATATTTGTACCTTTACACATTTGTTTAACGTGTTCATGAAAAGTTAGTTTGCTATCTACAGTTACCCCTAGGTCACGTATGCTGTTAACACGCTCGGTTCACCTTCCAGCTCGAAAGTGGTTATGATTGGTGAGCGAGATACCATGAAGGTAATGGCTTTAAATTTGCAAATGTTGAGTGACAGTTTATTTTGCACACTCCAAGATACGACCTCATCAATATCCCTCTGCATCGTCTTGCGATCTCCAGTGTTATTAATAGGGAGGAATAACTTGAGATCGTCAGCAAACAACACACACCAGCCCCAGAAAGTACACTAGGCAGGTCATCGGTCACGACGAGAAACAGTGTGGAACCGAGGGTATTGCCATGACTTATTCCTGATCGAGTATAGTTTTTTTTATGGAACAGGGGGAAATGAGTCACAGTACAGGCACATAGTGCATATGCACAGTGTGGCTTTCAGTAAAAGTTTTTTTTTTTTTAAATATTTTTGACATGAACTATTTATTATATTGTGTCTAGCAATTAACGTCTTTCGGGACTGATTTTAAAAATATTAAAATGTATCAGCACTTCTCTTTCGTAATTAACATAGCAAAAGTAACCGAATGTATGTAAAACCTCTTTTTCCAACTTGACATTTACGAATCGTAATATCTTACCTATGACAGAAAAAGTAAATCTCTTAGGGGAATTAAGGATGTAAGTCGGGGCGTGAGTTTGGATGTCCAAAGATAAAATTTGGATGAAGAGACTATTATATTTAATCTTTTCCTACATAACATGTGGGTATATAAAGTCTGCTACTTAAAAATTAAATTTCAAGCAACTTATTCTCCAAGGATATGTGTCGTATGATATTAATAATAATAATGAATCCCTTCACTCTCTCTCATAAAACTTACTTTTTCAGGTTTAAATAATGACACAGTAATCAGAAAAATTTGTAGTAGCCTGATTCAGGATAATATAACCTGCAATTACTCATCACCAGGGCTTTCCTTAAGAAATAAATCAATAATAGGCTTTTCATATAAGAGTTAGGCGTTTAGGTGATGGAAATTGCGACCCAAGAATAATTAAAAGCAAAAAAGAAAAGAGTCTAAATTTATATTTGAAAACCAGGGTTCATTTGTAATATGTTGTAGTGTTTGTTTTCCGTATATATGTAAAACAATACACAGATGCCTACATTTTTTTTTCTATATGTAGACCTGTCATAGATTACTCTACCTGATGGAAAGCATAAGCAGAATCCAAAAGTGGTCGTCACCATACTCATTTCAAATGCCATAATTCAGCATGGTTACCCACAATATGGCGGTCTGTTGATATGCTTCTGCATGATTGGATCTCGTCCGGTCTCGCACTCACCGAGGAAACACAACAGCACGAATACTTTATTAAGGTTAGTCTTCTGTGCCAGAGTAGTATCGCCTTGGTCGAGCCTGGTCGTTCGTGCTAAAATCAGCTGTACTACATTTTAACTCCTAAGTGTTTTAGTATGTAAGCTCATGAGAACTCATGTTATTGATGTTCATTTGTAATCATGTAGCTTAGATTATACATAATTTTAATTTCTAACACTGAACTTACTAAATTCAGGAATCATTATATTTTACGTCTGTAATGGAAATTGACAACATTTTACTTCGAAGTTGTAGATACAAATTATCTTAATTAAGTAATTACTTCGTTCTATTGTTTTAAAAAAATTGTAATAAATGTGGTAGGTACACATTCTGTTCTTAAGTATCTGGGCCTAATTCTTAACGGCAGCTCTTCGACGAGCGCTTCCGCTTACTCTAAGGTTGGTTGACGCTGCCTCTGCCCTTGTTTTTTTTGTAACTTGTTGATACCCCCTCGGGCCTTCACCCCACCAAGGCTTGTGGCGGGGCGGTGTGTCGGGATCGAACCAACTAAAACCACACGGTGTGCCACTCTGCGCCTGATACGGGAGAGATCCGGGAACGGCTTTCTTACGCCATCCGGACCCCTCCTAGCGCTTCTCCGCACTGAAGCGGGCAACGTCTGATGGTAAAAACTCTCAATTTAGGCGACGTACGGCACACGCGTTACGTCGCCTCCTCCGGCTGGCCTGTGAATCGGATGGGGGGGAAATCCCGTCCCGCCCATCCGCGGCCACACTCAGGGTAGCATGAGGCGCTGATAGGCATGAGGCGGATCGGGTCCGAGTGGAGATCGTCTTCCCGGGCCTTTTCCGCCGCCTCCTTCTGCGAGATGACTTCCTCGCAGAAGGTCGCGACCGCGGTACGCTGCCTCTGCCCTAGATCGACTTTTGCCCAATTTGGGTTGAGTTTCGGATCTCACCACTCAGAATAGGGTACGCTTCTGACACTCCTGGGGTCGCCCATATCGCGCGTGCGGAGCTTTTGACGCACGGCGGCCCCCTTCCTTTACCGAGACTCTCCAACCCAGCTTCCTGCAGGAAGTGGTCGAGGGCCTATTCCCGCAGCGGGTGGAACACACGCCCCCGTCGATGGCCAGTTCAGTCGGAGACGACGGGGCCATTCAGCTCGACGTTCCGCTCGTCAAGGAATCGGAGGTAAATTGCCTGAAAAAAGATGTGATAATGTTATTTTTTTATTACTTATTATAAAAAGATTTTGTCCTACACTTTTTTGCTCGTCAACTTCATTTCTTTTGTAAGACAAAAATTGTGTACCTATTTGACAAATAATGACACATATTTATGCTTAAACGAAATTATTATTACTTTACTTACGTATTTTCATACTACATATTACTTGTCCGAAAGTACCTCTGTCTGTAAAGCTTTCACGACTAAGCCGCTGATTCGATTTTGATGAAATTTACAATGGAGATTCTTTGGTTTTTAAGGAAAGACGTAGGCTACTATTTACTGCGATAACTAACCAACGTGGGCAGGCCGCGGGCTGTAGCTAGTATAATATTATAAGGATGTAAAGTTCATGCACTTATTGGGGATAATCTCTGAATCTACAAAACCGATTTTGATAATTCTTTTACCAATAGAAAACCGCATGTAAGACTATGATAAACGACATATACGTCGAACTGCGGGCAATAGCTATCATCACTTAATGTTTTAAGGTTGTTTTTTTAAATATTTTTAAGGATTATCTTATGGATTTTCTTGCCGGTTCTTCTCCATAAAAATGACATTTTAGAATCGAGCCACTAGAGCCATAGTACAGCCACATATAACGTTTCGAAAGTATTTATAAAAGCCCATTTTAAATAAAATTATGAACAATTTTGATCTTATCTTATATATCTCAGTTTAGTTCATGCGCAGATCACTGAAGAAACATTCTATTGGTCTGAGACTCTGAGACTAATACTGTCTCAACTTATCAGAAATGTTTATACTTCAAAATATTAAAAATAATAATGTTGTATCGAATAATTGCGTAACAATAGATATTTAATATAATTAACGAGCAATAGATATTTAATATCTTATTTAAGATTAACGATTTGTAAAACGATGAGGCGGCTCTCTAAAATTACAAAATGGGGTTCCACTGCTCCTATTTGGTTCAGAAAATTGAATTAATTACCAGTGAGACGATCCACCAATAGAGTAGCATAATTTATGAGGTTGGGATTAGAATCAGATTAACAAATTGAAAAATCTATATAAATAAAAATGAATCGCTGAAATGTATGTACGCGCATAACTTTCTTTTGACTCCATCAAATTGGATAGGTCTATTTTTTATGTGTTCATAATTGCTGGGAGAAGAAAAAAGATAACAGGAAAGTTATGTTTTTGGTCCGCGACTGTCCACTACGTGTGAAGGGTTGAAGCGGGGATAATTACTTAAACAATCTTCCCCCACCCTCTTCCCTAACCTCCAAAGGCCGGCAACGTATTTGTGAGGCCTCTAGTGTTGCAGGTGTCCATGATTGGCGGTAATTGCTTACCATTAGGCGATACGTCTGCCTGTTTGCCCCCTAGTTTCCATTAAAAATTAAAAAGATTATTTAGAAATTTAGAAAATATTTACGTAAGGAAAAATGGCGTTACGGAGTTCGCCGGGTCCGGAGTAATTTTAAAAAATAGCTCAGAAGATATGAGGACGACTGCCACCCAATTTTAACCTCACAGGGATTCTATCCGTTAAGATAATTTTTATGCATTTATTTCTCTAATATCGCTATTATTATTAAATTCTCTATGCATCAGACCCATATAGGAGACTGGCTAACATATGCAACATTGTCTGCGTGACCTACTACTCGTAGCGTGATGTTACAAAATGTAAACAAAATTTGTTTACCATAAATAACGTTATAGTTAGCCAACTTCAAAAGATATACTGGGATATAGGTATTGGGACATAGGACATAGTTGCTTTTTAAGGAAATTTCAAAGAGAAACAATTCACAACGGTTCTTTTACACACAATTTATGTAAAACTTTAATGGTTTACGTCCGTTTCATAAACTACTCCTAAATTAATTAACAGTACCTGGATGACCGACCTCTAAACGGTTTTTTTTTTTGATAAATTTTCGAAAAATTAGTCCTAGTTCCATTTATCGCCCCCTAAGCCCCCAGCATACTAAATTTAATGATAATCTTTGGAGCCGTTTCCAAGATTCAGATTATATATCTACAAGAATTGCTTGTTTTACTAATATATAATTATTTAGCATTTTAGCAATTTTGCACACTGAGTCTGTACCTCCAAACTACAAAACGATTTAGTTGATTTAACTTGCAGATTGAATAGTCACTTCAATAACAAGGAATTCGATGTTTGAGGAGACATTCATGCCAATAATTTATTAACCGAAAGCTTTGCCAGAGCACACTTGAATATTTTCAACATTGATCTCGAAGATTATGCTCTAAGTGAGTAAACATTTAAATTAATCGTTGAGTCTTTGCTTGCTAATAATTTCAGAGTAATTAGTTGCTCTTAGATATTAGATGTGTGTTGTTTGAGAAAGCAATACGTTACCAACAATTCAAAAACATCTATGTACTTAGCTTTCTAAGGACAGGTTTATTTGGTTAAAAAATATTACATACACCCATGTTACACAAGATACATACATACATATTGCACAACTAATGTTATTTATTTTTTAGAATTGATAGTTTTAATTATTATTGTTGCCATAAATAATAATCTCTTTGTAATTTCAAATTAAATCTTTTCACTAAATGTATACAGAAGTACAAGTATATCGGTATTTACATTGTCTGTTTATTCCGTCTTACATTTGGAATGACTGGATCAATTTGGGACGGGCTTTCACTTGCAGATCGTATAATGAGTAAATTAGGCTACGTATATTAGAAAAAATAAGAAAAAAATAGAGTTACGAGAAAAATAATTAAAATCTATATTGCACAGCAAGTACTACATGAAATCTAATCACACTGTAATAATATTCACAGTTCTCTTCCTGGTGGTAAAAATAAATCTTTATGTTAATGTAATCTAATTAATTCTCGTGTTGTTTTTGATTGCATAATATGAGGACATTATCATTATCACAAAGGTTTTTCTATGGTAAATGTATACCTTTGTCCATACCAACCTGCCACTCACAAGGGATCAAAAGGTCATGTGTAAAATAACACATAGCAAATAATGCTCTAGTAAACTTCATTATCGTTTGAAAGGTATTTGAGGATTTACAAAAGAGATCACACACATTTGAACATATTGATATTACGTTCTGACTGTTCTTAATTAGGTTAAATGTCAAAGCAAACACACCACCTCAAAACTGGACCAGGAAATGAAACGTCTCACTATTGACATAAACTAAATTAGCTTGCGGTATATAACTTAATAAGTTTTTAAATCAAGATCGGACTAAAATAGTTGAAATGAAACTTCAATTGAAAAGATTTTAAAGTTGCTGATAGTATTTTCATTTGATTTTTACACGCTAGGATTTTCTTTTATCATCATCAACCAAAAATTTTAAACAAGCACGACTAAAAGAGCCGAGGCCCAAGAAGGGCTGCTATTCTTATTTCTTGAGGATGAGTGTTCTGAAGAGAAAAGATCACTAATTTGTTTAAAAAAACAATGCTTTTTAACAATAACTGCTAAAAACGGACTACATATACGATCATTTCGTTGTTCTTCTGTCTATGTGTATGTTCTTCGGTCAATACCCTTCTTGCCAATACCCACCAAGCAATGGAAATAATCCCAAAAACCGTAAATGTGTAACGGCATCACAAAAAAATGGTAATTATAAACTTATTTGCAGTCGGTACAGTGACCATGAGATGGATCTATGTATGAGAGCTACAGTTTTGCAACAGCAAAGTTACAATTCTCTACTTAACTAAAATATTTTACGGAGCCCTCGGTACGCACTTCGCCGGTTTTTTTAATACCATCACGGTTAAACTTAATGTAAAAACTTATCTTCTGCCTAATTCAGTTACTTTTTTTCTGTCTAAGTTATCTCACACAAAATCTAACCTCAATTCTTAAGAGTCGGACTTAAAATTCACTGTACATCTTGGAGTTCTTTTTAGGTACTCCTAGACTTCAGTATGTTATTATTTACGTACATTTTATTGTTTCACCAATTACAGATAAATTACAGATATTTTGTCTGACAGATGGATAGATTTATATGAAAGATATGTCAAATTATCTGACATATAAGCTATCAGAAACTTATCTGTAACCGGTGGAACAGGAACAAACTATGAAACCTGTATAGTAATTTAAAGTATCGTCCCATAAATAATTAGAGGCTAATATTTGTTAATTTTACTGTTACATTACATCGTTACTCAAAGTTTCATGTTGATTTAGTCACACTCGGTCGATACATTCTAGGTTTTCTCATATTTGACTGCCTCGTTGGCGCAATGGTAGCGTATGCAATTGGTATGCTTGAGGTTCAATTCCCGGGTTGGACCAAATGTTTGTATGATCTACAAATATTTCTTTCAAAGTTTCGGATGTTTTCTATGTTTAATATGAAAGTATTTACAAAAAAAAGTATAAATGTATTCATATCAGTTCTCGTACCAGTACCCAGCACCCATAACACTAGCTCTGCTCAGTTTGGGACTAGATGGCGTTATGTGTTAGATGTCAGAAATATTCACTATTTATTCATTTTTATAATATTAATTATCTAAGTAGCTTTTGCCCGTCCCTCCTCGCGTTTGTATATCGGTTACTGCGGTAACGAGTAGCTTGTCCTTCCTCAAATATTAATGTATCTCCTTGCCAAATTTTATTGAAATAGGTACAGTAGTTTAGCCATGAAAAGATAACAGGAATACAGACTGACTGAGTTACTTTCAAATTTACAATACTAATATAGATAATATTGACCAAGCCATTTGATTAAAATAAATATAAAATAATGGTACTTAAACGTCTTAACTTCCTGAAATAATAGTGCTGATTGACAGAGTTTTGCACGTTTTTTTTTGGTAAATTTTCTACAAATGAAGCCTGCATTAATCGATTTGTGGCCCCTAAACCCCCTGCATACTAAATTCATGAAAATTGTTTCCGAGATTCAGATTATATATATGAAACGTTTTCGATTAATACTCACTGTAATACGAGCAATCGGTTTTATTTTTAATAGAATTAGATAAAATATTTTAATGTTCGTTATTAATAGTATTAACAAATTTATGTAAAATACTTTCGATGAAAAAAAATTGGCTGCGCAGCTACCCTCAGTGGGCTTTATATATTGGATGATTTATAAGCAGGGGCTTTCTTTATAAAAACTTAGTAAAGAAAATATAATCATATATTTTTAAAATCTTCGTATATCTTAAATGTTTTTAAAAGTTTTTAGTCATCATTATACTGAAGAGCCCAGTCAAAGAAGTTAGCTTCGAATTGTGGATTAAGGATCACTCGATGTTTAAAAAAGAAAAGTTAAATTCTAGCGAAGAGAAAATGATTCTTGACATTTCAACTTCGATTCTAAAAATCAGAGACAATGATAATTCACTCGGTACTCCAACTAGACGTTACAAATTAATTAGTGGCCGAAGATATCATTTTTTTTATAATATAATATGAAAAAAGAAAGAAAGAAAGTAAAATATTTATTTTAGCAACAAAAAGTTATACAAAAGGTAATTAACAATAGGTTTGCAAAATGCCAAAAATGGACCCGATTCAGCATTATATCAAACAAAGCGTCTGACGCTGGTTTTCAATTGGGCCTAGGTGACGCCGTACATAAAAATATTTTACATAACCGTGCCATAATATATACAATAACAAAAAACAATAATTACACACACAAAAAACAATAATTAAACACACACTGTATTGCCCCATACTTACATATTTTAACTTTGCGAGGATGGCTCATCTACATTATGGAACTGAGTGGGAAGCGATGCATTTTGGTATGCTATATAAGAGACGTGTTAACATACAGCATATTCAGTCTCCGCTGTGCGTCAATTAGATACTGCCGCAATCTGTACTTGAATGTGCCGATTGTATTCAATAATCTTAAAGGTGGTGGCAAATATGATAAAAATCTTTGATATAACCATTAGTAAAAAGTGAAAGGCGAAGATAAATGTGAGATGCGAATAAGAGAACAATCTGCGCAGGACAACATCTCCGCAAAGAAAATGAAAACTTCAAACAAACCTTATATTTAATCATTAGGCCGGTGTGACGTGCCATAGCAGACCAATATCTCATTTTTTAAAAACTCCTATGTCTATCAGAGAACTAGGATGTCCATTGATGACGATTTGATAAAAAAAATGAACTAACGTTCAAGATGAATTTATAGACATTTTCAAAAAGTATGGACAAAAATACATACAAAGTATAATCAAAGTAACCTTAGATGTGAAATATCTGTGGGTCGAATGGACCTTTGCATCGTCGCGTCGTCGCCACACTATATTGATGGTATATGTAACGTGTAATGCGGTGTGGCTATGGGTATTCGTGGCTACATCGCCGCGCCATGCGCTAGTGTCTCTGCAGCTCTCTCCGGCTGCTTATCACAATCATGTGGTACAAATTTTGTCCACTAAATAAAATTATTATATTCCATGTAACATCATATCTGATAAATGACATGCAGCGGTATCATTTAGAAATCCATTTCTTTTGATAAAATTAAGTTTTTGAACAAATGAATATTTTGAGAGTATAAAAATGCTGAAAAACAGTCCCCAACCCGCACTTGGATTATGATGATGATAAAAATGCTGTAGTGGTATTAGGAATCTAATAGCAGCTACGAATCGATTTGAGACTGGTATCCAGAATATGTACAGATTGCATGTTTGAGAGTACAAGACTGTTTACTTGTAAACACTCCACTTGGCGTACAAATATGTCAAATAAAATGAGGTGAGTTTGCTTTATTTATACAGAAAAAAATACTTTTATTTGGCTAAACATCATAAAATATTTTTGATCAAAGGCTATGTTGATATACCAGTATGAGCATAACCAATATTTATGAAACTTTGAGAAACAAGTTTAGGTAAAGCAACGGGGTGCAAAATTATGACAAGCTTATTAAAAATATGAAGCTACATCATAAACCTACGTTATTTAATTACGCGATGTGGGTTATGATACTAATAAATACTACCTACAACGTAGTTTGTTTCTATAGAGTTTTAGTAATAACTAGATAAGTCCAACAGTATTACTCGTATATAAATATATACTATAATAGTACTCGCCGTACAACATCAACAGCGGTTAATGCCGCGGGGTAAACTTAGTCAAAAAAATCTATGTTACGCCTTACACATCAGCTATCTGCCAGTGAAAGTCCAGTCAAAATCCGCCCAGCCGTTTCAAAGATTAGCCGGAACAAACAGAAAGAAAGACAGACAAAAATGCTATATATGTAGGTATATACTTTCAAATGCATTTAGTGAATAGCTGTTTGTTAGAAATTACAAAGAGACATTAATCTAAAATATATTGCGTCAACATCTTATGACATTTGACTTCAAAACCCTATTTGATAATATACATATGTATTTATCTTTATACGAATTAATACTTTTCTATATTTAATGAATACAGTCAGTTCAAATGAGGATCATATTCACATAAATGTGTTGACAAGTTTTACAAACATACACATATAAAACCTTGCCTATTTCTAAAAAGGCGAAAGCAGAAGCGTGCAAGTATTTCCTGCTACAATTTTATCACACTTACTCATTGGAAGACAAGTCCATTGACGTCAAAGGGAATTAGATCAGAAAATTGTAGGTTCATCATGAAAGTCATGCCATGTCATTGTTTCAGGAAAACGTATATTTTTTATAAGATATAATAATATATAATAATAAAGCTTATTTATTCCAAACATTTTAGGTACAATTTTACAGTTATATATATATATATTAATTTAAGGTTTGGATCCCATCTGGGTAAAAGCCTCCTCCATTTCCTTCCATTGAGTCTTGTTTTTGACGGTATTCATCCAGTTCACGCCAGCGAATGGGATTATATCATCCACCCACCGTTTTTTTGGTCTACCTTTTTTTCTTTTTNTTTTTTATAAGATAAATAGATAAAAAAAAAGTGTTACAGAGTTTTTTTAAGTGAGTACGTAAAATAACAGATATATATTGTATAACGGACAGCCTATTGTCATAAACTTCGTCAAATCTCTTCCAGGCAACTTCAATTCTAGGCAATAATTGTTAAAATTCAAAGTAAGCTTAGTACAGTGTAAAAGAAAAACAAATAATGTTTATTGTAAAAAAATGGTTTACCTTAATAGTGGAAAGAAACTGTTAGTAGCAAAATTTCGATTATTGATTTACTTCCAAATCAATCGTAGGTTTGTCGAATATTCGAATAACTACTTAGTGTTGGTCCAATATTTTTTTTTATATATAATCCCGCCAAAACTCTAGTCTACCTCATGGAAAGCATTAGCAGAACTCAAGAGTTGTGGCTATCATATTCATTGCGAATGCAGACAATGCAACAATGCAGCATGGTGAACCACATCATGGTTGCCTAGTGATGCTTCTGCATCATTGGGCTTCCGGTCTCGCTCAATCCTTCTTGGCATGTACGAGTTCCCTTGTATGATCTTTGGTCTGAGGAATGAAGGTAAGATCTTTCAGAAATTCGTCGATGAACTGACTAGAAGCCGTGATTTCGTGTATTCCTAATACGATGCTTTCTTTGCTTCTCCCAGGATGAGGACCAGCATGAACAGCACTTGCAACAGCTCTTCGGCCACATGAAAGAATACGGCATCCTCTTCAACACTTCGAAATGAGTTTTTGGAGCCAGTAAGTTTCTTAGGTTACCTACCACATTTCAGAAGCGGGCAACAAGCCACTGGAACCAAAGTACAGGCAATTGACGACTTTCGCGTACCTAAGACTGTTAGACAACCGAGACGTTTCTTAGGCATGCTTAAGTATTACTGGCGCTTTTTTTCTAACTCAGCGGTGTCTCAAGCCCCTCTTAATGCTTTACTGATAGGCTCGGTAAAAGCTTCATAGCCCGTCGACATATCCGGTGATACACTAGTTGCTTTTAATGAATATAAACGTTCACTTGCTAGCGCTGCACTACAACCAGACAGCGATACTAAACTCGCGCTCGAGGCTGACGCGTCTGACTTAGCGATAGATGCAGTACTGCAGCAATCAAAGCACGGCAACTAGCAACCACTTGCATTTTTCTCTCGCAATCTTAGCCCCTGACAGCAAAAATAATTCACCGTACTACCGCGAGCTTTTGGCAACTTATGAAAGCATTAAGTACTTTAGGGATATGCTGGAAGGGGCAGACTGCAAATGGGTAAATACCTTACCCCTTGTGTTACTAGATATTAGGGCATCCTACAAAGTGGGCTTCATCAGCTGAATTGGTCTTTGGCAAACCTTTACGTCTTCCCGGAGATTTTTTTTAGGCAATTATTCCTGATTCCACGAATCTAACGGATTTCTCCTCAACCAAAATAAAATGTTATATTTATAAGATTTAAAATAGTCTAGCCACCTACTTTTAAAGGTCGGTGTATCACGGTCCCTTAAAATTTTCTTACTCCGGTACATACGAGGTGTTCGAGGGTGGGAACAAAATATACAAGATACTTGTCAAGGGTAAGGGCGTCAAAGTATCTATAGACCATCTTAAACTAGCCCACACACTCGTCGATCCATCTACTAACACCTTACCCCTACCAACCCCTACTAATTATGATATATGAGCGTTAATAAACTTGTGTATTTAACTTCAACTCAACTTTCATATCTGGAACTTTCTGTGAGTATCATTTACCTATACTACAATGCAAACAAACACATTATTAGTGAGATGAAAATTTATAAAATATACATACTCGTCGTCCGTGTAGTGATAAATTAAGAATACGACATGTCAACACTCCTATTCATCCCGACTAAGAGAACAAAATTTCGCAGCACCAAAGGGCAGCAGGCCAAAAGCCTTCTTTCTGAGGCAATTTTTTTATGGAGTAGCTGGCAAACTAGCAAATGTATCGCCTGATGGCAAGCAATTACTGCCGCCCAAATGTATACCCGTAACACCAGAGGCGTCACAAGTGCGTTGCTGACCTTTGGGGGATGGGGAGAGGGATGGGGGAGGGGTTGGTTATGGGCCTCTGTTATTCTCACACACTCAGTGAAACAAGGGCTGTTTCACACCGGTTTTCTGTGAGGCCGTGGTATCACTCCGGTCGAGCCGGCTCATTCATGCTAAAGCGTGACTCTCCCATTATGAGTGACGGGTCCTAAATCTAGTCAGTGGATAAATTCAGTCTGTTATGTATTGACGATGATTATAGTCCCTTCTTGATTTTTTATTAATAAAGGTAGAATAAACATGAGGGATACGAGGAGGTCTTCAAATTGGAATTCAAAGGATTTTCTAATAAAATATAAGATATACGATTTTCTTTCTTAATAATGTGTTTCAAGATGAAAAACAAAATACTTGACAATATTTTGAAACAGATTTTTAGGAAAAATCTTTGTGCTTATTTTAAATAAACTCTTATTTTAAATAAGCTCAAAGATTTTTCTAGTCGATTATTTCAAACAATAACTGTTTCCGCTATAAAATACATTGTTATAATTTGATAAAAGAATGGTTTTACAATCTAGCGCCGGAGGGTCTTTGGGTCTCTGGAACATTCAATATTATTCTTTATTGTGATGAAATTATCGTAAAAAAAAATATATGTTTTATGGAATAGGGGCAAACGAGCAGACAGACGTATCGCCTAATGGTTAGCGATTACCGCCGCCCATGGACACCCGTAACACCAGAGGCATCATAAGTGCGTTGCCGGCCTTGGGGGATGGGGAGGGAGATGAGGGGAAGGGTTGGATTATGGACCTCCGGTTTTCTCACTCACTCGGTGAAACACAGCGCAGGCGCTATTTCACACTGGTTTTCTGTGAGGCCGTGGTATCACTCCAGTCGAGCCGGCCCATGCATGCCAAAGCGTGGTTCTCCCACAGTAATAACGGTGACTTTGTTTCAGAGAAAATTTATACGAAGTCCAATAGATTATTGAATTGAGCTAGAAATAATCCTAATAGCCACAAGCTAAATTCAAAAATTTTGAAATCCTCCTGCATCTTGAACGGTACTGCTCTAGAATGCGCTCTCACTCGAAATCAAGATGTCCATAAACCGTTTTACATTTAAAAAGAAGATGCATGACCTCCTTCTTAACAAAATGGCAGAAACTACTTACCGATAATTGGTACATATTTGAGTTTTAACAGTGTACTAATATAGTTGTGAGTATGAATATTTATATATGTATAAATTTGTGTATGTATTCAAGATTTCTTTCATTCCCATTTCATTTCAAACCTCTGTGCACCACCTACCTTACAAGAATTCTACACCACCCTAAGGTTGACTAGAAGAGAATACCTTGGGCATTAAGTCCGCCATTGTACAAAGGTGCATAAAGTTTTAAATAAAGAAACAATGCAATCCATACTTATTATTCTTATTTTTGTATACTATTTACCTATCTATACCTATCTATGCCTAAATATATATATATATATATATATATATATATATATATATATATATATATATATATATATATATATATATATATATATATATATATATATATATATATATGTATATATATATACCTATGTATATAAAAATTCAAAAGTAGCTTTCGATCTGCCTGTTTCGCTTTTACGGCTAAACCGGTGAAACGATTTAGATGAAACGATACAAACATAGATCGGATTTCGGAAAAGGACTACAGACTTTTTGTAGCAATTACCGACATGTCGACGAATGCGAGTCGTAGGCAAATCCAAGTTTATTAGAAAATATTGGTAAAATTTAAAAAAACGAACATTTAGGTAGAATAGCAAAAGCAACAACGATAATCGAGATATTAGAACCACATGATAGAAATAAACAAGGTAATTACAAAAATCTTTGCTGAACAATAAAAGTATTGGCACCACAGCAAACGAAGACACAGATGTTCGTTACGAGCTTAACCCAGACGATAAGCACTCTTTATTAAAACATATTTCGTTCATGTGAAAATTATTTACTATCAAGTGATTTAGTAAGAACAAATATATTAAGAAATTAATATTTTCATCACAAGACTTTACTAAACAATCCCTTAGCTGGGTTGTGAGTGTTTTTCATTGAATCTCCTTCAACCTTCGCTCACGTTTCTATTCTCTTGTTTTATCTATACTAATATTATAAGGAGGTAAAGTTTTTAACTTTGTGTGTATGGTTATATGGGTAATCTTTGGCAGTACTGAAAATTCGTTCACTAACAGAAAGCGACACTATTCAGGAATGACATAGGCTATATTTTAAATAAATTGAAAAATAATAATTCGAATTAATCATTTACCTGATTACTCCATCGAGGGAGAGCTACGCTTCGGCGTGAATGGGCCGGCTCGACCGGAGTGATACCACGACCTCATAGAAAACTGGTGTAAAACAGTTGTATTTCATCTAGTGAGTGAGGATACCGAAGGCCCATTTTTTTTTTTACGTGGTGGAATGCCTCTTACGCACTTCGCTCCCCCCCCCGTGGGCACAGGGGCTTCGCTTTGTGTGGGACTCCTGACTGACTCGCCAGACTACCCACTAAACCACCACGGTGAGCCACTCTGCGCCTGAGACGGGAGGGATCCGGGAACCGCTTTCTTACGCCATCCGGACCCAGGATACCGAAGGCCCATAGCTCAACCCCTAAAGGCCGACAACGCACTTGTGAGGCCTCTGGTGTTGTGTTGTAATCGTTTACCATCAAACGAAACGTCTGCTTCGTTTGCTTCCTGCTATCTAAAAAAATTCGTTGCCTACAGGGTCAAAATACAGCATTGTAAAAAACCATACGTTTGGTTCTCTCTTATTCATCATCATATCTTTCTTATTTTACTTATAAATGTTAAAAAAAAAACCTATTTCTGCTTACTCATTCAGGAAAAAAAACATTTTGTTTCACTCAAGTATTTTCAATTTAAGCTATCCATCATATATGTAAATTAAATAAAACAAGTACCTCGAACACTCATCTACAACATTTACCAAGAACTAACAAAATAATTTTGTTAGTGTTTCAGTACAATAAAGTAAGAGTTATATTTGTAAATCACGTTCTTGGAAAATGGATCAACTAAAGTAGTTACAACATTAAAATAATAGTTCATATTATCTTTGATAATATGAACTATTATTTAGAGGCAGGTATATAATAAAGTAATAAAAACACACAATCATTTGTTTTGTTGATAAATATAGAACTACCACTATATATTTTTGATAAGAAAATGCTTTATGCTTACTTGAATTAATTTTGTTTTTCATTATCATCATCAATTTAAAAGTCCATAAAGCCTTTAAAGGTCCACTACTATACAAAGGCCTCTCTTTAGAATGGAGATTTTGGCGACACTGGCCCGACAGATTAGTATAGGCTATTGTCTAGATTTCCTTGTCTTTACACTTATGTGGTTCTGCGTGGCTCGCTCCCTTAGGCACTTCTGACGCACTTATGAGGCCTCTGGCCTTTGTTGTGTTGTAATCGCTTACCATCAGACGAAATACATGAGATGAATAAGGGAACACTTCGTAATATTAATCTTCAATACGAATTCCTTTATTATCATAAAATAAAATATTATTTTCAAATTATAACATTCAATAGGATCTCATTAAGACTGTGAGATGTGTGATACCTGAAATCATAACCACATGTGATAACCATACACTCAAATAAACATGTACGTATTAGCATAATTAAAAAATATAATTTACGTAGATGAAATATCTTCCTATATACATTAAGCTTGAAGTGTTTTTAAGGAGATTCAGAAGTTCTCTGGTACCGAGATATGACATAAACCGTTTTATTATCTTTTTCCTTACCTTTATTGTTCCTAAGATTATGTACAGTCCGCTTCTAGTTCAATCAATTAAACCTAAATATCAGTTTACCATATGACAGGCGACTGGACTCCACAATATCGAGGGTGAACTGAATTTGAAGGTGATTACTTTAAAACTTTAAAAAAAGTTATGTGATAGCTTATTTTGAATGAAGAAGATAGGGACTACCTGTCCTAACTAACATAGTAGCGAAAGTACCATTAAATATAAAGCGGTAATGAATATCAAAATCAATGATATTGTTGTACATCAATGTAGTTTAATACGGTAATTACTATTAAATTATCTTCCGTATATAATACCATTGTACAATTTAAACGACAAATGAGGTTCATTTTAGAACATTCTTTCCAAAACAGATTTCGTAAATTGTATGTCAGGAATTTCAGCTGGAAATTTCATAGTAGTCAGAAATCACCGCTTTCTTCTTTTCTTGATCATAATTCCAGAAAACAATAGTAAAGTATTGTTTTGATTTAAAAACCTTATATTCACACAAATTAAGCTTATAAAATGATTCATTGTCAAACGAATTGATAATCTCCATTTTGAAAACGATTAAAAAATGCAGCATATCGAAAAGCTCTTTACTTTATTCACGATCCAAAATCACTACCTTTTACAACACTAGTTCGTGTCAAAAATAAAATGCAAAAATCTGTAAAATTACAATTAAATATGAGTTGATAAATATAACATTCCGGTTTCCTTTCAGACATGTCTGCATTTTGAACTTCCTAAAAATAATCGTATCCCGCATAACGAGCTTGACCCCATGTACCACGATATTATTTAATGGTCGACAGCTTATTATATAATATTCGGTTTAATATTTTTACTCTCGATTTTATACTTCTAAACGGTAGCTAATGAACCATAAAGCGAAAAAGATGTCTTGAGTTAACTCTAACAGAATTCAATTTCCTTTCTCGTGTTTTATTGACTGTCAATAAATTTACAAAAGGTTAACCTTTTCTTCAGTTGGATTAAAATTTACTTGGCTATATATACATAAACATACAGCTTTACAAAGATGATCTATTATTTTAGGTACATTAACTAATAATACTGAACGCTTGGTAGTTAAGACTGTACCGATTAAAATGTTTGTTTTATTTCATTAACCAGTAAAACTTGAACCTTTATGGTGTATCATCATCAACAGCCTTTAATAGACCACTGCAGGCCATAGACCTTTCGTAAGGAAGAAAGTACTTTTGGGGTTTGAGTCAAGTTTTCCTTCAAAGTGTAGTGCTTTTGTCCAGCGTATTATAACGGTGTAGACATTCTTGAAGTGATCTGACTGAATCAAAGTAAAATATAAAAAAGAAATTGGCTGTAAAGTATCCGTATTTAGTAAGGGACCGTCTCCACGACCGCGGGGTGATAGAATAGCGAGTATCCACGTTTCTATCGTTAGGTAACCTCCACAAACGAATAGTAATTATTTCAGGATATTGCCGAGTGAAAAATTGCTGTGATTCTTTCGTCCATGGAAAAGGCCCCTAAACATATGTGTCAAATAGCGGAACTAGGAGAGGATACGTGGTCTTAGTCAAGCCGATCCTTCATAATGTACACGGGTCGCGTACCCAACTTGATAAATGTTAGACGTTGGTCGATTTAAGGCTATTTATTTGTTACACACATATCAATATTCTAATGATACAAAATGTTAAATAAATTACGCTAATGAGTACATCCTGAGCTTGCTGAGGGTGCACTGATTTATAATTTTTATGAATCGATGTTGCGTTTGTAAAATGCAGACCGCACCAAATGTACCGTTATTGGCTCGTGGTTTTCCAATCACAACTATGGCATGATTTATGTAGTGTGACTAATAGCTTGTATTGGAAAACCACCTAACCAGTTAACTTTATATTTGACAAGTCAATGAAATCAAGTCAAGAGACTCATTCTTACGCACGATATATTTTTTCAATTTCCCTTAAAATACTTTTACAGAAGATATTTATTTCGTGCTCTAATCCTAAATAAACCTTCATACACATATTTCTAGTGAACTTTCAGGAGTCGATTTGATTAATCAGGTAACGAATGAAATTAAGGTTATTTGTTCAATAATTAGGTAAAAAAGGTTAAAGATTTTATTTTATTCCGGCCTACCTTCTCGTAAAGATCAAGCAAAGATTCAATATTAAACATAGAAAATATTATTGAATATACTATCATAATAAACCTTGAGAGACCTAAAAATTCTTAAGGCTACGATAGGTTTTTATCGGTTGATAGTACCAGATGAGTTATTGCGATATCTATTTGTACATTACGTATTAGGTTGATATTAGTATGCATATGTTTTTTAATGTACATGTGTGTATATATAGATATTTTTATATGTGTTTCTAGTTACATTCGTTAGAAAATTATATTTGTACTACAACTAGTTCCACTATCTCTCCAATACAATTTGATCCATCCTAAGACTGATTGGTAACGATTGCCTTTGGCAAGTAGGCTGCCTTTTGCAAATATATACATTTATCATTTTCTGTAATCTCTTGTTAATCTGTAATACGGTTTACAAATAAATAGTTTTCTATATATCTATTTTATCTAGGACGACTAGAAAGTTATACACCGCTGCTATAATAACGACATACGAGCAGGACTTAATAACGTGACTCAATGCCACATCTGGGTAAAATGTGACCGCTGTAGGCGACCCAAGACCGGTGACATCCCGTTGGGGCCAGGGGTGTCATTTCAGGCGGGTCGGTTTTCCGCCGCTAACTGTGTAAAGCAGTGAGAGATTGAGATTCCAATTTATCCCCCCCTCTCCCTTTCTCTACAAAACAACACGTGCCGGCCTTGGAAGTCACCGCTTTAAAATGGAAGACATACGTTCTCGTACACATCGCTTCGGTGCTTCCTTCCTGTGTCATAACCTGGCACTCACTACCAGGTGCACGTGTTTCCTTCCCACTATGATCCCGGGTCCTTTAAAAGTGGCGTGAAAAAGCATCTCACCAGGCTGCCATAGTGTGGATAAACATCCTGCATTGTTCTTTTTCGCATTGAGGATGGTGACCACCACTCTTGGATTCTGCTCATGCTTTTTATCAGGCAGGACAGTCATATTGGCAGCTTAGGGATATATAAAAAAAAAGAAGTCGTGACATCGACCTGCCACGGGGGTGACTCTGGTCACCCCGGGATGTATCTCAGTCATGAGGTACGGCAGGGGGGACTTTAGAAGCCGTTGATGCGTTCCTGAAGTCCCTCCATGCTGCCGAGGTAGGCCGCCGCGGTAGTATATTGGGTTGACCACCGGTTCACGAACAGTCCCACACACATCCTTCGTGTCCCCGACGGAGGGTATGGTGCGAAAAGCATTTCCAGCGTAAAAAGAGGACTCAATAACGTGGACAACAAAAAAAATCGCATGCAGCTAAATCCGATCTGTACGGAAGATGGGGTAACATTCATAACCCCGAAGTTGTCAAATAGTACATAGTTCTAGTAGCCGTGTGAGCAAAGCAATGTATAATATTTAAGTAAATTTAACTTTACTCATTTTACAAAGAAGCTTCGAAGTGTGAACCAGGTATTTCCTCAATTTTCATATATTAAAACTACACCTTATAAGAAGTGATTCTACTTCGAAGTGTAAAACAGGTATGAACTCAAAATATATTTCTGATGATAGTCAGTGGAGATCCAATGTCACCATCCAACACATTTCACGCCCAAGTACCGCGTGATATGTTTAGGGGTACGTAACAAACTTTCCGTATTGTTAATGAGAAATGACAAAGCAAACAACATTCACACATATACGTCAATAAAATACATGTTTATACAATGAACGTGGCACGACAGATAAACAATGGTACAAATTTGGCATACACAATATGTTATTCGTCCCAACAGATGCGTCTATTGACACCAACAGACGTGGAACGTTCGAAATAATGCTGAAAATTATCTGAACAAAATTAATATGACACAGATCTGCTGTCTTCATCAAAATGTGATTATGCTTTCAGTTACTGAAGTAGCTTATAAAGTATAAGATTTAAAGCAGGGAAATGTATCAATAGGAATGTTAGGGCATATAAGAAGATATCAGTATTTGGCACTATTTATTGCTAAACATAAGTTAAGGTAGAACAATGCAGTTTACAACGGACGTATTGGGTTGCGACTAATATATATTATCTATACATGCATTATAGGCCGTATAGGCAACTAGCTTACTAGATACTTCGTATATCTTAACAAGTAATAATAGCATTGGCCACTCGCAAACGTATATACATTCACACACATACGAATACATTTTAATATGCTTTGTTTGTTGTTCTTCATAAAATTAATATACTTCACTGCTTTCTATGCGATGTTTTATTTTATTAAATTTCGTTCATTTCTCTCGGCCGTCAGCTTCAGTGTAATAGTCAATAGAAGAGGGATATAGATGTTCATTGATGAGATTAGAGTTGTGAAAATAGTGATAATATATATAAACTTTTTTAAAGTACACCTATGAGTTGGGCATGTAACCAAAAATTTATTTTGTTGATTTAGCAAATTTTCTGCAAAAACTTAGTGTCGTAATTGCGAACTGATTCGGAACTGACCGGGATCCGTATCCCGGTCAGGTCACGTTAAGTAGTCGGTTCCGATTTTTGTCATAGGGTAATAGTCATAAGGCTTAAAAAAACATCAAACAACAAGACTACGTAACCAAAACGTTGTCGCTTAGACGTATGGCCTTAACCCTCCCTGAGAGGTGACCTAAGCCCAGCCGTGGGACATTATGGGTTGTTGATTAATTGCGAAGTAACAAAGCGGTTCTTACAAGAAACATCAACAATGGAAAAGAAACGACTTCTAAATATTTCTGAATGTAAATTAATGTAAATGTGTAACATTTATTTGAAATGCCCAGAAAAAGTTATCTTTTTTCTAAACCAGCGTAATTTACTAACAAAGACGTTACAAAAACACTGCGCACAAAAAGAATTTGGTGATGACATCACATTTATTTATCTTTCCCTAATGGCAGGGCGCGTTTGAGCTTTTTAAGCCGCCTAAATTTCGTTTTAGGGTAATGTTACCAGACTACACTGTTTATATTCCGCTAATAACCCACTGGAAACAAATATTTACTTTGCAAAAATCCATCAGTTTTTAACAATCCAATTAAGAAGGAGAATAACATAAAATACCTGCTTTTGATCATTTCGTGAACCCATTTTCGCAAGAAGTAGGTAAACTACTTTATTATTGGCGAATTTCAATTCAGTCGTATAACCGTTAAGTTAAACAGATATACTTGTACATGGTTATTTCGGTTTGACACTACTACTAGGTTATTAAACTAATAATAAGATATGTAGTACTATAGTCATTTTAATTCTGATAAACTTTATCTAAAAAAAATAAGTCTTGCTTGCTTGTAAGCATTAATTTCGAATTTAAGTTTATAAGCTAAAATTAATTATATGGAATAATCAGTGTTAAACTGCACTATGGAGAATTCACCAACTTACCGCTAATAATGCGAGCCTAATAATAAATATGTGTAAACTAAATCAAGGCAAGAGTTGATGATAAACTGTCTCATTTTAACGCAGGATTTTACCCAGATTAAGTTTATAATAAAGGTACCCTTCAAGGGACGTCTAAAGAAATAATTAATAGACCACTTACGACCTTTACATGTGGGTGCAGAATATACTGAGTGGCAAATATAACCCTTCAAAAGGATAAATTATTATTATTTTACCGAGCTGTTCTACGTGTATTTAACAACACATATTAAGGTAAAATAAGACAACGCATTAGGTACAGAGGATTATTTGGGTGGTTAAGCGGGGGACAGACTTGTGCTCCCCCTAGGACCTCCACTTAAGTAAAGCACGGGTTTATCCCCGTAGTTTTGCAATGGTGTAAGGTTAGTGATGGTAGTACATTCATATGTTGGATAAACTATTTGAAAAATATTGCTAAACAGAATGCGCCCACTACCAGAAGACATTCCTCTTCACCAGTTTGGCATCTGAGAGTAATATGGAACTATAGAACAGAGATTGCCTTGGCAATGGCACCAAACAATCTATTTTAATATAATATGTATTGTCTTCGAGATTTACTCTGTTTTTATGCGATGGCCAAGTCAATTTCTTTTTTGGACTTGGTATTACGTAGGTCTCCCAACTTGTTAAAATAGAAGAACTGAGTGGCGAGACCTATTTTTTAACAAGTTATATTTTTGATGGCATAGTATTCTAACTATTGTGAATTCGAGAAGGTACATATTAAAAATAAATGCTTTAACGTGTGATCTACAAAACTGTATTATGTATAGCGTTATTCAGTATTTCCAAATATATATTTTATATTTAAAAAAGTCGATTAAAGCTCATTATCAAATGGTTATCGAAAAAACTATGGTATGTATAAGTCAAAGTCAAAAACATATAATGATTTGGAGATGGAAACTAAAACAACAGTCGCTACCTTTTTCATAACGTGTGTGTATACGGAAACACTGCTTCAAAATAGTTTCTATTTACTAAGTAACAAATTATCTAAATGTACAACGTGCCATGTTTAGAGATCGGGTATTAAGTCACTAAATACTGTTTAGTCTTTCTGTTTTCATATCTACGAAGAAAAAAAAGCTAACAAAGATTTTCTTACCTACTTGCTTAGATCTCTACCGTGGGAGACCTATGGTTCAGCACAGTCGGGCCTAGACTAGATTTCTGGACTAGAGTGTTTTTTTATGTGTGTGAAACTTCCTCAGCCGTTATCCCACTGGTATTCGCAGCACGGTGGTGTGTCGGAATCGGACTGACGAAATTAAAACGCTGTGTCACTTTGCGCCTGAAATAGAAGGGATCCGACTAAAGCTATTATTTCGCTCCTGTCCTAATCCAGATTCCTCCTAGAACCTGCCCGCTAGCGCTGACACCAAATTCTCTATTTAGGAAGCGTACGGCATGATACATGAATGTCACCTCTTCGAGGCTAGTGAACCACTGCCTTACAGAAAACAGAGATGTGAAGTGATTTTTTTTTATTTCATTTCACCAGCTACTAATTTTATAGAAGGTGCAGGCTAAACTCTAGAAAAACCCAAAAGATGTTAGCTTACTCTGTCTCTTAAGCTGCAGAAGTCCTTGATCGTCCATAATTGTTAAGTAATAAAATTTATTTAAACAAGAACTCAATGATATTTCGAGAACTATGCTCCTAATAATTTGTTAATTTATTGATGCGCATATTGATGCCGCATTAACCCAACATCACCAACAATGGTTTTAACCCAAATATCATTTCATATCCTTTAATATATAGATAGAAGAAGAGATATATAATTTTATTCCTACCAAGGCAATCCGGGGCATCTCTATTATCACTAACAGGGATCATATAAATATCGGATTCACTTTTAGAAAATTTATAAAAAGAAAATGCCATCTAGGCATTTTCAACTCAAACTCGGTCAATCAGGTACTTTCCATAATTCTGAGTTACACACTCAGATTGTAGTTAAAATAAACCTATATTTTAAAAATCGAAAGCGGTAATGCGTCTTGAGAGAAAAATACTCTGACAATAGCAAGTGGAGTTATCTAATTTTCACTGCCCACTGAAGCGTGTTATCTACGCCGCAAATATGTCAATACTGCATTTCCGAGCCAATGAGTTTACAATGTTGAATCAAGATGGTGTGGTTTGATACGATATTGTAAAAGATACTCAGTATATTTGATGTAACCATAACCATGATGTCACTGAAGTAATTTGTGGACACATGTTATTAAATCATAACTAATTATAGTATTGTCTTTAGAGTTCTTACCCTTATACAAATTTTCCGTAGTAATCGAGGGGTGACAAAAAGTTGGGCCTAGTGATTCACGCCAAGTGTTGTGGGTTCAAATCTCACATGGAACAACACTTTGTATGATTCACAAATTGTTGTGCAGGGTGTTTCATGTATGTCTGTAAAGTTCTCCACAATACAGGATGTATATTCCCAATGAATATAGGGCTTTATGAAAAAAAACTAACTTTAAGTAAATTATTTAAAAAAATATTTTCACATGAATTATATAACGCGATCACTTATTCAAAGATAATACATACCTCTGATTTACCTGACGTTTCTTCTAGTTTGCATTGGCCGTGGTCGCAGGCTGATTCTAAGTCATCGTGAAAATAATTATTATATAAAAAAATAAGTCCAGTAGCCTAAAGTCAAGTGCCCTTGAGCTATGATGAACTTCACGCTTGTGGCGACACGGGCACACACTTAAACTTACGTGTAGGCTGTTAAGAAAGTTCAAAAGATAAAGGAAGAGATAACAGTTTTCAAGATATATTTCAAAGGAACAGTCAAAGTATTAAAACACGTTTACGACGTATAGCAACTTAGTACAATTGCAATGTATACCTACAAGTGTATTAGGTTACAATTGAACACACAATATGTTTAAACAAGCACACAACTTTAAACAAGCAATTCTTATAATATATAATCTGAATCAGGGGTTTCAGGGGCGATGAATGTATTGATCTAGCTGGATAATTTGTTAGAGAATTTACCAAAAAAAACGAGCAAATCTCCGTCACCTGACGACGCGCAAGACCAATTAGTCATGAAAATTAAGCTGTAAAATGAAGAATATATAGTAGAAAGTTGTAAAATAAAAAGTTATGTTAATCATATGCAATGCTCTGTATGTTTATGATTTGTGTGATGGTTAACTTGGCATTAAAATTCAGACCAGGATAAATATTATTCATATTCGTCTCGCAAAATTTTACCTCACACAGAAAATTGCATTAACCTGTCATTTCTATTCCATTTTCTTTTTCTTCTTTATATACATACTCTATTACCATAAGTATTCAAAAATATATAGGTATACGTATACATATATTAAATTTATAATTGTTAAATATATATATATGTAGAAGCTACTTTGAACCAAAAACATCTGAGTTCTATTCCCGGGTTACAAATGTGAGTTTTGGGCACCAAAAATAGGGTCACATTAAAAATAGCAACCATTTGAAATGAAAGGTATATTTTTTATAAGTTACTTGATAAGTCTTTGTTTCGTATAAATCAAGCCTAAACTGAAATGGAATTAATCATTGTTGTTTAAAAAAAAAGCCAAAACCTTTGATTAAACAAGAATGATTAATTTGACATAACGCATTATATCCTTGCGAGTCCTGTAACATGCCTGTTTTTTAATCTCGTTTAAATATTTCTCACCAAAGAATACGACGAATTTCCTGTGGATTAAAATTACATCTATTATTAACATTACAGACTTGGAGGTCTAACTTATTCATTTTGTGGCTGTTCTTGGGTGGAAAGGAAAAAAGAAAATATAAAACACAATGGTTAAAAATAATAACAAAGTTTAGGTATACCATCCCTAATCGTTTCATTCCCATTTCCTAGATTTTATTTTCGAGTTGCATACCAAAAGGGTTATATAATCCTCTTTACAAATTTTAGTAGTAGAGCCATGCTGATTTTTTATGGTATAAAGGGCAAAGGAGCAGACGTATCGCCTGATGGTAAGCGATTACTGCCGCCCATGAAAACCCGTAACACCAGAGGTGACAAAAGTGCGTTGCCGGCTTTTGAGGGATGAGGAGGGGGACAGGGGTAGGGGTATGGGCCTCCGGTATCCTCACTCACTCGATGAAACACAGTGGAAGCGCTGTTTCACACCGGTTTTCTGTGAGGCCGAAGTGTCATCACTCCAGTCGAGCCAGCCCATTCATGCCGAAGCGTGGTTCTCCCACTGTTGATTTCGGTATTAATGGGCCGGCTAGACCGGGGTTGTACTATCTTCTCATAGATGAATAACCTAAAATGACAGCATTTGTTGTGTCGTGTTCTGCGGTGGTTCATGGTGAGTGCGGGGCCGAAGGACCTTTGATGTAGAAGCATTACTATGCCTATATGATACGGTTCACCATGCTACATTGTTTACATTTGCAGTGAGTATGGTGACCACTCTTGAAAGAATTTAAGGGTGGTCACCATGGAGGTCACATGAGCAGAAGCTCATGCTTACCATCGGGTAGAGTATAGTTGCTTGTAATAATGCAAGTGCAATTTTCTAGAATAAAGCATGGCAGGACACAGTTAGTCTGTTGAAGATAAACGGTTGTCTTTATGTCAAAACGTACTGCCGTGACGGTGAGACACCTATCACACCGAAGCCCCCTATCGACACCGATACATTTAATTTGTTTTGAAATACCACCCATTAATTTAATTGGGAAGTATCAATAATTATTTCTTGTCATATATATAAATAGAATTATTTTTTCATTTTTGCAGTACACCTGAATTTCAACAAAGTTTAAAATAAAGATCTCATTCTTAGTTCAAGTTATGTATGTGTCTAGCTCTTCTTTGAAGTCAATTCTAATTCTTACATATTTATTGAAAATTATTTATTATTTTTTCACATCAAAGCAACTGATCGTATTACATGTCTCCATAATGAAGATCTATCAGATCAGCCTATGAAGGCCACGTTTGATCCTTTTCGAATTAAGAAATAATACAACTGTGGTTTCAGATAGTTGATAAATCAAAGCTACCAAACCGATGTTTCTTTGAATTGAACATAATTGAAAATGATACACGTAGAGATTTAAAATGAAAAAAATGAAAACTGATGATAAAAAGTATCTCGGATGTCTATCGTCTATTTTATTTTCAGTAAAATGGTTTCGATTGATAGTATAAACCTCAGGTTTAGTTTAGACAGTTTTCGTACGAACAAAATTACCGCCATCATCCAATTTATGTTCAGATTTTTTATTTATTTCGACCACCACATCAGTATTAAAATTGAAAAATCTGAGTGCAATAAGACGCCATGTCATATCTTTTCATTTCATATTAAGTTAAATAGAAGGGTGATCGCTTTTTGTTTTTTTTCCAAAGACGTTTCCCGTTTCATGTTATCCACATTTTTTATATTTTTTATCATTAATTTCATCAAGATGAAGACTCAAAGACTTAGAGTTGAAAACTTTAAATACTTGACATTAGCAGAATTAGCTGATCCGGCTGGTTGCCATCTCATCAAAAGAAGAAGAAGAAGTTATATAGAACCTTTTATATTGACGTTTAGTAAAATGATTTAAATTGACAGTAAAGCATTCCTCATTCGGTGCATGCTCCAACAGAAAGCGAGACATGAAATCATCTTATCATGTTTAATATACATACTAGCTGACCCGGCGAACTTCGTATATATTTATTTCAAATGTTTTATAAATTTCCGAAAAACTTGTTTTAGTAATTAGACCCGCCTGCGCTTCCCACATGCAGTTTTCAATCGCGGATAAAACATTTTCTGTTATCTTTTAATTTTCTTTTATACAAACCTTGTCCTAAAAATAACGAATATATAGAAAAAATAATTATCCGAATTGGTGCAGTTAATCGGAAGTTATGCGCGTACATACATTTCGGTAATTCATTTTTATTTAAATAGATTTTTATATGGTGTGGTGGTGATGATAAGCAAAGGTAGCAAACAATACAGGACAACATTGCAAAAAGAAAGAAAATTTGAAACAAACCTTTTACTAACCTATCTGGCTAGCGTCGTATATTAATTACCTCATTTCTGAGGAGAAGCCTATAACAGTAGACTACAATATAAGCTGGTGGTGATAATCGATGTGATAACGTATACTTTATACTGTATAAGGACTTTACATTTATTTATTAACTTTATTTAAAAGAAAGCTTACAGACTACTAACGTAATATAAATATAAATAATACTAATAACGTAAATACATAAATGAACTAAATTGCTTATATAACAAAGAATATAACTAAGAAAATTAAATACAATAATAACCAAACAAAACAATTAAAAATACAAGATGACAATTAAAATTATCCTTTTTTTTTCTATCCTTTTGTTTTGTGTCACCTGATACGATATTTACCACCAGTCAGCTGTCCAAAGTAATTATTACATAAGAGCCGTCTTACATACAGATTGTAACCGCAAAAAACAAACAAACTATTTTTTACTACCTATCTATCTCTACTAAATATTTAAAACGAAACTAAAGCAAAACAATGGCTTTCATATAAACTTTTGTTACTAATTTATACCTTTATACGTCCTAATACCACATCAAACGTAAACCACAAATATGAAAAAGCATTTGTTATAATAAACAAAGTTTGAATACCATTGTGATGTGTTACATAAGTACATATTTAATATTACTACTATCTACGAAACTTAATGTAAATTGAAATGATTGTTTGTAGGACCAAACTAACAGCTTTGCACTAAATGTATGTGAAAGTATATATAGCACTTGCACCAAAATATAAATTTTAATATATTTGTTTTTCCGTCTGTCTGTTCGGCTAAACTCTAGAAGGGCTGAACGGAATTTGATTGGAATTATACTGGCAGATTAGTTTTGATTAATCGTCGAAGTTACATAGTAGTACGTCTTATGATAGAATATGTGGACTAAATTATGCCTTAGAGGTATTATTAGATGTCATATTGTCGGTAATAAATTACAGTCGTCGTATTTATATACCAAAAAGATACTTCGCATTTCACGCGCACTCGGGTTTGGTTTCATGAGATGTTGTCTTGCCAGTCCCCAACCCGCAATTGGCCAGCGTGGGGGCGTATGGCCTTAACCCTCTCCTGAGAGGAGACCCGAGCCCAGCAGTGGGACGTTATGGGTTGTTGATTGATTGATTGATACTGGCAGACTAATGATATAAGAAGTTACTAAGATTTATTTAAAATTAGTTTTAAAGGCACAACAGCAACCACAGAAAAACACCACGGGGTTCAATTTGTGTCTAATAAAATCCACAATAGTGTTCGCTAAATGCTGATGTCATATTTCAAAAGTTATTATATCCGTATTAGGTATATCGTGTACAATTACCTAATTGATAAATTTTGAAAACAATGTTTATGACTTACCTTACTTAAGTGGTAAGATAAGTCAGGTAGGTGAAATATAAAAATAAATACTGCAATGTTGGCCTAGTGGTTTGAGCCGTTTTCGGATGGCGTAAGAAAGCGGTTCCCAGATCTCACCCGTCTCAGGCGCAGAGTGGCACACCGTGGTGGTTTAGTGGGTAGTCTGGCTGGGGTCAGTCAGGAGCCCCACACAAAGTGAACCCCCTGTCCCCGCGGGGGGGAGGAGCGAAGAGCGTAAAGGCATTCCACCACGTAAAAAAAAAAAGTGGTTTGACCCGTCGCCATAATGCTTTCTACTACACTTAGCGTCGTTGGTTCAAATCCCACATGGGACAAGATTTTGTGTGATCCACAAATTGCTGTCTGGGTGTCTTCTGTGTCCCTTACATGTCTGTGTAAAGTCCGACACAGGATGTATGTTTTTCATGCGGGAGTTGTCTTTTTAGAGAAAGGAAAAAATACTGTTTTGCAAGTGCTTACAATATAAAGAAGTTAACCTGTCAAAGTTCCAAGTATTTAGCTTTAGTGATTTAGGCGATATGTTGATGGGGGGCATAGATAGATAGGGGCAAATGAGCTGACATATCGTAAGCGATTACCGCGGCATATGAACACCCGCATCACCAGAGCCGTCACAAGTACGTTGCCGGTCTTTGGGTAATGGGGAGGAGGATGTGGGGAGGACTTGGGGTATGGGTCTCCGGTATCCTCACTCACTCGATGAAACATAACGCAAGACTTGTTATCACTCCGGTTAAGCCGGCCTTTTCATGCCGAATGCTCACCTACAATATGAATTAGTCAGGGCAAGTAATTTTGTAGGTATATATTAACGCCTGTAAAATGAATTGATAATATAATCAAGGTTGATTTTAATATGTATTTTTACCTTCAAATTATTCACATCGGACCTTTAATTAAAAATTTACGACAGGTATAAAAATGGGTCTAAGTTTTTTTATCATTTTTACACCTCGTCGTAAACTGCCGTGGCGTAAAGCCCTACCCTTTATTACATACGCGTTCTTATTTATTTTAAGAAATAAAATTTATGTAAAAGCAGGTATAAAAATTCACCAATAACCTTTATAGTTCACTTGTTCTTTAACAACGAAGCGAGAATTTAAATGATTTTGCGGCTTCACTATCGCGGGTCGGGTCTTCCCCCTTCTGAAGTAAGAAAGGTGGGTCGTCACCACGCGGCAGGTAACTTTAAACTTACCTTTGCAATGTCAAATTTCTTTACATAATTCAGTATTTAAAAATGTTCTAAGCTAAGTAGCTCAGTACCATCATCAGTAGTGAATATAACAGATGTGTGTACGAAAAAGACCACTAACAGAAGATACCAAAACTTTTTGGAAAACTGGTTTTGTGTCAAACTAGAACTCGAACTCTATCTAAAAGTTGTACTCCTGAACTAATGTTAGAAAGTACCAACAACTTTGAGGTCGTACAAATGAATGCTACTACCGTCTATTAGTATATTTCCATTTGACGATATTATTACTGTTTTTTTTATCGCATATTGGGTCAACTGATGGTGCATAACTATAGCCGTCCAGCGACACGAGCAGCTTAGCACTCACAAGTATTTTGTCGTCCTTTGTTTTATTACGCGTTTGAGCTCTAGTAACCACACTCACTCCCTCCATTATCATCAGCCTATCGCAGTTCACTGCAGGATATGGGCCTCTCCAATTACGCTCCACTTAGTTCGATCCTCAGCTACTCGCATACAGCCATCTTGCATAAACCATCACAGCACCTGGCCTATAGATGTCCTACACTACGTTTACCGAGAAGCGATCTCCACTCAAGATCACGTTTGCCCCAACGGTTATCAGTTTATTTAATCGCTCTTAATAAAAATATATTTATTGTGTTTGATATTCCAATTCCTAAGTTCATCATCAAAATTTATCTTAGTCCACTGCTGAACATATTCCATTGTTGTTAACTTCTTTTCTAAGAAGATCCTCTTCTTAGAAAAGAAGTTTTGGCCAATTATGAAACGCTTATGTTTAGGTTTTCCTTGGTGATTAAGTTTAAATAGAATTCACGTCGCAATCGTACCTCCCAATTAGTTTTGATTAATCGTCGAAGTTACATAGCAGGACGTCTTATGATACAATATGTGGACCAAATTATGCCTTAGAGGTATTATTAGATGTCATATTGTCGGTAATAAATTACATACGTCGTATTTATATACCACAAAGATACTTCGCATTTCACGCGTACTCGGGTTTGGTATCATGAGATATATCCATAGTCTGAAACAAAAAGGTAAAAAATGTATGACATAAATTAGACTCAACCGCACACAGATACGCTGCTTTGTTGCTTATGTGCAGTGTACTTATTTTTCATTACTATGAACCTCCAATAACCAGGAACATCGCCCGCAGAAACCATCGAGAACGACTGAATGTGAAATAAGCTCACTAAAGTAAAATATATTTATTTAAAATATTAATAACCCTGTAACTCTTAAAAACTTATACTGTGGGAGAGCCACGCTTCGGCACGAATGGGCCGGCTCGACCGGAGTGATACCACGGCCTCACAGAAAACCGGTGTGAAACAGCGCTTACGCTGTGTTTCATCGAGTGAGTGAGGATACCGGAGGCCCATACCCCAATCCAACGCCCCCTATCCCCCTCACCATCCCCTTTCCCCCCAGGCCGCCATAGTGCGGGTCACCATGCTGCATTGTTCTTTTTCGCATTGAGGATGGTGACCACCAATCTTGGATTCTGCTCATGCTTTCCATCAGGCAGGGCAGAGTCATTTTGGCAGCTTAAATATATAAAAAAAAAAAGAATAAACTCAAATGCATAAAGCATGTGAGTTCCAGGATAACAGGTCGACACATAGATAGCTCAGTATTCTAAAGCTCTCAGTTCGAAAAATGTATAAATAGTTTAGCAAAAGCATAATTATAGTACTGCTAGCAAAAGACATGTGTCAAGAGCGTAGTAAGTGGAGGTCAGTTATTTCTGCCGACCCATTACAGCTAATAATCTTTATTCGATGTGAATTTTGTAGAGCACTCGTTGCAGTAAGTTTATTCTCATAACCGAATACGTTGCAAGTCAAAATTGATATATTATACAGAACCTGAGCACGGGTTTGAATATAAACGATTAAGTTAAAACTGAAATTCAAGAAACTTTTCCTTTAAAGAAAAATTTTCTTAAATTCGGGCAGAAAATTCTAATATTTATTAAATTCGAAAATTTCTTTAGAACTTTGTAGTAATTTTTGTGCATACTTTACTTTTGAGAGAGTAATGCTTCTGGGGAATGGGGAACTCGGCTGCTGTGCCAGATGCCACCCTAGTGCTATACAATATTGGACCCCAAGCCGCTTAAGGTGAAATTCCAGCTTATTTGCCCCCTCATATCGTTAAGACAAACGTTTGGAAAGTTATCTACAGTGTCCAAAGTATTTGGAAGTTAACAAGTGCTTAATTGCTGATGCATCAATATCGCTTTGGCATACCTATACAGCTGACAAAGTTAATTTCGAAAAATATGATACTGATTCTGTCATCTGTCGTGGTATATACCTTTGTATATACCACGGATGAAGGAATAGCCAAGGCGACAGACAGACATAATAAAAAATTTAATTTTTTTTGTTATGATTACTGATCAAACCCAAAAATCTAATTTTTTTAATCGTATGAATTTAATTCTATAACGTATAAGCGTATTTTTCCTTTATTTTCTTGTTGAGTATTATTATAAAACCAAGCGTCAGCACTTTAAGTTTTCATAATTTATGATATAGTCGAGGTCAGGTCCGGAGATTTTTCATTTAGCAGCAATTTGATGAAAAGTACTCTTGAGAACTAAGATTGCTCTTGAAAGCGCTATCTACTTACGGAGCTTTTGACTATACTTTATTCTTATCAAAAACAGTAATATAATAACTATCCAACTTTTTGAAGATTACAGTGTAAGTTTCTAAACCGTGTTAAAACGTGTATATGTACGGTGATGCATTAAGAATACGAAATGTCACCATTCATCTCTTCGTTCGTCATTCATCACGTGAGTATCGTAGGAGATTACAAAGAAAGCAAATACCATTTCCCAACTTTACAAAATCTTTACAACTTAATTCATATTAGAGATATATAGAATGAGAAAAATACTTTTTCTTAGAATTATAATTCGGGAACGGCTGATTGGGTTTGGCTCAAGAACTGAAATTATATTATGTCACTTTGAAATCAGGTTCATTATCATCGTCATATGCATATATAGTGCACTACGGGACATAGGTGAGATGCTTTAGTAAGGAGAAGTTGACTTATTATTCCACGCTGGCCATACGAGTTGGTAAAGGCTTTGTGTTAAGTTTTACTTCTCTTTAGGTAGTTTTCACCCCTAAAATTAAAATTTATGACACCCGCATGATGACTAAAGGTTCATCACGTAACCAGGTGAAAAAGTCAGGTAACCTATTACTTACTTATAGAATTATATTATCGATGTTCTTAGGTAAGTTTGAAATAGAGTTTGAAGTCTTTTATTAAAATAAAATCTCATTGTTTTCAAACGTAAATATTTTGCCAACTATGTCCAATTATATAATAAAAGTTGTGTAAAATATTATTCAAATGATTTTATACTTTGTTTACTCTTATGCTCATATAAATAGGCTTCTTATTTAATGGAATGCTTTGTGCTATTCTACAGAGAGACTTTTAGTTGAGAGACTTTACTTTGTACTTTCTATTACTCATTTTATCTTATTTGATGTGACGAATATTACACTCGTCTTTTACGGCACAAATTTCAAATAGGAGTTATACGTGTGTAGTTCATTTTAACATAGCACTTTCCTATTAGCAGTCTACTGCACTTGTTCTGCTCATTTCAATTTCAATTTCGCTAGTTACTGAAGCGTTTGTTACATCATGACGTTTTGTTTTCCGACCATTCAGATAAACAGTGATGATAGTAAGACTGGTAGTAGGTAGAAAGACGATAGAATAGAATATAGTAAACTTTATTGTACACCAATTGATACAGTTATATTTGAGCTAAACAATATAATGACCATGTACAAATGGCGGCCTTATCGCTAAAAAGCATCTGTTACAGGCAACTTTTGTATGGACAAATCGACTGTAGAAACACAAAATCATGAGTAGTATTGGTGTTCAAAATAAATATAGCAATTTACTCAATTCAGATAAAATTACATAAACTATAATATAGAGATTTTAATACACAAATAAAACATAGAAAACAATGCAAAACATACACAATACTAAAGAAGTGCAAATGATAAAATATATTTTTAAGCAGGTAATAAATTACGAAGCTAAAAAATGTTCCTGTACCATTTTTTTTAAAAATAGGCAGAGTCTTAGCTCGCTTTATAGCCATTGGCAAAGCATTCCATAGTCGTACAGCCTGTACAGTGAACGACTTGTCGTAAAATCTGGTACAATGCGTTGGGACTACAAGTTCCAGAGATTCGGATGACCTCAAGAATCTTGAATGTGTGTCACTGAGGAAAACAAAGCATTCCTTTAAATAAGGTGGAGTGCAAGGATTAAATAGAATACCATAAAGTATGGAAAGAATATGAGCATTCCGTCGAAGGCGAATTGGGAGCCACTTAAGCAGGTTGCGATATTCAGATACATGGTCATATTTGCGTAGTCCAAATATGAATCTAATACAAAAGTTTTGAAGGCGCTCAAGTTTGTCGAGTTGCTCCTCCGTTATATCGAGATAACCGACATCAGCATAGTCGAGTATAGGAAGACGATACATCTAAATAAATCTTGTTTACTCAACTTTTGAACGCGTTGGGATTATACGTTATGATTTTCTTGGTTTGGAAAAAATAAACAATATCTTATTGTATAATTTCTGTTGACGATTTTTAGTAAGGCTAGCTTTCTTTACTTACTCCTGCAAAGTCAAACAAACACAAACTGTAGATTACCAGGGTTTCCCTTTCCCTTATGAAAAACAGAACCTTAAAAACATTTTTATTTTACATAGAAGAGATATGGTTCACCAGAACGATACCACTGTCACACAGAAATGCAGTAACGGGTCCCCAAACCCCCAATCATTCTGAACCATTAAAGTTATTTATCCTGACGGAAACTTGTTTTCTTATAAAGGTTTATAATTTATAAGAAAACAAGTTTCCAAAAACTTAAAATACGAATTTCGTATTTGGGCATACTTCATAAGTTTCTTTAAACAATTTTGTTTTCAACAACATTTTATTTATATCTAATTTTACAGAATACCCGTCCATCACTGAACGGTCCACTCCTTAGAAGGTTTTAAATTTAAACCATTATTTCTCATAATTTGTATTTTGTTTCGAGGAAAACTTTCTTTGACGATGGACTCTTAGTAATATGATAGAAGGGTATTTGGGTTAAATTTAAATTTTGTAGTAAAGGCTAAGTAAAAGCAGGATTGAAAGCGGTTTTAATTACAACTAGTAGTCCTCTCTCTGGCCTCCGGTATCCTAACTCCCACGGTGAAACACAACACAGGCGCTGTTTCACACCGGTATTCTATGAGGTCGTGGTATCACTCCGACCGAGCCGGCCCATGCACGCCAAAGCTCTCCTACGATCCGATATAACACTTAATAGAAGTACATTCTAGAATTAATTCACTTGTACTTACTGCACCATTTTATTTATTTATGTTTTCAGCTGACCGGTTTCGCCATATAGCATCATCAAAGGTCAATGGCTATTTTTAAATTACTTACATCTAAGAAATCATTACATAGAAATATCAGAAAGTCAGTGTAAGGAATTTTCACCGCAACTAGGGATATTGAATTCTTCATGTACCAATGCTATTTGTTAAATAAGAAACTTTTAAAGTTACACAAAATTATGATATGAAATTGCCAATTATAAATTTTATTTTAAAAATTAAAATCAATAAATCGTTAAATAAAAGGATTATACCATGTCCTCTTCATATATAATGTATAAATTTGTGTCATACTCTATATGTCTATATAATTAATTAATGAAAATCAAATTATAAACTTTAATCCATGTACATTATTCAAACTCAAATAACAAATGATGTAGATAACATGATGATTTGTTGATATCTAATTGTTGAATTTTAACCGTTCTTTAATTTCATTCTTAGTCAGTTTAATTACGGTGAGTTTTTCAGAGCATTCCAACATGAAATGGTAAATAAAACTCAGCAAAGTGCTACAAAAACAATACGCTCAAAATATTTAATTAGTTGGTAAAAAACTTTCTGTGTATCTTAATTTGTTTATGAAGTAATATTAAGAGAAGATATCATTAATCTTGAACGTGAAGAGAAACTTCGAAAAATAAAAACTGCTCACTGCCTTTGTTATTCCACTGCGAAAGAAAAATACTTTTCGGAAACATCGTTTCCGGGAGTAAACTCAGATAAGGGATGACGGAACAACTTATTAATTAAATTGAAACAAATATTTTCGCCAATAGAGTACACAAAGACGAACCACTTTCGTTTCTTTTATTTTTTAATCTGATCATTTATGTCTATATAACATAGAAAAAAAAATGTAAATAGACTTGAAAATAGTCTACTAATATATAACTAATTTTCAAAATGAAATTTATAACATGGATTAAATTTGAGCTATTCAAACGCTACCATTTCACGCGCGTTTTTGACATGAACAATGACGTCATTATAATTTCGTGTTTGTTTACTACTCAGTATTTCAGTTACTTTATACTTACTTATAGTTTTGATTGCTTTAAAAATCATGGAAGAAGTTAATTTTTCTCACAGACACTACTAACACAGTAGGAATTTCGACGCCGATAACTTCGATAAGGAGACCATTGACGTCACATTTCGTTTCGAAGAATAGTGACGCGTTTTTGTAAATTTGAATTTCCCTCCCTTAATTTTTACTTTTATATAATATTTTCTGGGTTAAATGAAAAAAAAAATACCTTTAAGTATATTGTGAAAACATTAAACAATCTAGAAAAAAAAATTTAGTTAGCTAAATCTTATATTATTAAACATCAAACCATTTTCATGTTTAATCCATATTATAGAATAGAAATAGAGAAAAATAACACACTATTGTATCTGGCAGTTGGCGTATAAAATGACTACGAAAATTTAAAATTTAAAATAATATTTTCAATTCTTTATCCGATAAAGTTTCTGTAATATTGTTTTGATGTAAATTGGTGTTTAAAGTTTCAGCACATGTTATTGTGCAAAACCTGAAAATTACCCGTGAACTGTTATTTATTTGTTTGTTATTTATTTTTTGTGCTTTGTGGCGTTTGTCAACATTTTTTCATTAAAAAAAAACATTTATACTTTGCTTACATAAACCGGCCAAGTAGTGGCGCTGATGAATTTTGGGCTAAGTCAGCGTGTTGTGCATGCAAGACTACATCTAAGCTTGTTATGTGTACATAGAGAGCAAAAGCTATCGGGTAATAAGCTATTCATGCGCCATCCTGGATCTGATCGGTAATCTGGTTACGTCGAAAAATACTCTACGATTAAAAGAAGATTGAAGAAACGTGGACTGGTACCACACAAGCCTGCAAATGAGCGAAATTAGCGGCAGACCACCGAAGAGCATGCCTCAAATTTGCACGTGAGCACATTAACTGGTTTTTTATCAGTGGAGCAACGTTCTCGATGAATGTAAATTTATGCTTTATCATAATTGACGGAAGAAATAAAGTTCACTGAAGAACAGAAAGACGCTAGGCGCAATGTAGTATTGAAGAAAAAGATAGTTTTGGTGGCGTTTCATGCAGTTTGTGGTAGTATTAGCGCCCTCGGTAACACAGAGCTTGTCTTTGTCTCAGGACCGTGTCTACCGTCATTATACAGTGAGCGTTACATCAGAAAATAGGTATCTAAAATTCTAAATAATCATGTGATGCCCAATGCACGTTTTATTTATGAGTTCATGCCCATGCATGATAATTATTAAGCCCACACTGCGGCCGTCGTACGAGATGATCTTCTTGAAGTCGGTATCTCGGTTATGGAGTAGTAAGCAAGGAGTCCTGATGTTAATCATGTAGAAAATCTATAGAATGAACTAAAAAAAAGGCATTCGTGGAAGAGATCCGGATCTTGCTCAGCTGCGGAACGCAATCCAAGAAGTATGGGAGAACATTCCCCATCGCATGGTCATTCCTCTCATGGGATAGATTAAAATTCGAATGAAAGTAGTCATAAGAGTCAGAGGAGGAAAAACAAGTTATGAATTAATTATTCCTAAACTTTTTTTGTTCACGTGTTTTAATTTTTTATTTGGAACATTCTCATTAGGATTTGAAGACCTGATACCACCTACTATTAAATAGCATTTAATATTTGAGCGAGGTGTATAAATTTTTTTCATGTTTTACACAAGTAACGAGGAAGCTAATTAGTTAACAAAACAAACCTGAATACGTAGAAAATACCTTCATAAAGGTCTATCTGTACCTAAAGCTCAGTTCATTACTCTTTATGATCAAACGAATTGTCAAACTACAGAAACCAATAAAATTGAACGAGATGCCGATTGAAGTATTTATATTTGAATAACAATAGAAATGAAGAAAGATTTTGCTGTTTTCTCTCATTTGCATTTAATTGCGAGTTTGCGAAGTGCTTAAGCTTGTGTGAGTGTCACAAGCGAGGCAGGAAAGAGTTCGGAATATTAGTCCAAGATCAAGAGTTAGGAGTTTTCGAAGGTGGAAAACAACCAATCTAACTTAGTTATTTTAAGAAGGCTCAATTTTATGTATATTATAATACTTAATAATATACATAAAATTCAGAATCCGTGAAATGACGTAACTTAGCATAGGTTTCTTCTATCTTTAATGCCGGCTAACTGTAAAACGGCCCTGCCTTCAGCTTAGCAAGTATCCATTCCTTTCTGAATAAATGTTTAGACTACCGACCCTAAAACATTCATGTTTCCTAAAATCGTACACTACATTGCTTTGTCATTACACCTTTTTATTAGGTTTGCTTATTGCTTAAGTAGCTTGGAATCATTGTACTTTCACAATATCGTAATATAAGTCTCAAATTATTTAATAAAATTCTTTAATAAAATAAATAAGCCTCAAATTATAAAAATTTGACTGCCTCGATGGCGCAGCGGTAGCGTATGCGACTGCTGTTCTTGAGGTCTCGGGTTCGATTACCGGGTCAGATCAAATGTTTGTATGATCTACAAATGTTTGTTTCGGAGTTTGGGTGTTTTCTATGTATGATATGTATGTATTTACAAAAAAAAGTATGAATGTATTTATATCAGTTGTTAAGTACCCATAATACAAGCTCTGTTTAATTTGGGACTAGATGGCGTTGTGTATTAGATGTCCGAAAATATTTATTTATTTAAAAAAATATTTATATTTAAATAAATTATTACATATTATTATTTGTAGCAATATGGAAACACATTTTTACCAGTTACTTACGGCTTTAAAAATAAAGAAATATTTTTTTTCCCGAAAGTAAAACATTGTGTTAACTGGTTTGACAGAAATTTCCATTCCTCCCGTAGAGATAATTTCCATTAATAATGTAATGATAGGAGAGGTTAACGGAGCTATAGTCTTATAAAAATCATTGTATACCGATTCTCTCGCTGTATTTGACAAAGTGTCAAAGTGAGGCTGTCAGAATTATAAGACTTCTGGTTATAGCTATACGGAAAAGGGGAGGTCCTTTTCCTTCTAGTTCTGGGTGCCACTCAACGGTTTACAAGTCACTTGTGACATTCCGTCATATGAAAAGGAAATTCAATTACAAAACATATAATAAAATGCATCAAATTCGTGAAGCAACATGCTACAATAATAATCATTATTCCCATTATTCTATGTCTCTTCCGTCAGGCGTTCGCAAAATTAGACATTTGTGGGCTACAAATTTAGCGGAAAGCGCAAAAAAGTATGAGTTAAATATATTTTGTAATCAACCCTTGGTAAATCGGTTATCGTGGTGATTCTTTAAACTTATATAACTTTTTTTTCTTGTAAGAAAACCCCAATAACACTTTTTGGATCTCGAGATCTCTTGGTTGGTAGTAGCATACACTAACCCCTTCACCAATGAGGCAGGCTGAATTTTTAATTAAACATTAATATTTGGAACGTTGACTATCAAAAAATCAAAATTCCGTAAAATAAAAGCCCTTCCACAATAATGCATGTCATGCCAAGAGGCAAGATTTGAAAAACATTTGCTAAGTCAGCATAAAAAATAACTGAACAAAGACATCCATTGAAAAGACCTCAAAAAGCCACTACGGTTCGGTTACACAAGTGTCATAAAATAAAAACCTGGGCTATGAATACTTGTATGGCTACGCTTTTTGACTGCCTTGGTGGCGCAGTGGTAGCGTAAGCGACAGCTGTGCTATAGGTCTCGGGTTCGATTCCCGGGTCGGACCAAATGTATGTATGATCTGCATATATTTGTTTCGAAGTTTGGGTATTTTCTGTGTATAATGTGTACGTATTTACAAAAAAAAAGTATTTATATATTAATATCAGTTGTCTAATACCCATAATACAAGCTCTGCTTAGTTTGGGACTAGATGGCGTTGAGTATAAAAAAGAATAGCTATTGATGTGAAGATCAAACTACATCTGTAAAAAACTTTCACGTTAAGATACACTTCAGGATAAATTAACCTAAAATAAAAAGACTTTTAGATGTGATCCAAGATGAATGGCAAATAATATTCATGTATTATGACGTTCAGGGCTGTTTTTTCCAGGACATTTTGCTGCCGATCGATTTCATGAAACGGACCCAAAAAATATTTATACTTAAAACGACAATTTCTTTAATTGAACCAATAACACTTAGCATAGTGGGGCGGAATAAAGTGACCGTTTAAACTGTCACGTCATCAAAGAGGCACAAGTTTGTGTTAGAACGGGAGTCATGTCAGCAAAGAGAGGATCCTCTGATTAGGCGAGGATCATGCCTGGCAGGCCGCTGCCTAACGATTGATGTTGGAATATTTTATAAATGTTAATCAGCGTGAGAACTCCTATATCGCGGTTCAGAATCACTAGTCAGTAGTTAACGTTACTCTGTAGTTCAGTGTATCTTTGGGAGACACCGCTGTAGTATGTTTGTATTGCGTTGCATTTGGAAGTCGCCACAAGTTAAAATATAAAAGTTAGTTTGATGTGCAGCTTATTTTGTCCTTTTTATTTAGTTCATATTATGAAAAAACACTGACAGAGAGTCTAATATTCGTTTTGTGTTGCTTTTGAAAGAAACCTTAATTTCTTTAGTCCTCCAGGAGTTTAGGGCTGAACACATTGCTATAGTTCTGCAAAGGTGCTTACGGAAAGCCAGTTAATGCATCAACGCTCTGTCACAAGACCGTAGAAACGTACTACCTGCTTACCGCTTTCTGGTGTTTCTTGACTTATTCGTTTGCAGGTTACTAGTAGGATGATTGTTTTGCAACTATCAGGGCACGAAATCTATGTTATCAGCTTGAAATATTACAGCTACGAGTCCACCTGCTAGTGTTAACAGGTTTTTGACTACAGTTCATGTAAGCTATGCCTTAGTGTCTTATTTTAGCTTGTCACTCTTACAATACTCAAGATGACTCACCAAAACGTGTACCTCTCATGTCCTTCATTAATCTCAACTCAAAATATAGGTCACAATCACAAGTAGAATTGCTACAAGATAAAAGGAGTATACTTAGTGTTAAACCAACTAATATAATTATTACATTTTAGTTAGCAACATTAGAATCTGTTTACGAAACTTTATCGATCCATGTACCATTTTAATTTATTATTTACTTAATTAATAGTTTTGTATTCTCAACTGCCTCAGTGGCGCAGTGGTAGCGTACGCGACTGCTGTCCATGAAGTCTCGGGTTCGAATCCTGGGTCGGACCAAATGTTTGTATGATCTACAAATATTTGTTTCGGAGTTTGTATGTTTTCTAAGTATAATATGTATGTATTTACAAAAAAAAGTATTTATGTATTCATATCAGTTGTCTAGTACCCATAATACAAGCTCCGCTTAGTTTGGGACTAGATGGCGTTGTGTGTTAGATGTCGGAAATATTTATTTATTTATTTATATTTTATTGTAATTTACTTATTTTCCACCGTAGGGCCTAAACTATTGAACAAAGTTTAATGAATGAGGTGTCAATAGATTCGTTATAATGGCCCTAGTGATATAGACTATATACATTTTATCAAAAGTGTTTCCGTAGTCGGGTTCTACATATAGTCTTTAACATCATAATCTTATTATGAAATACTTACTTTGGCCGATTATTATTCGATGTTTTCTATTTGTCTTCACTGTTTTCCTCATCATCAGCCTATCGCAGTCCACTGCTGGACATAGGCCTCTCCAATTTCACGCCACTTAGATCGATCTATGGCTTCTCGCATCCAGCTCCTGCCAGCCGCAAATCATCGCTCCACCTGGCTTGTGGACGTCCTACACTACGTTTGCCGAGACGCGGTCTCCACTCGAGAACTCGTTTACCCCAACGGTTATCGGTTCTTCGGCAAATGTGGCCAGCCCACTGCCACTTCAGTTTGCTAATCCTGTGGGCTACGTCGATGACCCTGGTTCTTTGTCGGATCACCTCGTTCCTAATGCGATCCCTTAGAGAAACGCCGAGCATATACCTCTCCATTGCACGCTGAGCGACTTTGAACTTATGGACCAGTCGAACCGTCAGTGTCCACGTTTCGGCTCCGTATGTCATTACGGGTAGGACGCACGCTTTCCTCACTTTAACCTATTTCTCTGTAGGTTATTATATTGTGTAATATGGTTTCTTTTATGGCTGGTCGCCTTGGTATGTTGGCTACATTGATTACGAACATAATATATATTAAATTAGCAAATACGAATTAAAAAAAAAATTAAGACATTTCTCTTCATCAAGGCAAACGTCAACTTAGTGTTCAATGGCGCTCCAACCGAAGTTGACGTCGAACGAACAATCAATAAATGAGTAAATGCGTAGTGAAAGAATGTGATGTAAGGTCAATATACTGTAACAAATCAAGCAGATATACTTTTTACATGTAAATATATTCTTTATGTATCGAAGTTAAGGCAAATAACGTTAAAATCCAAATTTTTTTTTGCAATTTACCCACAATGTTCTCAAATTAAGGTGAGAATATGTATATTATTAAATAACTTTGTTTTATTCATGAGAACAAAGATAGTTACATATTACAAATTGACATTTACATGATAGAACTAGCATTGTATAACTTGGTCATCACAGACGTATTTATGGTAATTATATTTTATGTAAATTAAATAATAATTAGCAAATTAATAATACCTAGTCGTGAAATTTCGTGAACTTATGAATATTATGAATACCTAAGCATGCGAAACATTGCTTCATACGTTGAAGCACAAATTAGTACATATGTTTAATATCTAATTTATAAAATACTATTTTTATAAAAAAATAAGATTATACCATGAAAGCAAATTGTTTACTGAAATTTACAAAAAATAATCTAAAGAAAATTATTTACAAAATGATGCTTCAAAGCGGTGTTTGATTTTATTTTTTATATAAATAAGTTTAACAAAAAATTTAGTTATTTTATAAATCATGCCTATTCTGTTCAAATAATTACACAATTTAGTATACTCTAAGTATTTTTCTCGATTATTATCACTACTTATAAAATAACATATCCTTACAGACTGACTGACTGACTGATTCAACATCATCAAATTAGGGCTATGAAATTTTCACCTCTGAGGGGTTGAAAGTTGGTTTGGAAGTCCTTCATTTTTTAAGTTAGAATAATGAAACGTTATTTTTACGCTACTGAGTAAAAATGAGTAGATACGTATTTAGGCGTTTCTGAATATTCTACCCCAAAGGGGTTTAGGTTAGCAAAGGTGAAAAGATTGTATCGAAGTCCGTCATTTCTTAAGTTAGAAACATGAAACTTTATTTTTGGGTAACTGATTAAAAATGCACGCATGTTTAATGAATATATCCTATCGAGACCGGTCGCGGTACACGGTGCCGCTCACGAAGTTATTCGAAAACATATGTACCTCGAGCAAACTTTGCAGTTAGATAAAAACAACTTCGAGGAAGAAGTAAACAGGAGAATTCAACCGAGTTGGGTAGCGTGTGGGAATCTTCGTCGAGTATTTTCTTCTTCGATCCCACAGTGCCTAAAGAAAAAATCTTCAATTAGTGCCGAAACGTGGACACTTATGACACGGCTGGTCCACAAGTACAAACTTGCTTAACGTGCTACGGAGAGGGCTATGCCCTGCATTTCTCTAAGGGATCGCATCATGAATGAGGTCATCCGGTAGTGAACTAAGGTCATCGATATAGTCTACAAGAAAAGCAAGCTGAAGTGGCAGTGGGCTGGCCATATTAGCCGCAGAACTGATAACCGTCGGGGAAACGGTGTGTGGAGTGGAGAACGCATCTCGGCAAATATAGTGTAGGACGTCCACAGGCCAGGTGGAATGATGACACATTGGTCACAGCCCGGGGGGCGAACTTCCAGGAGGCGGCGTGCCTGGCCACCAGGGGTGTCTCTCTGGTGGTCGGGCGCATCGAGACGCTGGGCTTGCGGGTGGCCCTGGACAAGACGGAGGCCCTGCTCTTCCACGGGCCCAGTCGCGGGCCGCCCCCCGGCGCCTCCATAGTGGTCAACTCGATCCTCGTATCGGTTCGGGCCCAGATGAAGTATCTGGGCCTGATCCTCGACGGTAGGTGGCTCTTCGACGAGCACTTCCGACAGCTTGCTCCCAAGCTGGTCGACACTGCCTCCGCCCTAGGGCGACTTTTGCCCAATCTGGGTGGAGCCAGTGTCGCAACGAGAAGCCTCTTCACGGGGGTGGTCCGGTCGATGGCGCTGTACGGCGCACCGGTGTGGGCGTCGGCTCTGACCGCCCAGAATAAGGCGCGCCTCTGGCGCCCTCTGAGGGTATTGGCGGTCAAAGCCATACGCGGATACCGCACGGTGTCGACCGAGGCGGCGTGCGCCTTGGCCGGTACACCCCTGTGGGATTTGGAGGCGGAAGTGCTCGCCGAAGTTTATCGACGGGTGGCTGAATTCCGGGCGGAGAGTGGCATGCGCCCTCCGCCCGAATAGGTACGCGAGTGGCGTGAAGCCGCCCGTCGAGCCACGATGGCTCGATGGCCTTCGCGGCTGGAGGCTCCACGTGCTGGCTTCGCCACCGTGGAGGCGCTCCAGCCCGTCATCCTCGAGTGGGCAGGGCGGCAGCACGGGACCCTTTCCTTCCGACTGACGCAGGTGCTTTCCGGGCACGGTTGCTTCGGGAAGTACCTGCACTCGGTCGCGCGGAGGGAATTGAGTCCCGCCTGCCACCACTGCGACTGCAGTGAGGACTCGGCCCAGCACACGCTGGCGGTGTGCCCCGCTTGGGAACCGCAGCGTCGGGCTCTCACTGCAGTCATCGGAGGAGATCTCTCGCTGCCGGCCGTCGTACGATCCATGGCTGGCGGCGAGAGCAGTTTTACCGCGGTCGCGACCTTCTGCGAGGAAGTCATCTCGCAGAAGGAGGCGGCGGAGAAGGCCCGGGAGGACGATGGGCGCGGATGGGCGGGACGGGTTTTCCCCCCCATCCGCTTTAGAGGCCACCCGCGAGGGGGGTGACGTTACGCGTGTGCCGTACGTTGCCCACCTTCAGACTTAAAATCAGACGAAGGAGCCCGCTTCAGTGCGGGCTGGCGCTGGGAGGGGTCCGGATGGCGTAAGAAAGCAGTTCCCGGATCTCTCCCGTCTCAGGCGCAGAGTGGCACACCGTGGTGGTTTAGTGGGAAGTCTGGCTGGAGGCAGTCAGGAGTCCCACACGAAGCGAACTCCCTGTACCCGCAGGGGGGGAGCGAAGTGCGTAAAGGCATTCCACCACGTCAAAAAAAAAAGGTGGAATGATGCTCTGCCCAAGGCGGTTGGCAGAAGATGGATGCGAGAAGCCGAAGATCGAACCAAGTGATTTGCAATTGGAGAGGCCTATGTCCAGAAGTGGACTGCGATAGACTGATGAAGATGAGATACCAATTTCAGCATTTCTGGATATTCTACCTCTAAGGGGGTTAAATGGAGGTTGAAAGATAGACTCTAGATGAATTTTGAAGTCTTTTTTGAAGTTATTTAAATTAGTAGTCTGAAAATTTGTCTTCAGGCTTTTGATTACAAATAAATGAATACTTTTATTAGCGTTTATAATAATTCTACTCCTAAAGGGTTTAAATAAGGGTCAATAATTTGTATTAAAGTTCTTATTAATGGGCTATCTATTAAAAAATATATTTATATATTTTTTATCAATAGCCTATTAGATCCCTATATAAGAACTTTAAAAACAGTTAACGTTTAAAAACATTAATAAATAAATATTTCGGACATCTAACACACAACGCATTCTAGTCCCAAACTAAGCAGAGCTTGTATTATGGGTACTAGATAACTGATATTAATACATATTTTTTTTCGAAAAACACATATTATACATAGAAAACACCCAAATTCTGAAACAAATATTTGCAGATCATACAAGCATTTGGTCCGACCCAGGATTCGAACCCGAGACCTCATGGACAGCAGTCGCGTATGCTACCCCTGCGCCACCGAGGCAGTAAAATGAATTATTCGTACATACTTACATAGTTTTCAATTACAACAACAGCTAGTATTATTTATATTTTATAAAGGTAGTCCACACTGATCCACCATAGTGATGTTATTGCTTAGTCTTTGTCTAATCACAATGATAGTTGATCATCCTTTAACCTTTGATGATGCCATAAGCCGAAACCGGTCAGGTGTAAAAATAAATAAATAAAAAGTGGAATAAGTGCAAGTGAGTTTAATTCTTGAATGTATAAAGATAATGATTTATGATAATTTATTTGCATAGACATGTGTACAATTTGGTGTTACAGGTTTATGGTTTCAAAATGTTTTGTGAAATTGTAGACATGCAATTTATTTATACCTATAGACGTGCAATTAAACATTAAGTTAGATAAAAATTAATTATTAATTTTAATTTTTATAATTTTTTATTTATATTTAATATTGTTTTTAATAGATAGCCCACTAATAAGAACTTCAATATAAATTATTGACGCTTATTTTAACCCTTTAGGAGTAGAATTTTTATAAACGCTAACAAAAGTATTCATTTAATATGTATTTGATAAAATCGGAGTCATTAGAAAGTTAAACAAAAATAGGACAAGGATATTGAAGGAAGTGTTAATAACAGCTTATAAGTAGGGTTAGTTTATAACAATTAAATTAAATATTGTTTAAGTCGGAAACGAAAGGAAAGCAAAAGGATAAAAATTCATGTGGCAACTGCCACATAAGACAACAAAAACATACTACAGCGCCACCTATCGGAGATAGATCAAACAACTACTGATCCTGAATTGCGATATAGATATTTTTGGCGCTGATAAGCGTACACACAATATACCAACATAAATCATTGGGCCGCGGCAGGCCAGGCAGGATCACCTCGCCTGGTCGTAGGATCTTTTGTGTTGGAGGAGCATGAAACCTGTTTCTCAACACAGAGAAAATAGATTTTATTATTATTACTGAGGAAGTCATCCACAGAATAGTAACATTTGGTAGAAAATCAATGGTCCGTAGATACCGTACTATAATAATTGATCAACATTAATTTGTCAAATTAATCTGTTAATTTAGGATAACTCTGTGTTACACTTACGTCAAAAATTTCAACATTTATACCTTTTATTAATATTTTACAAAGTCAACAGAAGTTCTTTACATAATAAATTAATTTGGTAAGCTCAAAGAACTTACTTTTCTGTTTATATAGAGATGAATAAGGATTGTTTTGTTTGTTTTGAATAAGGATAATCTTTAGAAATGAGTCGTAATGAAAATTTATACGAGCATTACGAATTTTGCGATTAGCTGTTAGCCCTTTTGACAATTCAGTGTCGAAGTTGGACCTTTCAACTTGCTAATAACATACATATCTTAGACTTATAACTGTACAGTGATGTAACGAAATATAATTTAAATAATTTTTTTAACTGCACAAAAAGGTAATGTTTTAAGTAGTCGCCAGTCCATCTCCATGACGATGGCGTTTTTAAGGTAATATAGCCACGTTGATTTCAGCAGGAATTGGCTGACTCTACCGGGGAGGTACTACCATCTGACAGAACACCAACATACAATGACAGCGTCCGTGCTGTCGTGATTTATTCGCTTGTGCGAGATGAGAGGTCCAATGACACAGAAACATCTCAATAGGCCATCATAGTGCGGGTCACCATGCTGCATTGTTGCATTGTCTGCATTTTCAATGAGTATGGTGACCACCACTCTTGGATCGGACTCATGCTTTCCATCAGGCAGAGAAGAGTCACTTTGGGAGGCCAAAAAAAAATTGCACAATAAACTGCTGCTTGGTAGTCTTAATTGTTTGGAATAATATAATTATCATGATATATATATATTTTAATTTTATATAAATAATAAATATTTCACACATCTAAACAAACGCCATCTAGTCCCAAATCTAAGCAGAGCTTGTGTTTTGGAACTAGACACTAGACTGATACTATACTTTTTATTATAAATACATACATATTAAACATAGAAAACCACCAAATACTGCAACTAAAATTTGTAGATCGTACAAACATTTGGAATCCGGAAATCAAACCTCAGACTTCAAGCACATCAGTCAGTATGCTACCACTGCCCCATCAAGGCAGTCAACACACATATACATGTATAATATATGGTTCCATTTTTACACTGAAATTACTTAGCTGTTGTTAATATCGACATCAATATTTTTTACATAAAATAACTGACCTTTTAATAGCTAATTATGTGAAAATAAATAAAAAATAACCATAATAAATGTGTTTAATTTAAAAATAAAGCGGTTTGATTACAGAACATACATTTTAAAATGAAATTCATTATCACCACATGTTGGAGAGCGACCAAATACGAAATATGAAAGTATTTACTAGTTTAGTTACCTTTCAGTAACATGTGCAACTGTCCCCAGGTCTCTTTCTTAAATTAACTTGCCATAGGCCCATCGATCTACCTAGTGGGCCTATGGTGAGTTAATAATTTTCACAGTGAATGTGGTCAAACTGAAGTGAAATAAATTGACACTAGGCCCTCGAAAACAACCATTTTAAGATGTATGATGTTACTGTGGCAGCAGTATGTAAATAATTATCTCTCAGAATCAACTGCCTATCAGGGCAGAGCCCTATATAAGGAATAGAATTATTACAATTATTACACACAACAGTTTAATCATCCAATACAGCCATTGCCATCTCTTTTGATATACTATCAGACATACTATTTCTCTTTTCAACTTCAGTTTCATCACTTGACCACCAGCTTTCATCATCATCTTGTATAAAACAAAGGAACAAATCATCTTCATACGTTGGAAAATAATATTCAGGCTGATCCCACTTTTCTTTAGATAAAGTCCAATGTTTCATCTCTTTGATATGCTTTTCTAAATTTTTTGAATCGTCAAACTTTGTTTCACAAGCTAAGCACTGTTTGAGATGTATCTGCCTTCGAATGTAGTTCACGATTTTTACTTTGTGATAAAAATCCATTCCTTCTGTTGCTTTAGAGAATGAAAACTCATGTTGCAGCTTCATGTGCTCTAAAATCTTTTCATATTCTGATTCAGTATGGTCACACAAAAGACAAGTGATTAACGGTCCATTTTCTTCAGTCCATTCAGACCACTCCGGATCACTGTCTGTGTTAGAATCATGCTCAAATTCTACTGATTTCTTTACATTGTTGTATTTCCTTTGTGGTTTATAGTTTTGCTTAGTCTGTTGATCACCGATATAGTTGACTAAAAAATACTTATCATATTCTTTTTTTTCAGGGTTGATCCTTTTGTGTCCTTTTTTACGCATATGTTCTTTAAGTATAGTGCGATCTTTAAAGTTGCCTTCGCAAAAAATGCACTGAAGATTTTCTAGTTTAGCTGCAATTGTATCAACTAATTCATCAATGAATATTAAGTTATCTGGTTTGGCAATATGAAAATTGTGTTTTTCATACAAATGGTTTAGGTAATTTGTTCTAGTTGTGGTTGATATATTGCGACAAAAGAGGCATTCCCTTACATAATTTTTATCCTCTCTTTCAAACTGATGTCTTTCTAATAGCTTCTCTAGTTTGCTTTGTTGTAGATTTGTACGTAACTCTTTGTCTTCAGGTAAAACATCACTTAATAGGTAATACTCCTCATTCTTAGACTTTGTGCCATCTGGTTTATTGTCAAGCAACATTGTGGTACAAAAGTATGGCAGACTTTGATCTGTAATGAAGAAAATGAAGATATATCAGTTCAGGTAATAAATAAAATACATTATAAAGATGACATACTATGATCCAATATTTGATGGCTGTGGCAACAGAGACCAGAGCCAAGTATGTACAGGTATGCACACAGTACAGGATATGTTGTAATACACAAGTGTGTGCACAAACACAGGTGCAATCTGTTTCTTCGAGGCTTCAACAGATTAAGCATTCAAAGGAAATAATCAAATTGAACCCCAGACCAGTTGATCCATTATGCTATTGTCTAACTATAGCTAAAACTCTTCTGGTAGCTATTTTAATCAAAGCTTCCCTTAAAACTAATAGGCTACCCAAGTATTACTTATTTATTTAGTTTGATTATGATCATGTCAATATCAATCATTAGACATGAACATAATAAAAAATTAAAAATAATAAATTCGAGTGTGTTACCACCTTTTTTTTCTTAACGTTTGGAAACCCCTTCAGTCCTTCAGGCCTTCACCCCACCGGGGTTTGCGGCGGGGCGGTGTGCCGGCATCGAACCGACTACATCCACACAGTGTGCCTGAGATGGGAGGAATCCGGGAACCGCTTTCTTACGCCATCCGGACCCCTCCCAGCATAATTGTGTTACCTCCCTGACAAGGAAAGCAGAAAGAAAATAGTTTGTAACAAATTAATTCATTTTTCTCATTCAGTAGCACCATCTATTCCCGTTAACTGATGCACAGCTGTACAACATGACCGGGGAGAAACCAAGCTTTCAAATAGCTAAATATTCAAACAGAGTAAAGAATTTACTCCTTTTTAAATGAACAGCAGAATGTAAGAGACTAAGAAATAAGTTTTATGACTTATAAAATGGTCAATAAATAAGCACAAGACCTAAAAATACATACTAGCTCTAGGATGGACATATTCGTTTTGAGTCACTACAGTGTAACCATGGCAGTAATGAAATTTAAATGGCAGGCTTCATATATACTATTTCTAAAGATTATATAATTTATTTTAACTCAATAGCTCTTAAATCTAAGATTCCTGGCATGTATAGAAAAATAAGATATAGTTTAAAAACTAACCTTTAAATCGAAATCCCCAATACCGCAAATACTCCTTCAAATCTGCTATTTGGTTGACGTCTGCGATCACCAGGCGATGTCCCATGAACAAATGTGTAAGTAATTGCTTCTCCTGTTCAGGTAGGGTAAAGACCTCGTCGCACAAAAGACAAGAAGATTCTACCAACTCCTCACTTTTGAAAATCGACGGATTTTCTTTCTTTTGGTGTAGCGTCAGTGGCCCAAAGAACTCTTTTTCTTTCACCGACATGTTGCAAATTTTGTATTCTTAAAAATACTTTCAACAATCTAATATTAAATTAATCCTATTGAAAATTAACACTTTTGATGTACGAACCTCAACAAAACAAGGACATCTGATCTTGACTTTGACAGTTCGACACCAAAATGACAGATGAAGATAAGGTGTGTGACAGCAAAATAGTGACCGTTATACCTCAAATTAAGTGCGAAATACTAATATAGGTACTTTTTTATAACTTTTTTCATTACTTTCATCAAGACGAAGACTTGAGTACTGAAAGACTTAGCATTAGAGACGTTAAATACTTGACATTGGCAGAAATAGCTGATCCGGGTGGTTGCCATCTCATCAAAAGAAAAAAAAAAAACTAGTGTAGGTACCAGACTGACAAATTTGTTACCAATATTCTTCCTTGCATCAATACTGAATAGAAAAATAAAAGAGTTACTCCTTTCGTACAATTGAAAGTAGATATTTTTGGCGCCGTTCAAGTATAACGTAAGCAGATTTATTTCAATTATTTACTTCTCCCCATGCTTACGTTTTTTTATGGAATAGGGGGCAAACGAGCAGACGTATCGCCTGATGGTAAGCGATTACCGCTGCCCATGGACACCCGTAACACCAGAGGCATCACAAATGCGTTGCCGGCCTTAGGGGATGGGGAGGGGGATGAGGGGAAGGGTTGGATTGTGGTCCTCCGGTATCCTAACTCACTCGGTGAATCAGAGCGCAGGCTCTGTTTCACACCGGTTTTCTGTGAGGCCGTGGTATCACTCTGGTCGAGCCGGCCCATGCATGCCGAAGCGTGGCTCTCCCACGTCTCTCTAAACATCTCAACGTAAACATAGCATTGAATTTTTTCGGCTAAATATGTTAACAACTTACTGGCCAGCTGATCCTAACCAAACACCAGATTGAATAGATTTTTTCAACACGAAAAGTATGTCAGAATTGTATACACACATAGAATCCTGGTTAGACGGTAGATCCGATCATACACCGCTGATCAATCCCACAGCACCAATTTGCCTACCCCTTCAAACTTAATTGTAACTGCAACCTACCCTACCTTGTGACGTGGATCGGACTGCGGCATCTGCAAATTTCTAAAATAGGGAATATGTATAAAAATTTGATTGTTTCAAATAGCTCAGTGGTTGTTTAAATTCAGAAAACATTAAATAAAAAGTCGAAATTAAAGGAGGGAAATTCAAACTTACCAAACGCTTACTATTGGTCGAAACGAAATGTAACGTCGATGGTCACGTCATCGAAATTATCATAGTCGAAATTCAAACTGTTTCAGTAGTGTTTGTGAGGAATATTACCTTTTTATAGCAAATAAAACCGTTAAATTAAGTAACTGAAATACTGAATAGTAAACAAACACAAAATGATAATGACGTCATTAGCATTGTCAGAAGCGCGCGCAAAATGGCGGCGTTTGAATAGTTCAAATATAGTCAGTGTTTTAATTTCACTTTGAAAATTAGTTTGACTATTTTCAAGCCTATTTATATTTTTTTCTATAATAAAAAGACGTAAATGAGCAGATTAAGAAATAAAAAAAAAACATGCATATTCCCTATTACCTAAATGAGATTGAAACAAGGTTGTTAAAATGGAGAATTAATGCTAGCTCTGCAAAGTCGATCCCCATTACTTATTACCATCTATCAGTGTCGAAAGGAGAGACTGTCCACCTTTGAAACTTGGTGATGATATTCTGCCACAAAAGTATTATAGTGTACCTAGGAATGCTCTTCGACAGAAGATTTTCTTGGCGAGAACATAACGAGACCAGGGAACAGAAAACTGAAAGACATTTACTGGCTGATAGGCATCACTTAGCTTGCTATAAACTGCTAATCTATAAATCTGTCTTGAAACCTATTTGGACGTATTGGATCGAGCTCTGGGGATCAGCGAGCCATTCCAATATTGAAATTGAAAACATTGATGGTCCTGAGCAAGCGCACCTTGGTTTACGAGAAACACTGAAGTGCATGAGTTTCTATATGTTCCAACAGTTAAAGAGGTCATAGAAAAATCATACAAAAATATAAGGAAAGACTACAACAACACATAAATGAATTAGCTGTGGCACTACTAGAGCCCTCGGAGTCTAGTAGCCGATAGCGTCAGTTTAGGCCTGACAAATACCCAGAATAATATACGAGAGAGTGTGAAGAATCTCAAACTGATGACGAAAAGACCTTAAAATCCGATAAAAGCCAAAGGGCTAATTGCAGATTTAAAAAATAAATAAAATGTACTTTTTTTTAATGTGTTCTGTTTTGTCCACTGATTCATGAGCAGCAGTTAAAACAAGAATATTTGACATTTATTTTTGATACTAAAGAAAAAGTGTTGCAAGGAAATAAAACGAAGTTTTATGTTTTAAAGTTTACATTTAATTAATTTAGAAACAATAGCACTCTATTTACATACAATATAATAGGAACTTATAGATTATGTAAACTATTTAATTCTAATTAATAGGTATATTGTGGCCCATAGTCAGTTAGGTATAATAAAAAGGTATTGTTGAAAGAAAGAGGTACCAATAATGTGTCATAGTAAGACCGAGAAATATTCAATTCCCTAAATAATAATAATTAATCTAAAATTTTAGATTTATTTTGACAAATTCTGACTTATACTTAAGTTAGAATAAACACGGATCCGGTCTTTATACATCTTGGAAGAGTGAACATGCCAAGCAAAAAGTTGTCGTTGTTCTAGGTAAATAAATTATGGATAAAAGGATAGTTTGTACACAATTATGTCGTTTTTCTTTTAATCTAATCTACGTCGTAACATGCTGATGCTACCTGCGGATAGGAACTTTTACCTGAATGTACTGTTCTAATAAGTTTTTATAAATATTAATGCATTTGTGTAGACTGTTTATTTTATCTATTTTATATAATCATCTGTATGCATCTACCGCAAATGACACAAAAACTTAATATGTAAGTATTTTGTTTGAAAATAAAACAATATATCTTCATCTCCCTAGCCTATATTATTCCCAAGATATGGGGTCGGCTACTAGTTTAACCGGTTGCACCTGAATGTCAGTTTTTACATGGAGCGACTGGCAACTGACCTCCGCAACCCTGAGGGTGTACTTAGTTCAAATGTCGAACTGTCAGTATATTTGAAGGCACTGACTCCTCAATAAAGATTGCCAGAGATGTTCATGACAACCAGGAACGACGGCTTAACGTGCTCTCCGAGGCACGGACGGGAAACACTGCCTTAGAACAATCAATCAACGGCATTTAATTTGACCTTTTTGCTAATTTATGGTTACCTTTCATATTGTATTGAACACTGTCTTTTGTGAGTGAAGAATAGGTAAACTCTCATAAAGAGGATAAAAGTCAACAACAAAGCCTAAAAATACTAGTAAAAAAGATGTTAACAGTGATATTGCTACTAGACTCTCACTAGGCGTTTCAATAATACTTCTTACATAAAATCGATTTTTAATTACAGTTATTAACTAGTTCCTCAATTTATTTATTTGATCTTTATTTTATGCAGTATTATTAAGGCTCTGCTGCACTGGTTACTGGTAAGTTTCAGATAGCTCATTTGACATGTAAATAATTTGACGTATTTTTCGTAAATATAAACAGGGCTTGAATCTTTTGATCTTCCTGAGACTTTTTACTACCGATGTTTTTTTATTGTTTCAGATTTCTTACGATAGCTTTGTGTTTGTAAGATAACTTAGTTTACTTAACTAAGCATTAGTAGGCATCACTAAGTCATTTAATGGTTTTTTTTTCATTTTTGACGTTTTGATGTGAAAATTTTTTTTCGACATAAAATTCATTTTAAATTGAAACTTTTATTACATCGTCTCAAATCTTTTGGTCTGTGTATCGCATGTCGCGTGATGGTAGGCCACATGTCGCGTGATGGTCGGCTGCGGAGTATGGATAAAGTGAAAGGCGCTCGTCAGAGCAGCCGAGGCTAATATGGCGGCGTCTTTAGTTCCATCAGCTGACCGTATAGTGTATAGACTATTACTCATTTGTGCCAGTGCTCCACGCTAATTTGTTTGTTTTTGTCAGTATTTAATGTAAATGTTGTTATTACCCTTAATGAAATATTATTCCGAAAATTTTTAGTTAAATATCTATAATGTGAAAAAAAGTTTCACTATTACCGTGGTTTCATAAAACCACACAATCCATCTTTTCTTTGTTTAATTTACGTTCTTCAAACGGATTCACTGATTTATGAGTCACAAATATATTTAATTAAAATAATATAAATTATCATTTCTTTAACAAATAATGGAACACAATTAAGTCAACTGTGTTGAAAATATGTACATAGGTTTTACTTACCTCTTCTTTCTAAAAGTGTAATGTACATCATATACCTAATATTTTCGGGAATATTCTCATTTATTTTTATATGTAACTGGCTGAGCCCCGCGGTGTTACCCGCGTTACATCAATAATCGCGATTAACGCAGCGGAGCAAAGTAAAAAAAAACAATGTAAAAAGTATCCCGTACACATCTCCTGGTACCAAGCTATTTTTTTCTTTTTTTTATAAATAGTGTTAACACAACTTTTTTATACATATAATAATAATAATACTAATACTGGTTCCAAGAATATTTGAAGAGAAAAAGCGCTATAAAAATATTTTTATTCGACTCGATTGCCAACCTTAAAATTATTGATATTAAAATCAAAATTGACAGCAAAAGTATAGGTAATTTTGGATAAATTTGAATGTTTTTATTTTTTTCAATAATAATATCTACGTATTACCATCACACCAAATTTATTTTTTAAAAATGGTTGTTTTAGTTTATGTTGAAGGCAATCATAAACGAACATAATCCTGAATGTGATATCCAGGAGTAAATTTAAGATAGAATAAAGTTTCTGCGTTTTGTTTTAATTTTTACATCTCTTGATTAACTTATGTTTGAAAGTAGTCACTGATCCTCTTTACAACTGGCGTTAGTATCAACATATAATATATTGTACGGCACCGAATTTCCTTTATTGACAGCTACAATTTGAACAGCATACTTCCTTCCAGCTTTCAATCCAACTATTTTATGCATAATTACCCGCGCTCTGAAAAAAATAAAAGAATTAGTTGGCAAATTCAAAAAGTTGTAGGCAGCGGTGACTTGCTTTTGACGAAGTCGAATTTCATGTTTATAAAAGAAAAACTTTATGCTAGTATCTTTTGGAAACGAAATTTTTCACCAGTCTTTTTCTTGACTAAATAAGTTATAGGTCAACGTGGGCATTTTTTTTTTTAATATTAACTGTCAAAATGACTCTTTTCGGCCTAATGGAGACTATGATAAGAAGCCAGGAGTGGTAGTCACCATTCTCATTGCGAATGTTGGCAATGGAGCATGGTGACTCATACAGGCGGATTGGTAAGATTTTTAGGCTCCCATAATCATAAGGTGTAAGAGAAATACGTGGGCTGGTGGTGAGTTCCAGGTTTTGAGTGCTCGCCATAGAAAGAACGAGGGGCACCGCTTAGTTACCGAGAGCGTAGTTATACCACTCTAAAACGGAAACTTCTAAGGCCAACACATGTTGTCAAGTAGAAGAAGAGAGGAGGAAATGTACGTAATTTATAGTGAAAGGGAAAATAAATTACTGACTATGAATTTAGAGATGATAAATTAATAGTAAACTTACGATTTAGCTACATTGTCTATACATTGCCCTTTTGACAGTGATTTTTTTGTTAACCAACAGGAATGGCTTACTCCGTTCACGATTTCCCGTGTCATGATGCAGTATCTGTAAAAAGAGGAGATAATTTAAGCATAGACTACCTTTTGTAAATTTTTGTTGTTACGATGAAAATCATGGAAATACTAAACACTTTTTATATATGTATCTGTTATACTTTACGCGAAACGACTGTAAATATTTTTTATGATAATAAACATAATATGTTCCTATTTCGTATTATTCAATAAAGTACGCCTAAGTATTTCAGTCCTGAACCCCCACTTTCCCAGCGTGGGGACGTATGGCCTTAACCCTCTCTTTAGAGGAATCCCGAGCCAAGGAGTGGGACATTCTGGGTTGTTGATGATGATACTGCCTTGTACAGTGTGGTAATGTTTGCCTGCTGAATTTGTAAAAGACACCTCAGCTAAATCTAATTTTAATTTTAGGAAGAGATTTAATTATTGAACGTTTCTTAAAACAAATTTACTGATCTGAGTTGATTTTTTTTTGTAATCCTTTCAAACAAAAAAGAAATTTTATATCTGACTGAAAGTGAAAAGAACGACTCAAACACGCCACATTATTTAAAATACTTATGTACTATAGCTTTTTAATCCATACACGTGTGGTGTTGTTCTTTTTAGTAAATAAATCAGTTCTCAAGTAAAAATACAATCGAATTTAGAACCTTCCTCTTATTTAGAAGATTTATTTTTAAATAAAGCCTACCAAAGTAACTCTGCCTGTTGGAAAACAAAGAGTTTACTCTTTGTTTCCAAGAGCATTACAGAAGAGGTAAATTCTAACCTGATTACATCTGTGGTGTTTTGTGTAGCTGGTAAGAAAGCCACGTCGACAGATTTGCATGATCTTCTTGGCCTTAACTCCCTCACGGTAGATCCGTCATCGGACAGTTCTGGTGCGGACACCCCCCACCTTGTGGTCGAAGCAGTCAACTAAAAAAAAAAAAAAATATCTTAATTTTTATAAAGTACTACAAATTCGATTAATTTACTGAGTTGTAGAAAAAAGAGAGTCTTTCTACTTTTTGAAAAATATTTACGAATATTATCATCATCAGCCTACATTTTAATATGATTTTAATATAAGATAAAATGGTTTAATCCATTTTAGTTTGTCATTTAGTATTCGTCTTAATAACTAATAACTTTAATATAATCACAATGTACATCACTAACAAATAAATAGTACTTATATACAATTGTATTCGGTGGCGAAAGTGGTAGCGTAGGCGACTGCTGTGCTTGAGGTCTGGATCTTGGATTTGTATGATCTGTAGATGTTTGTTTCGGAGTTTGAGTAAGTTCTATGTATAATATGTATGCATTTACTAAAAAAAAGTATATATGTATTTATATCAGTCATCTAGTGCCCATAACACAAGCTCTGCTTAGTTTAAGATCGGATGGCGTTGTGCGTTAGATGTCCGAAATATTTATTGTTAGTATTATTATTAATTCTATTTACAGAGCCAGAATTTTAGTGTTCCAGATGTTCAGGGATCTCTGAGTAACCCGGCTCTCGAGAGTAGTCCAGTAAGCAGCAAAACCATGGGTAATGGGTATTCACCTCAATTGCAACTGCATTATCTCTGTCCCGTCTGCTCGGCGTGACTTTGATGACGTATCGGACCCTAGCTTCTTCAGAGCTCGAATCGAACTGAATAGACCCTTCGTCACTTGTTTCTTGAACTGAAGAAGTTGGTATTGGGGTTGATACGAAGAATTTGGCATGAGGATCTAAAAAAGCAAAACTATCTGTTATTTTTTCTATAGGCGAAGTAGCGTCGTGTTTGCATGTCATCCTATTGCACTCCGCTGCTGGATATAGGCCTCTCTCATTTCACGCTACTCAGATCAATTTTAGGCTTATATCTTGATACTAGCAACTTGCCCCGGCTTCGCACGGGTTCTTTATAGGAAATACAATATAGCCTATGTTACTTCGAGATGTTGCAGCTATTTATTGGTGAAAGAATATTTACAAACCAATGAGTTATAATCGACATTAACAACTTCTGCCTGATCACTTGTAGAAACGATCAAATGTTTTTTCGAAATTATTGGAGGTAATGTATCATTGTCCGTGCGAAAAGCGGAGCGTGCTTAAGTCCACTTCTGTAACTTTGAAAGTTACAGAAGTTATAGTAGTATATAGGTATAGTAGAATTTGATCCTGTATTTTTTTAATTGTCATTTCAAACATTATTTTGACGCAAAATTTTAAAGACAATTTTGAGATTATCATGGTAATTCTTGGTATAATATATGATACATTAGATATATATTTTATTTCAATTGACTACTTTGAGTGTTTTACCGTTGCATAGCTTTGGGGGTCTCTAATTTCTTCGTAATATAATAAGGGTACCTACTTTTAATACTAATTTGTGCAACGGAAATTCAATCAATGAATTCAAAATTCTGTTGCATAAATTACCTACAGCCTCCTCTCTACTCACAGCAATGTTGACGGAGAAGTGGGTTTGTGATGATTCTTTTTTAATAGGAGCATTCGAATTTGGCAAGAGTACATAATAATTCATTTATTTTAACAAATTGCTAATTTATAAGCGATAGTACAGCCCTTGTTGAAATCAATTTAGTGTTTTAGTGGATAATGGGTTGCTGATATACAGAATACACCATTACACATTTTGAACCTAAAACACAAATATTATTAAGAGTCCTTTTAAATTCACCAATTTCTATTTGGAGCAAGTCATTAGATTATTACCTATAATCTTTGCTGGGATAAAATACTATTTTTCATATGTGAGCCTGCCAAAATGAAACTTCTCTGCCTTAAGCAAAGCATGAGCAGAATCGTCCTATCTAATCTCAACTAGATCTTTAAGAGACAGAAGCGTCATCTTAAGTAATCAAACTGCAATCTTTCATTTATTAAAAACGGAAACCTAAAACCATATTACTAAGACTAAGACTAAGACTTCGCTGTTTGTCTATCTGTCCGTCCGTTTGTCACCAGGCTGTATCTTATGAACCGTGATAGTTAGTAGTAGAGTAGGCTTACGACTCACTTAATCTTGTACTGTAATTTATTTGTATATTTTACTCTTCTGATATTGGTAATATTCAAGTTTCAATAAGGACTTTTGCAAAAGAAAGCTTATAAATTTGTTCTTGATTTGTAAAAAGTTTTACTTACCTATGTTCCTGACCATGTGAAGTCGTTTCCCCCTAACCAGAACTTCAACATCGACAGCTCCGCCACAAGATGATACAGTAAGCCATATACCACCGCCAGATCCAACGGTTGCCTGTAATATACAGAGACTCTTTATGACTTTTATCTTTTTAGTAAATATCCGTTACAGAAATTTTATCCCTTAGCTAAGAACCAGGTGCGTCAATTCGCCATAAGTTGTCCTTTCTTACACTTTTTACAAATTATTTTAAGGCTACTACGCTTCAGATCTGTAGTGTAAAATCTTTCCTCTCTTTTTCCGCGCGATTTGAAATGATTCTGTGAATAGTGCACATAATACTATTATATTTAAAAACTTGACCGGGATGGTGTAACCCTATTACAGAAAATCAATCTAAAATGACAGCAATCATAACAGACCTGAGGCCTAATGATGGAGAAGTATCACTAGGCCGCCGTGGTGTGGGTCACCATGCTGCATTGTTGCATTGTCTGCATTCCCAATGAATATGGTGACCACCACTTTTAGATTCTGCTAATGCTTTCCACCAGGAAGAGTAGGGTCACTTTCGCAAGCCCATATATATATATAAAAAATATAATAATAGAAAGTTGGGGAAGAGCGTGCTTTTTGTATCGTCCAATGAGCGATTTCACAATGACATGGGATGACTAACAGTTTTTGTCTTGAGGGTGATTATTTTTTTTATACTGACTGATCCAGCAGACAGTCAAAATTCAGATATTGTTAATGTCGTTCTTAAAAACTTAAAAATTTTGGTTTTTGAATAACATTTTTTTTCCGTTTTTAAAACAAGAACGAGTCTTTCCGTTTTCACATATTGCTTATTATTTTTAAAACTTTCTCGAATACTCATCTAATTGAAGGTCGATATCCGTTGCGTTAAATTGGAGCGTAAAGCGACTGTATTTAACAGAAAAATGCTAAAATTATGATAAACTAGTTGAGCCCCGCGGTTTTACCCGCGGCACAACAACAACCGCGGGTTGCGCCTCGGGGCAAAGCTAGTCTAAAAAAGTGGCCTAAGTTACTCCTTATATCAGCCGTTCCAGAGATTAGCCGTAACAAACCGACAGATCGTTATTTTCGGATCGGATCATCGGATGTTTTAATATTACAAACAGACACTCCAATTTTATTTATTTACTTCATCTCTTTATATTTCAGTTCAGTTCATAAATAGCGAATATTGGTTAAGTAACACACAAAAAATATAATAAATAGAAATACCACCGTTTTGAAGACTATTAAACAATAACTAAATACCTACCTTGAAATAAAACACGTTTCTTCCTCTGATGTCTACTTTGCTAGGCACATTTTCTCGAAGTCGCTTAGCGGTAGAAGTTCGTGGACGCACACTTCCTGAAGCTAATAACGAACCCGAACGACGATCATTCGCTACTCCGAATACACTCACAAAATAGGTCTGAAAACATAAAGAAAATGAGGAACCCTAATTAAAAATGAGTAGTCTTTTTATAAAGTTAGCCAAAAAGCTTAAATAACCGTGAATATTATAAAATGAATATTATATAAAAAAAATATGACAATAAATCTCTATGAATTTCCACAACACAAAAAACATCTGTTCTATTTAATGTGACAATACTGTTAGAAAGTGTAATGAATTGATTATTTAAATCATTTGAGTAATATACAATCGAGTAGGGTTTCAAAATTGATTAGCTATGAAGTGAAATGCTGAAAAATACCTTTCATACCTAATATTTTTTTACCTAATTATTCGTCATTACTGGGTAACAACTAACAACTGCCAAATTCGGCGTCGCAGATAGAAAATTTCTTACTGTCATACAATAATTTAAATTGGTCATAGCAAAACGTTTTTATTTTATAACTTTATTGACAATGGCTCTCAAGAATCTCCTGTATTCGTTATATTATATTAATTAAGCTTATTTACTAAGCTACTTCTAAAACTTATATAGATATAGGAAATTATACGTATTTAAATGAATTGCTGATCGTTTGTCTTGCCAAAACTGAACACTGAGTGCACCAATTTGGCTTATTTTGATCTTGAAATATTCGTGGAAGTTTTAAATAATGAGACAATACAAAGTAATAAAAAGTACTAAAAACAAAAAAAAAGATGCATAGATTGTTACAATTTTAAATGTCGGTAAATACTTATTATAAAATTTTGACCACATTTCACCGGGCTATTTAACCTGTAAATATTATAAAAATTACCATGCTCGGATCCAAGTTTTCAATTAGATGATGAGTCCTGCTACCCACACACGCAATGACAGGGTCTTCGTCTGTCACTTTTGTACTTCGACCTGGAAATTAAGGTTACAATTTGTAAAGTATTAAATACTTTTATGTGTGCGTTAAGTTTACTGAATAAAGAACTTATTTTATTAAAGAGTAAAAAAATAAGAAACCATTTATCTCTGAGCATCACAGCTTTTAATGTAAACTATATACAATCTTTATAAGTGTTTAAACCAACAGCTACATGTGATTTGATAAGCCACATGTGATGTGATGAAGTATTTATTAGGCTTATGTGGCGATGAAGATCGATGTAAAAAGCGCTCTGCAAGTGATAGACATCGATCAAAACTTTTTGTTATCGATCTCTATCGACTTATTTAATCGATTATTTATTCATTTATCTTCAATGCAGTTTATGTAACAACGTCTTATTGAGCGAAGTGAAGTAAAATCTCGAATCTTCCAAGCGTATCACATACCCTTTTCTAGGCCCAAAATGAGTATTGTACATTGATTTTATGCTGTAGAAGTTATTGACACTGCTACGTCAAAATAAATTATGCATATATTTTTTTTACCGCGGAAACATTTAACTCACAAATATAGTTGGTGTAAGTTTGTATTATACCTACCTGAATAATGTAAAACTGTCGCAAAGGCCAATTTCTAGTAATGAATTCAGTTCCGCTCCGATTTCGATTTCATAATTTTTATAAAAGATAGGCGCTCATAGCCCAGTTGCACTCGGTGATTAGAAACAATCAGCGAGGGCAAGCAACGACGGCGCGGTCAGTACCTGGATGGGTGACCGCTGGTGGCATGTTACCATGAGCGTCTCCGTGATTCGGAGGTCACGTTAAGCAGTCGGTCCCGGTTGTTGTCATAGGATAACAGTCGTGAAGCTTAGTTGGAGGCCTTCGGGCGGCTTAAAAACATCCAACGGTAAGATTACGTAGCCACAACGTTGTCTTGCCAGTCCCCAATCCGCACTTGGCCAGCGTGGGGACGTGTGGCCTTGACCCTCTCCTGAGAGAGGAGACCCGAGCCCAGCAGTGGGACATTATGGGTTGTTGATTGATTGATTGATATATAAAAGATATTCTCGTAGTAAAATATTATAGTACTACTAAGGCTAACAGATTACGGATCCAGTTTTCCATAATAATACAGTATATAATATAATTTTTGGTCAGACTTGGTAAATCAAGAGTTATTGGGAATGGTTTTGTAAAGGAACTTTGGTAAAACAGTTAGCCATCTGGTATCAGACTAAATTGAAAACTCACCAAACTTTTTTCTTTTGAAAACATTGACCAATTTCCCATCGAATATGTTAAATGTGTCTTCATCAACATTAATTTTGTTATCGACTTCTAAAGGAATATGTGCGAAGGTGTCGTTGACTTTATCTTTCAATCTGTCAGAATCCTGACTTAGCCTGTTGGATTTATTTTCCATTCGCTTGAGTTTCAACTCGTGTTGAGCTGCGCATAGTGATGTATAATTCTTTCTATGAGAAGCAACGACGCAGTATGTTGTTGCTTGAGGATCAATGGGGCTGGAACAAATGTATATGTATTTAGAATCGGTTTACAAACATATAACATAAAAAAAAAATTCTTAAAAATTTCTATTTCCTTTAATTAATTTCCCTTCCAAAAAGATTTTTTTATGTATGGAATGCGAAAAGTGACCCGACTCTGCCTGATAGAAAGTATAAGCAGATAACAAGAGGTGGTCACAATACTCATTGTGAATACAGACAATGTAAGCAGCATGGTGACCCACACAATGGCAGCCTAGTGAAATTCTTCTGCATCGTTGGGCCTTCGGTCTCGCACTCACCAACGAAACACGACAGTACTGTCATTTTACGTTCATGTTCTGTGGCTGTGGCCAGCTCTACTGCCGTATTAACCTTCTTTAACAATAATACTTATAGTAATACGTGTTTATTAACTCCTTCGTGGGAGACAGGAATCAGTACTAGTTCAAGGTATCCCTGACACAGACTACCTTAGGATAGAAGTTTCTTACATATTCACTTCAAATACTTATTATATTCTTGCGTATGGTAGGCAAAGGTATGTAATTTACTACTGGGAGGGATCCGGATGGCGTGAGAAAGCGGATCCCGGATCTCTCCCGTTTCAGGCGCAGTGTGGCACACCATGTGGTTTTAGTCGGTTCGATTCCGACACACCGCCCCGCCGTAAACCCCGGTGGGGTGAAAGCCCGAGGGGGTTTCCACACGTAAAAAAAAAGTATGTAATTTACTTTGCCAAATATATAGTAACGAGCTACGTTGTTTGGTAGACATATTTTATGAACAAAAATCTTTTATAGGCAGGTTTGGATTTGGAGTGAATTTATGAACGTCGTCTTCGATACAGTCAAGTAGTAAATACATACGACAAATTTTTACTTTGGATTAAAACCATTTATTTGAACATCCAAAAATGAACTGTAAGAACTGATTGTAAGTTTTCACTTCTGTTGACAGCTCCATGAATGATTCGTATTTATTTATTACTAATCGCTCATTGTTAATTAAATTTTTCACTATCAATATGAATTTCGTACTAATACATGCAAAATAAAGCTGTTAACCATACACATACAGTTAATTTTTTTTATCATCGTTTACAAATTACAAGTTACTCTGCGATGGACCTCTTTCTAGTCATGCAGAACCACTACCACAGACCACCGTCAATAGTGCCAGTCAGTACTGAATGTCTTAAATACAATAACTTTTTTTTTTAACGACAACTCTCTCTTTAGGAATATAAATTCCTGTGTCGCGGGGATCTTTACAAACATACATGAAACGGACACAAAGTACACCTAGACTTAGAACAACAATTTATGGATCACACAAAGTGTTGTCCCATGTAAGATTTGAACCCACAACACTTGGCGCAGTAGGAAGCGGTGTGGCGACCACTGAAACCACCAGGCCAACCGTGTAGTCAAACATTATATTAAGGGGAGATCGTTTTTCGTTTTTTCGAAAGACGGTCCCAATTCATATCTTTCACATTTTTTATATTTTTTATCATTATTTTAATCACGATGAAGACTTAAAATTTCAAGACTTTAAAAACTTGACATTGGCAGAAATAGTTGATTAGCTGGTTGCCATTTCATCAAAAGAAGAAGAACATTACATTAATTCAAACTAATATTATAAATTCAAAAGTAGCTCTGTATGTCTATCTGTAACGATTTCACTGCTTAACCGCTGCCCAGATTTTACCGCAATATCCTACATATACGCGAGCGAAGCTGCAGGCAAAAGATAGGTAATTAGCTTTGTACCTACTTGCAGTTAGTCAATGTGGTCACTGTATTTCTTTTCTACCGAAGATGTAGTATTTCGTAGTTACCTTAGTTGACATTTCATCATCAAAACAGAGTCGTAATAAATAGCAGCTTACCTCTATAACCTCTTGTTAAATTTAATATTAAACAGCATAAATAATTATGTATGATGATAATCCCAATCAATCTTTATTTCGCAAGAACATGGTTCGAACAGGTATTTCACATAAGTTCAACATATGTTGATGTCAAGAAAATATATTGAATTATACACGTATATATTATTAATGAAATTAATCAGATATAAACTTTAAGGCTATGAATTTATTATTTGACTTACAGAAATCAATTTTTAAAAGGAGCTGATGATGAACATTAGCAACTAACGATTCACAAGTGCTTTAAGACCTTTGCAGTTCTTCCCACCAAAATCAGGAGAACGCGGAGGTTTTTCTATCGGTTTTCTCCTACAATCGATGAAAAGTAACGAAGGGTTGCCTAAATACCAACAAGTGGCCACCATACTCATTGCTAATGTAAACATTGCAACATCATCTTTCCTTTTTTTTTAAAAAAAGACCACTCCCGCGTTAGGAAAATACATTCCTGTGTCACGGGGATCTTTACAACATACATGAAACGGCCACAAAGTACACCCAGACTTAGAACAACAATTTATGGATCACACAAAGTGTTGTCCCATGCAGGATTTGGACCCTTAACACTTGGCGCAGTAGAAAGCGGTGTGGCGACCACTGAAACCACGAGGCCAACCGTGTAGTCAAGTCAAAACCGTTTAGGCTTTGATGGTGTCAAGAGTAGGTACAGGATTAAAACCATCTCTACGTAAGTATATATCATTATTTATTAAATTTGTAAAATAATTTGTGTTTTTTTGTTATATACGTAAAAACTTTTTTTTTTTCTTCTCATTCTTAAATACCCTGCACCAGCTTTGAATGAAACCTGTCCATCCAAAGGTTGCCTGGAAGAAATTGCAATGAGTAATAAGGCCGCCCTTTGTACATCACATTTTCATTTTTATCTTTTTTTTATAATTTATAGAATTGTATATTGTGTGTAAACCTTGGTGTACAAATAAAGTATTATCTATCTATCTATCTATCTAAGTACATAAAAATGCAGCTTTCCCTAATATAACATAATACTACATACAAAGAAAAATTATTCACCTTAACAACGCCAGTAGAAAAGTAGTTCAGTTTTTGCAAGCAACTGTTGCTACATTACCCATGCACTCCATTCCATCACGGGTATTTCTAAGAAAATTAAATTGTATAGTCATAGGACACCGACACGCTTGTACTGATTAGAACCTGAGATTGTTTCGATAAAAAACTGGAGTATGCCATTGTATCCCATCTGGACTTATAAGTAATGAGGTCTTAATTAAAATGACTGAACCCTGTCTTCATATGTAAGCGTCGTCTTTAATAGCTCATATTACAAGTAACTTCTAAACCATTACCTTCTAAGATAATAAAATTATATTTTTCTCGAGGCCTTCTTTCCCCAAAACTACGTTTGGATAGCTTTTAAGTCTATTACGATTTGATATCTAAGTTCTGTAGAACAACCTGTTAGGTATATATGCATAAATAATTTTGGTCATGTTATACTGGGACCAAGATTTATCCAACCTAAACGAAACGCTAGTCGAGTTAAAGGTATATTAGCACTCGTTATATGATTGATATAATTCCCGTATAGGTAAATTAATAACTCAACTATTTTTAGTTCCACTTTTACACTTATTTTATTGAAATTATATTTAATGACTTTTAGTACTTTAACAATAATAAAACAAACGTTTATGTCACCCTTAAAATTAAACAAACTAGCTTCATATATAGAAACTGTACACGTCAAGTAACTAACCTAACTCATTACAAGTCATATGTTATCGAGTTTATATCAGTTGGTAGTAAATAAAGCAACTATGTGGTCCCTAACTGAATTAAATGTTGGCAAATCTTGCTCCATGTCTTATAGTTGGTTTTAGTAAGACGCTGATCAGAATTTACAAAATCAATAGTGTGTTTTTTTAGAAAATTAATCGTTTGGCTTTTATCTACGTTGATTGGTTTAGATGGTACTATCCTCTGTAGTTTTTCTGAAATAAGACTTTTATTATAAATACTTTGAATTTAAAGTCTACACTATTCACGTGTTTAAGTGAAATGTTTGAGGTGTACATTTCTTTTCAATATAAATGCGGTTTTACTTCATAACGGTGAAATCAAAAGAAAAGGTAATAATTTTCGCAGTCTATGTATATTTACGTATTACAACGTTGCGCTTAAATCACTGCATCGTTTTTGATGCAAGATTAATCAATGGTTTCGTAATAAATTAAATTTCATTGCAAGATTTTAGGTAGTCGGGTAATAGCTTTCCAGCTTTTTCGGGTATTTGAATTATTACTACTACTGCCACTTTGTAGAAATGTATCTACAATATACTCATCAGTGGTTTTATTCGGTGTAAAATAATTATTTATTTGAATTAAAGAACCTAAATATAATTTTAGTATACACGCTGATTTATAAATAATATTAGGCGATCCTTCCTTAATAAATATATCAGCTTGATTTATTACAACACACTTTTACATCTACTCTAAACACATAATGTGAATATTAATTATTACAATAACTTTAAGTATTTAATAAACTTTATTACTTAATCGTAAAACATTACAGTCCGCTGTTAGTCACATCTGAACCACGTCGTGCTCATAATTCGGAGGAAGGCAGTTAATAATCAATAAACAAGCTCATAACTCACCACACCAGTTGACACTTAGAAATATCTCAATAAAAACATGTCGTGGCTTGTTACATTTAGAAATACCAGTGTATTTCAATGTTCATATACGTTCACTTACACATTTGTCAAAGTCACTACCGATAGCAGTACAATGATTCTCTTTTGTTAAGGACTGGTGTGCAATTTTAGGTTCATTTCCCGAGTTTCAAATAAAGTGAGTTTCATGGTTTCCGAGCTTAAATTATGGGAAGTTGGCTGTATCTCTTTATGGCTTTTGTTATGGGTTTGTTTTCTGCCCAGAATTAATTTGAATATTTGGATAGGAACGATGTCCTTTGTCTCTTTACATATAATTTACATATTTACCCCAAAAAGTGTGATTATTCATGTTTTCTAACCCATATTAAATCTAAATCAGATAAATAAATATTTCGGACGACTTACAAAGCTATCAAGTCCAAAGCTAAGCAGAGGTTTTCTTGGGTACTAGACAAATGATATGAATGTGCATATTCTTTTTGTAAATACATATATATTATACATAGAAAACACTCAAACTTCGGTCCGACCCCGAGAAACGAACCCGAGAACTTAAGCAAAGCTGTCACAAGTAAACCACTGCGCCACAGAGGCAATCAGATGTTTTGTTTTTAGGTAGTACGCAGTATTTCATAGAATGTTCCATTACTTTCATGAAAACGAAAGTTTGTTTTCGAATAACCTCAGAACAAATCCATGAATCTGCATAGAAATTTTGGCACTGTGATAGATTGTAGTCTGGCATAGTACTCTACTTTTTATCAAAGGAAAAACAGTGAAAGAAGATTATTACGAGTCAAGCTAGAAGAAGCTAGAAAAGAAAGGTGAAAAGATTTAACAGTAAAGTAACTTAAAAGTCTACAAATGCAACATTTTGTAAAAATAATCCTCTTATTACAACACAGACAATATGGATTTAAGTACAAAACAAGAAGCCTAAATCAAACAACAGTAAGTGATCTACATCAAAGTCTATATTTGACTGACACGTTCAGTAATATACAACCTTTTAATCGAATGTGAAAACGGATGTACTCGTTAGCAAGCAATCTTTTTTATTGTCAGTCAACATTGATTGATTCGATTGGTGGGCACGTGAAAGTGCGATAAGAACCCGAAGCTTGTCAGAAAAGTTAATACCAATTAGAGGTACAACTATCAGAGGAAACCGCGATCTAATAAAAATTGTATGAAGAAAGTTGAGAATGGTTCATCATAGCATCATAGCGTCACAGTAATGAAAAGGCACACTGATGTTTTTACAGCCTTATTCATAAACGTTATTTAACTCAGTTCTGTTTTATTTCGATGTTCAAGGAAATTAGTTATCCCAACGAATAACATAGAACCGTCACTCAAAGTTAAATAAAGTTTAAGAATAAGACTGTCAATGTGTATCTACATGCTAGAGTAGCGATGCTAAATTGAAAATTAAAAAAAAATAAACCAGAAGCATTTTTTTTAGTGAAAACTTCTTCAGCGGTGTTGTGCACTTTTTGTAATGGATAAAAAATGGATAACTCGCGTCAGGATACGTGACCTGATCGAAAGTTCATAAGGTTTTTGTGATGGGTAAAAAAAGTTTAACTCGCGAAAATTCGTAAGGGTAAGGGAGAGTAGACCATAAATTGCCATGTTTGAGTACGATAGCGCATTAAATGAATATTGTATTTTACCACATAAATGATAGCACTTTTATAATGATAATTAAAGCAATTCGTGCAAAATTATTCTTTAACCATTCCAAAAAATCAAATGCACAACGTTAATAATGAAGTTTTCACTTCTGCCGGAACTCCAGGAGAGCCACACATTTTTATTGAATTGAGAGCAAACAAGCAGACGTATTGCGTGATGGTGAGCATCTACCGTTGCCCATTGACACCCTCATCACCAGAGGCTTCACAAATGCGTTTCCGGCTTCAGTCACTCGGTGAAATACACTACTGTGAGGCCTTGGTGTCACTCCGGTCCAACCACCCGGTCGGACCGGTCGGAGGATCCTCTCTTTATGTGGTGGAGGGACACCCGTTCCTATACATTTCGTTATGATTTTGATTGGAGAAAAATTTAAGAAACAATATATTAATTTGACTGCCTCGTTAGCGCAGTAATTGTATGATCTGTAAATATTTGTTTCTGTGTTTGGGTATTTCCTATGTATAATATGTATGACTTTACAAAAAAAGTGTATAAGTGTTTATATCAGTTGTCTAGTGCCCATAATATAATCTCTGCTTAGTTTGGGACTCGATGGCGTTGTATATTTAATATTTTGTGAAAATTTTGGTGTATTTATAGTGATCATACTATTTTAAAGGCTGCGGGATACAGTAGTAGCTGGACCGTCCACAATTTTTTTAGAAGTAAATATTGATCTTGTTAATAAATTCAGAGGTCACTGGATTTCTTCAATTTTTGCTATCTGAAAGCTTTATGTTCTTTTGCTAAGTGTACCCAAAACTTAATAAGCCTTGTAATTGATGCTTGAATGCGTGAAAAGCAAAATGATAAATACACATTCGTTTTTACGCACATCATATTATAATAACAGTTAAAGCACACTTCAAAATATAACATAAGATGTAATAATAAGTTCCAATTGCTAACAAAATCTTAGTAACACGGGATTGAATGATGTTGCGCAAAAATTTGAAGGCTTGATCGTAAATACTTCTAACCTTTATCCATATTTATTGTCCACCAGATTATCTCTTATGAAATGTAGACAGTTGATGAGATTTTATATACAGGAAGAATTATTAGCACTTGTATTAAGAAAAGGGTATCCGGCAAAGCGACATAAAGTAATATTTAATGACACTACTATATTACATCTATATTTGCAGCGTTAACTGAATATTTTTACTGACTATCAGGTTCTGGATTACAGACTGAAGAAATGGTTGTCATGTCCCTCCAACAGAAAGGGAGTTTCTGACTAAATGTAATGACCATGCCTGGAGAATCGCGGCACAAAGTTTGATTGTCTTCTCCTTCTTCTTAGTGTTTCGACAGCAAACGTTTCGAGTCGGTGTAGTTAGATTTTAGCAGACCTTAACCCTCTTCTGAGAGAAGGCCTGAGCTCAGCAGTGGGACATTATGGGTTGCTGATGAAGACCAGAATGCAACCATCAGATCCTCCCTCGTGCAGGTATCCGGGCACGGAGGGCATGATGCAAGGTGGGACATCGTTTGAGTTTCACGGCATAAACAGCGCAGGTTACCACCATCCGCAAATTCCCACCTGGACCTAGTTTCTTTGCTCCAGCTGATCTGAATCCGAAGTATATTTTAGGACCTCATTAGAAAGTTGTACATGGGCTAATCGATGCAAAATTTTCTAAATTACCATACAAGATCAGTTACTTTGTAGTTCGGCGTTTCTTTGGTAGATGGAGCTGAACCCTGTTTTTTGTTGCGCCATAGAGACCGGCCTGGTGCTCTTATGAAGATTGCAAATTAATGGTGGATGCAGATTGCTCAACCATACTCCAAATGCAAATCACTCTACTTATTAAAGACTATATTTGAATATGGGACAAATCCTGCCCATGCGCCTCCCACTGTATTCTAGCTCACCAGGATCACATTTAGAATCAGGAGACCATATTGACCTCAAATGATACTCGAAATAGTTTAACTCTGTGCGCGCTTTACCCTCTACTTCAAAAAAGGTTCAGGATATAAAAAACCTTAAACAAAAATTGTAGAGAATATAACCTTCTAAAACTTTAATTAACATACGAACAGTATAAAACCCATAGGCAACGAGATGAATGTATAAATATTTTTTTTTACCTTTAACCTTAGAGTATTTTAGACGCGGATACCCCACGATAGGTAGGTTTTGAAAGATCTTCAAGAGTGCTAAAATAAAGGTGTATGAAAGTTTTCAGCCGAATATCTCTCATTCCAAGATTTTCGCATTCATTTGACTAATATACCTGAGCTATTTGTTACCAACAATTAACAACAAACACTAAGAACAAAGCTACGCGTGGTTATGTTCCAAGTAGCTTTTTTTGTAATTTTGGGCTTTAATGGTCTTGTATTTTCAATTAATAAAATTCTTGTAAAATACTTTCCTTAAAGAACAAAATAAAAAGCTTTCCAAGTTGAAAATCCAGGTTTCACCGAGTGAATAAGGGTACCGGATGCCCATACCCCAACCCCTCCCCATCCCCTTCCTCCTCACCATTCCCCAAAGGCCGGCAACGCACTTGTGACGCCTCTGGTGTTGCAGATGTCCATAGGCGGCGTTAATCGCTTACCACCTACATCAATTGAAATTTGTTTTAAACGTAACGGTATCTGTGATAAGGAGGTTGATCTGTACATTGTATATCAATCAGTCAATCAGAAGAAAACCTTTTAAGGTGTATTCCAACTTAACCGCAGTTAGAAATAGTTCCTGTTCTAACTTTTTATAGCAGCCATCTTTTTCTTTCGTGACGTATACCCTTTTATCGTTGCCCACAACATTGTAAGTCCGTATTCTATAGTTTTTAATAGTTAAGCTGGACACCATTACTAGGTTCACATTCCAATGTATAATGCATACCGTTACAACTGTCAGTAAGCACTCATCACGTTTCTTAGAACTTTCTTATACCTATGTTTAGTGGCGACTTTTAATGTGAGGAATTCCTTTATGCCACGTGATGTGCAGCTAATATTAAAGGGATTATCATGGTCACGTATTTTTGAAAATATTTCTTGCGGTCACAGAAAATCTACATTAGTTCTGATGAAGTTTAATGGAACTGAATACCTTTGAAACAGTTAAGATAAAAAAAAATTACGTAGGACAATCACGAATTTTCCTCGAGTGGTTGAGGTAACTTGAATCCATTTGCTTCTAGTTTTGGAAGCTAGAATCAAGTTGGAAGTGTCCAGGAGCGGCGGTACTTACTGTCAAGTGGCCCACATACTTGTTTAAGCTCTTGTGTTGTAGTGGCACATAGTTAAGTCCACTTTAGACTTAGTGCAAGCTCTGAAGCTTCATGGGGTATTATAGCTTTATATTTGATTTGTCTGTATTTATCAGTTGTCATTGAGATGTTACCTGGGGAATTAGTGTCGACGTTGGATTTCTGACATGTCTTGCAAGTCATAGATTGGAACGTCCTTCGGTGCAAAGGGAGCTTTAAAGTGTAGAGTTGATAAGCGGTAAATATTGTATATTTTATTTGTTTGTTTTCATCTATGTCATTTCCTTTTTATTATAATTTTAAAAGTATGGAGCGACTTACTTACATAGGTTCAGTAACTAGGTAGATCATATTTATTTTATTTATGAACTGATTTAAAAAAAATCGTTTTACTCAATGTCAATTCATGGCGGAGAATCCAAAGATTCAAAATGCAGTTATAAAAATAAAATTGAAGGTGCACTACAGATGCAAAAGCATAATTAGACATAATCGTACTCTACAAATACTAATTTCAATTAAATTTTTATATAAATATATTTAAATAAATTAAAGTTCATCAAAAATAATATTAACAATTATTATACTTTCTCATCACATCAACAGATTAGGACAGTCCACTTCTAGCCATAGGCCTTATAAAGGAGGTTTTGGCCTACAATACCACGCTGGGTAGACGGATTGGTACAGGGTTCGAGCCAAGTTTTCCTTCTGTTTGCAGTAATGTTGTCCTGCTCCCTTTGCTTTGCTCCCTTAGTCACCACTTACGACACCCATGGGGTGCATAGAGGGGTAACACTCACCACGCAGAAAGCATAATAGAGTTTATGATTAGCTAAAAAAATTAACGAAGCATAGAGTAACATTAGTTTTATTTTTTAAACAAGTACCCAATTGAGATTAAATCCTATGTCGCAGATGATTTTACGAAATACATGAAACGAAATCAAAGAATACCTAGACTTAGAACAACAACAAAGTGTTGTCCCGTGAGGGATCTGAAAAAATGGCGTGGCAACCACATAAACTACTACGTAATCCATGCATTCATACTATTGAAAATTTCAGTTGAATTCAAACAGTACCTGGGTTCCCAGTTAGCTGCAAGCCTTCTTCGTGACCGCACTCGAAGTCGCATGCGCACTTGTCTAGTCGCCTCTCCTCTTACACTGACTACTGCTGTTCCTCCTTGACTCGATGATAACTGTTAAACACAAAAGCAAATTAGGAAACCTTTTCAAAGGATTTAAATAAGCGCTAATTATTCTTAAGCAGAACAATACGTTAAAAAAAACATTTACATTATTGATGATGATTTACATACTTCATTATGTAAATCAACATAATGATTGATTTGAACATAATAATGTTCAAACTTATTATACTTTTACATAAAAACGAGCATTTATTAACTTTCATTGTAAATAACTAACGGGCTAGTGTCAGTAATTCTTTAAGTATAAGTCTTCGACGCAACCGCCATTAAAGCAAATAGGATTGATTACTTTTAAACGGGCAATTCTTGTATGAATATATAATCTGAATCTTGGAAACAGCCTCAACGATGTTCATAAAATTTATATTGCGGGGGATTTCGGCGGCGATAAATCGATCTAAGTAGGATTCATTTTTAAAAAACTTACCGAATAAAAAACCGAGCGAAACTCGTTAATCCAAAAACTTATGAAACCTATTTGCTTTGTAAAAAACGCCATTAATTATTCCTATGATTCGAACGCTTTAAAAAAAATGAAAAACTGTAATTTACAATACCTCAAATAACTAATTTAAGTTGTAAGTGAAAATTATATTTAAATAAATATTGATACTGTACGTACCGCTAAAACATACTTGTCGTGTTGTGACACGTCTAATGAAAATGTACTCAAATCTTCGCTGGTACTTTCTTTTCGCAACATTAAATGTCCTGTAAGTCGGGAAAGAAATTATTACCTAATGTACACACATGCTTTGATGCCTTTTCATATTATGAATCTCCGTAAAATTTTATATAATTTATTAAATTCTTGGAAATATTCTAACAGTACAGAGCAAAGGACTTCAACCAAACCGATATAATTCATTACAATTGTATATGAAAACTATTCATCAATGATAGGTATTTAGTTGATATAAAATTGTTAATTATTAATTATATTCTCGTTTTCACATCTTAAGACGTTCAAGGGCGAATAAAGTTTGTTTAATCACAAAAACAAGTACAAACAGTCTCACCACTACTGCTGGTAGACTTTCCATGGTACAAAGCCCAGTGAAAATCCCGTGAACACGGACTGATTGAGAAAAATACCACGGATTGGGAGATCAACGTGGTGTTTAATTCCAGGCTGAAACAATACAAAGAACGCTTTGTCTTCAATCTACAGTAGACGTAGTTCAAACATATAATATTTAGACAAATACATTTTACTGAAACTAATTTTAAATACACCTATTTCTAATGGGTTCTATCAGTACCGATCAGGACGGTGTTCTCGAAAAAAATATGACTAAGCAGAGAGACTATCTGAACTTATCTGCTAATTATCAATAGATTTCAGTTTCACAAGTCTTGAATAAAACACCAACAACTTTTATCTGTCGGATAATATTATTTAGTGTATGACAATTATAAACTTTTTCAGGAACTTATTTTTTTCTAAAGAAAACTCCAGCATTATGAATAAATCCTGTGTCATGGGGGACTTTACAAACATACAAGAAACGGATATAAATAACACCCAAACTCAGAACAACAATTTGTGTATTGGAACCCACAACATTTAGCGTAGTGGGAAACTTAAAGCTTAAACCACTATTAAACGGTGCAGTCAGTTATGATTTTACAGGTAAAACACTAAAAGAATTATAGCTATACTGTAAATGGAAGGTGACACCAAAGCAATTAATTCAAAAATGAGGCCACAAGGCCTAGACTCGCGATTTACAGAATAGTATATTGCTATAAATTATCTTCAGTTACTTGTACCATAACGTAATCGGTACTCTCTCTCTCTCTCTCTCTCTCAGTTAAAATAAAAAAAATACATAAAGAATTATCGCTGATCCAACAATGTACCTTTAAAGTTCACTCTACCTGTACATGTTTTCGCAACTTCGCCGATGTCCGGTGGTATAAAATAGTTATTAAATTACAATGTACACAATTTATGTATTATTACAACTTTAATTTATTTTTAATATTCAATATGGCGAGTATATAAACGACTTGACAGATGTTTATCAGAGGACCCTGCATAAACTTGTGGTTATCATTTCTTAGTAGTACTTTAATACTAAATAACCATTTATGAGTGTCTTTCGGCCATAAGTCGGATTTATATACTTGTTATTAAGTGATTTACATATATTATTGGAAGAGAGGTAGACAACAAGTAGTACAATTTAGATAAAACACATATAGAGTGGTGTGATGTACTCTACCTGAGAGATAACATTAATCTCGTAATGGAACTATTTTAGATCCCATTATTTATTACTTCTTGATTGAATTAAAAAGATATCTTTTAACCCAAGCTTTTTTTTATTACGACAAATCCTGCGCTAGAAATGTATCTTGTATTCTAGGGGACATTACAGACTTACATGCAATGGACACTAAGAACTCTTAAACTCAGAGCAACAATATGTTGATTACACAGAGTACGGCTCAACATCGAACTTACCACTAAACAACAGCGAGGTAAACCTTTAAATTACTACGCAATACGTGGAGTCAAAAGTTTAGTGACATTTGTGTAATTTATTATTTATTATTTCCTGTAGCCTTCAATAGTTTTTGCGTTTACATACTAAGTAAACATATGCTGTATTAAAACTAATGTAATGAATACATTTAGAAGGACTTACAGGAAGTAATATAAAACAGATATCTGACTGGTATGGGGCAACTAAAAAAAGAAGTTCACACCACTATATTTTTCAGGTTTCTTTTTGTTTTAGATGACAAGTCTCGCCTTAGGAATATACTTACATTCTGTATCGCGGGAGACTTTAGAAACATACATGAAACGGCCACTAAGAAAACCAAGACTCTGATCAACAATTTGTGGATCACTCAGTGTTGTTCTATGTGGGATTTGAACCCACAACACTCAGTGTAGTAGACAGACGATACGCCGCGTGGCAACTTCTTAGGTATACGACTCAATCAACTGTTCAGTAATATGTTTACGCGAAGTTTTATGTCTATCTGCTATATAGCATATACCTGATATTCTTACGTATCAACGTTTACAGCCTGATTCATTCAACTTTATGTTGACATCGTAAACATAAATAGACGTTAACATGTTTGTAGGAGGTTTCCGCCAAACAACCTCTTTAACTAGTTGCACTGCAATGCATTAACATATAATTTTATTGCTTTTAAAATTATAGCTTTTAAATACAAACATTGAGTATGTGCGTATTTATATATTTTTATTGTAGGAACAGGGGGTGCACTTGTGTTTGCGCACAAAATGGTGCACACTGGTGAGTCTTCTTTAAGCCTGGCCGCCGTAGCCGAAATCGGCTTGGACTGCCATTATGTATAATAACAAATATATTAAGTTTCTGTTAGGTATATTCTTTCAAAAGGGATGCAAAAAACATTCTTACGTATTGATTATATAGATTTAAAATTGTCGTGTTAAGATACAATTTTTCACTCAATTTCAATTAAATTCATTATAAATAAAATAGTTTACTATATAAATTAATGTTGTACCTTAGTTATAATACTTATTAATTATTAAGTTAGAATTTTATTTTTAAATACAATCATAAAACTCATTTATTTTGAAATTGCTGCACTTATTGTATAAAGGCGGAATTAATGCCATGAGGAATGCTCTCCCAGCCGACCTTTAAGGTGATGTAGAAATAAGATGCGGTAGTATAATAGTTTTTCGTGGTAAATAATGTTTTTTAAAATAATATTTAACCTACATCAAATAGACCTTAATAAACATAAAATTTTCTAATACATTAATTAATTTTATCGACTGCTTCGGTGGCGCAGTGGAAGCGTATGCGACTGCTGTGTGCTGAGGCCTCGAGTTTGATTCCCGGGTTGTGCTGAAGTTTGGGTGTTTTCTATGTATCGTATATATGTATTTACAATAAATATATATAAGTATTCTATCAGTCAATCTAGCTAACATAGTACTAGCTCTGCCTAGGTTGAACTTATACGGCATATCAATATCCCATTAATTAATTTATTTATTTTCTATTTCATAAATGCAAAATATAAACTAAAAAATATAAAACTTTCTAAAAATAAACTTAAAAAATCTAACTGAAGAATGAGACCTTACCTTCGACTTTCCCCTTCTTCTAATCTGTATACTGTTTGGTTGTCAATCGGAAGCCATTCTACCGCTACCCGGGAAACAGGCCTTGTGACTAAAACTGTTGGTGACGCGAATCCAGCTCCCGCTGCATTCAAAACTATGAGGCTCGCTAGCCTTAGTGTGAAAATATTTAATTTACTGAAACAAATAGAAACAAATTGATTAAATATGAAGTAATCTTCTAATGACGAAAGGAAATAAACTCATATTCATAAATACGGGAAAGTCATTGAACCCAGTACCAGAACCATAGTACAAGCAACGTATACATAGCCCTAAAATCATGTAAAAACTTAAAATACGGATTAAAAACGCTCTTTATTAATTTTTAATTAGATTTTGTTTGCGTCTTGTTTTTTGGAAAATATTTTCTCTTATAGTTAACTAGCGGCCTGGCTTCGTAAGGAAATCCTTGAAATTGTCGGATTTCATCTACTTTTATATGCATGTATTACACATAAAAACCTTTCTCTTGAATACCTCTAGCTATTGTTGAAAACTGGATTGTAATCCGTTGAGTAGTTTACAGGACCAGCGAACTTTTATTTACACTATGTAAAGGCTAATCCCAGCTGATATATCTGTAACGTAACGTAACTTCATTCCTTAAATTACAAAAGAACAGCCTTTTTATTTAAATATGAATCAAATTTTCAGAGGTATGTCCATATTAACACAATTATATGTTTGCGTTCATTCACCTTTCATGTATTCTTGCCTCAAATCACTCATTAAAATAAAAATTGAACACAGGAAACCGCTATAACTATGCATTTGCGTCAAAGTGATAAATCAATGCACAAAATGATACAAAAAATGAGCTAATGTTTTTCAATCGTAGCTTGTTATTATTCGATTATTCAAGCAATCTATCGATTATGCTCTACGGATCGATTATCGCTATTGTGGAAGCTGCAACCGGGTTAGCAATTATTTGGTCACGAGTAGATAAACGTGAGATAATATTTTAAGATAACTGTTTATTTTTGTTTTGAAGGGTATGACAAAAAAGAAATAATAGAAAGAGAGAGTCAGAGGAGTACCACCACTTATTACGTTTATGGCTGCGTTAGATATATGAGATGCTGACATTAAGTACCTAGTGCCTAGGTGACCGAGAATTGCTCGGTATTTTTATTTGGTTAATTTTATAAAAATGAATTCTAGCTAGATCGGTTAATCACCCCGAAACCACCTGATTACTAAATTTCATGAAAATCGTTTGAGCCGTTTCAGATATTCAGAATATATGTATATATGAGAATATAAGAATTGCTCGTTTGAAAGTCGAGCTCGTTTAAAATTTATGAAATAGCGTGGCTCTCCCACGGTAGTATGTCTAATCTTAAAAGAAAAACTAACCCGTAATCTTACGCATTACTCACGCGTATAGAGCGTTTGTTAAAATAAAATACCATACTTCTTTTCTGATATATACGAAGGAATATTAATAGTAAATAGTAAGGAAACTTAAAACACTTTGGATCCTGACTGATTTTTTATAATATTTTAGTGGTTATGTTATGTAGGTTTTTTTTATTTTTTATTATTAGGGTTGAACATCTTTTCTCTGAAATTTCTCATCAAATTTGAACCATTGGCTATTTAAATTTGACTGCACGGTTGGCCTGGTAGTTTAGGGGTTGCCACGCCGCTTTCCACTGTACCAAGTGTAGTGGTTTTAAATCTAAGATGGAACAACACTTTGTGTGATTTGCAAATTATTGTTCTGAGTCGAGTGTCTTTGACAGTCTTTGTACTGCAAAACAGAATGTATTTTTCTAATGCGGGAGTTGTATTCTATAAAAAATCTACTCTCTACGGCCCTCAGAAGAAAATAAATGTAACAAAGACAGAGTTGAAATTCCGACAAACTGCTCGTATCCACATACATTATGTTACCATAACTGTAAATCGTGTGCCTTCAAACTAAAGACTGTGTAAATAATAGTTATAAAATACCTCTTTTAAATACGTTTGACAGAACAATTAGTAATAACAGTAACCAACTTTTTTTACTTACAAATAATATATCTTAATCATTTTCAGTTTTAGGCGATAGCTAGGTTGAAAAGCAGGGTCGTAGAAAGCGTCTTTAATTTAGAGTGTTACTGCTTTTGAATGCCTTTTTATATGATGTCCTAGTTTTATATAAATTTACATATCGATAGCTTTAAAATAGGGCTATGCTAAGTGAATCTGTATAAGGTTAATAATTTCATTTGTATCTTATTATTTCCTCTAGATTACAAGGTACAATATATAAGAAGAAATCGCCGTGAGCGATAAGACCGTCAATTGTTATACATACTTTGTGACTGTTCCTGTTGTACCATTTTTACTTTGTGTATTAAATAAAGATAAATAAATTTTAAAAAATGTGTATGTATTTTTAAAAAAAATTCTAGCCGAAACGTGTGTGAAAGTGTCTTATTTATGCATCATTCTGTATAATAACATTTAGATATATTTATATAAACTTGATTTAAATTGTGTTGGTATATTTTTGGAATAAGGAAACTGTTTAAAAATAATTTAGTTAATTGAAAACCATGTTTCTAAGATTGTCTTTTTCTCTTATTTCCCTTAAAATCTAAATTTGGTTCTAGTTCTATAATCTTCAGTCACTTAAGTCAGTAGCAGTTTGTAGCGTGTGTTTAAGGGATTCTTCGAACAGCTGATAAAAGGAAAGTGGAAAAAAACTACACTCTCTGAAAGTGGAAAGAAATAAAAAAATATAATTTGGTATAATTGCTCGCTGTTTCTCTCGGAAATTTAACGCCTTACATTATGATGATTAATTGTAAATTGTTAAAGTAAACGAATGGTTTTGTGCTCAAGTAATTATCCGTAAAAGGTAAAATACACGAGAACTATAAAATAACAATAAAAATCAGCCACCTGGGAGGTTTTTGCAATACTAAAGCAGTACTGCTCGTTCCCACACTTGAGTTATATCGATAAAATGTGATAATAAAACGTACCAACGTTAACTATATTACCTATTAATTGATTTCTATAATTATTCTTAATAGTCAGTTTAATGCTTTCTCACAGGCTTAAAGTATTTAGGTATGTACTTATTAATAAATGTACCTGGCAAAGTGTACAGTTTTTTTAACAGTAAGACTTCTTTGATTGTAGAAATGGGTACGTCCAAATATTTATGGACAAGAAATTGTTTAAAAAACTATAACGATATTGGCTGGGCTATTGGAATGGCTGGATATTGGTACTTGGTTATAATTATTCTTTTTATAAATTTTCTAAAAATGAATCCTAGCTATCTGTATTCTAGACGCTACGATGAAAGGTACAGACATGGACTCTCAAAAATATTATCCTTGACTGTAGTCGAGTATTTGTAAAGTTGTATGAAAATGAAAAGTATTTTTCTAAGTTAAGCATTTTTTACACCATCGTTGTCACTATCATAATTGTGTTCCATCTAGTTCACGATCATTAATAGCTTTTATAAAATATATATAGATATGTATGTATTTACAAAAAAAGTATATATCTATTTATATCAGTTGTTTAGTACCCATAACAGGTCTGCTTAGTTTGGGACTGGATAGCGTTGTGTGTTAGATGTCCGAAAATATTTATTTATTTAATTTATATGTATTTATATCGGTTGTCTAATACCCATAACGCAAGCTCTGCTTAGCTTGGGACTAGATGGCGTTGTGTGTCAGATGTACGAAATATTTTGTTTTATCAAGCCAGAGTTCAATTTCTCTTTATATTTTATTCAAATCTTACATGATGAAGCGATAATTTGTTCTGTGTCTAAGTATAGATTACATATAATATGTATATGGAAATATATAAGTATGTTTATCAGCAGTCTGGTTACCAGGATTTGTCTACTTTGGGATCAGTCAGCCGTGTGTGAGGTGTATAAGGATAAGGAATATTTTTTTTTATAAAATGCCTGATAGTAAGCGATTACCGCCGACTATGTACACCCGCAACACTGAGGGATTGGGGCTGGTTGGGGTGTGAGCCTCCGGTATCCTCACTCACTCGGTAAAACAAAGCGCTAGCGCTGTTTCACATGGGTTTTCTGTAAGGCCGTGGTATCACTTCGGTCGAGCCGGCCCATTCCTGTCAAAACCACTCTGCCACTTCTTGAGATAAGTGTGTTAAACAAACAAAAACATTTTTCAGCTTTAAAGTATTAGTATAGATTTTCTACTTTCATACTGATTCAAGGAAATAAGCAATCGTACTGATACTTTATACGAGGTAAAGGAATAGCCTGAAGTTAAACACAAGATCTCAGCCCTTAGTGAGTTTAACATCATGTCAGGAATATAAGATTTAGAGACAAGTTTATCTATACAAATAAATTAAATTGAAGTGTCTGTTTGTAATTTCAAATTAACAGCTTTTCACTAAACGTATATGAAAGTATACAGTACTTACATCAAAAAAATCGGCCAAGTGCGAGTCGGACTCGTGCAGAAAGGGTTTCGTACCATTATCTATATGTGTGCATATGCCTGCTATCGTTATAATATCGAACAAAAAAGTCACGTTTGTTGTATAGGAGCCGCTTAAATATTAATTTTATTGTGTATTTTTATTTTAGCTGCAACAGTAATACATCATCTCTGAAAATTTTAACTCTCTAACTATCACAGTTCATAAGATACAGCCTGGTGACAGACAGCGAAGTCTTAGTAATAGGGTTCTGATTTACACTTTGGGTACGGAACCCCAAATAAACAAAATTTTACATTTAGGTCTTACTTTTATTCCGGTTTATCTCATGAAAGGCTGCACTGATTTTGATGGGGCTTTCACAGATAGCTGAAGATATGAGTAACTTACTTTTTGAGACTAACTTCGCCCCGCGGTTTACTGTTCGCCTTAGCTAGTTTCACCATAAAATTACATTTGTATTATCGGCTTTATTCCTTTAAGATACCAACCATGATTTTAATAATAATAACATATATATATACTTTTTTTAAAAAAAACATACAAATTATACATAGAAAACACTCAAATTCCGAAACAAATATTTTCAGATCATAAAAACTTTTGGTCCGACTCAGGAATCGAACCCGCGACCTCTGGCACAGCAGTCGCATACGCTGCCACTGCGCCACCGAGGCAGTCAAACCCGAGGCAGTGTTCGTAAATAACTGGTCACATAAAAGCACCATGGGTAATAAATCGTAGGTACTAAAAACTGTCAATAAGAAATGAACCTATCATATACATGAACTGAGAGGTTCTCCAGGTTGATATATTAGCAATAACTTTTATTTTTAAGTGGCCCTCACTGATGGGATTACGTAACATTTGTGTAGACATCTGTTTCTAACATTCAATTTACAATACTTTCCCCATCTTTTATCGACATGAACGAAACCTTTTTATAAATGAAGAGCTTTTGCAAGCGGCTTCAATCGCGCTGTTATAGATATTTTTATCCCCCATTTTACCCCCTTAAGGATGGCATTTTCAAAATTCCTTTCTAATGTCCCACTGCTGGGTTCGGGTCTCCTCTCAGGAGAGGGTTAAGGCCATACGTTCTTAGCGCTCATTTACGTTATTTAAAGAACCTATACGCAAAATTTCAGGATTTTGCTGTGTGTTGATCTCTGGCTATCTTAGTCAATCACCTTCCTCTTTTATTTAAAATATATAGGTACGAACTGAGTCGCACAACTTTGACCGCGTCTCCTATAAGTCAATAAATGGCCAAACTAACACTTTTTTACTTTATTTATAACCAACTATTAACTAAACTTTTATACTAAAACTAGTTTAATCAGCAAACGTTGCTTTGACATTATACATGAACAAAAGAAACATATATATTACTTATCATAAAAAATAGACCTTGACCGATTCTCAGACGTACCCAATGTGCACATATTTTTTTTTTTAATTTTAATGTACCCAATGTCTCTCTCATGACTAAAACGATTATATTGACACCACTCACATACAAATACGACAAGGCTCAGTGGCGTGTCAAAAAAATATACATAACATTCATAGATACACAAACAAACATAACCCTCCTTTTTTGCAGCCGGGTAAAAGGTAATATCAAAACAAATACTTTAGTTCTTCACTAGGAAGAAGACTAGTTTAATAACATATCATTTAAAAGTTAATCTGTTTGTCTATCTGTTACTCTGTCACGGCTAAACCGCTGCATTGATTTCAATTAAATTTGCCCTTAAGATACTTGGATTCTTGAAGAAGTACATTCTACTCTTTAGACACACCGACCACGTGTGAAGCCACGGGCAAGAGTTAGTCTTGTATATTTAAATGAATCATTCATTAGATTCACTTTTAAAAACGCAATTTAAAAAAATGAACAAATACTGAAAGAGTACAAAGAGATATGCTCCATTAAGGAAGAACTGAATGGTAACAAACCTTGAGTTTATTTATACGTTTGAGACGTTTCTGTAACGGACTGCATGAAGGAAAATACATGAAAACACAGACAGACGGAAATACTACACAATACAGTGGTAGTCAGACAGACGGGTGGACTGTTTGTATTTATAGACAGTACAACCTTACTTTCATATCCGTCAAAATTGTTCTTTGAGGTTAATTTCGCAATTATATGTACTATGTTTGTTGAAGTACAGTTAGTTTGAAAATATTTAATAGAAAAATAAAAACAATAAAAAACGTAACTGGTCACTGTCTGTAAATTGAAGATATGTAAAAAAACTGTTATATTACGATTATGAACGCAATAGAACCTAACACAATGGTTTTTACAATTTTTGTCTGTACGACAGTATGTTTGTGCACGATAATTTCATAAACGGCTTAACAGATTTGAAAGCGGTTGCGTTGCAGTTTACTCCACTTAACATTTCGTGTTTATTTCATTTCAATCGATTCAGAAACACAAAAGTTATATCAACTTGAAGAATTGTGATAACCGACCTTTATGCGAGCGGAGCCGCAAGCTAAAGCTAGTAATAGACTATGTTTTTTGCGACTTAAATTACTTGCAGACTATAAGTTACGGTTTTGAATAAAAAAAAATATTACACCACACGATTTGGTTCGGTGGTTAGTCACAGTCCTGCCCTGGCTGCCATCTGCCCCAATTTTTTAAAGTTTAGAAAATGACACCCGTCAATCTCCCTGAATGCTTTTCATTCTCGTTTTGTGCTCATTTTTTTATTGGAATAAAAGTGTATAAAATATCGTAATATAAAATTGTAGTAGGTGACTTGCTGACTCTTCGAGCTCCACCGCGTTAAAGATAAGAAAGTACAAAATTTTAAAGATTGTACCATGAACAAAAATACGACTCCGACAGTTTCATTGTTTGTATTGTCTGACGAGTATTACTCATTTATGTTTGGTGATTCAAATAATCCACTAAATTAGGATTCGTAGCTTAGTAGTTTATGACTGCTCATCGTCCTAATTAAAAAGTAGTTTTCATCGCTTCAAAGATTGATATTTGTGTATCTACTTGTTACACATATATGGTGCTCTATCTGTTATTTTGCTATAATCGTGTACGTTTTAGGGTATTTTTTAAAAAAGAAACTCCGTAATGAAATGAAACAAGTGATTTATTTAATAAGTTAAAAAAAAACGACGGTTGGTGGCTCTTCGACGAGCACTTCCGACAACTTGCTCCGAAGCTCCTCGAGTGGGCAGGGTGGCAGCACGGGACCCTTTCCTTCCGACTGACGCAGGTGCTTTCCGGGCTCGGTTGCTTCGGGAAGTACCTGCACTCGGTCGCGCGGAGGGAATTGAGTACCGCCTGCCACCACTGCGACTGCAGTGAGGACTCGGCCCAGCACACGCTGGCGGTGTGCCCCGCTTGGGCGCCGCAGCGTTGGGCCCTCACTGCAGTCATTGGAGGAGATCTCTCGCTGCCGGCCGTCGTACGCTCCATGGCCGGCGGTGAGAGCAGTTTTACCGCGGTCGCGATCTTCTGCGAGGAAGTCATCTTGCAGAAGGAGGCGGCGACGAAGGCCCGGGAGGATGACCTCCACTCGGNGCTGCCGGCCGTCGTACGCTCCATGGCCGGCGGTGAGAGCAGTTTTACCGCGGTCGCGATCTTCTGCGAGGAAGTCATCTTGCAGAAGGAGGCGGCGACGAAGGCCCGGGAGGATGACCTCCACTCGGACCCGATCCGCCGCTGGCGAATCAGGCGGCGTAGGCACGCCTACCAGCGCCTCATGCCGCCTTGAATGTGGCCGCGGACGGGCGGGACGGGTTTTTCCCCCCATCCGCCTTACAGGCTAACCGCGAGGGGGTGACGTTACGCGTGTGCCGTACGTCACCTTAATTGAGAGTTTACCATCAGACGACGGAGCCCGCTTTAGTGCGGGCAGGCGCTGGGAGGGGTCCGGATGGCGTAAAAAAGCGGTTCCCGGATCTCTCCCGTGTCAGGCGCAGAGTGGCACACCATGGTGGTTTAGTGGGTAGTCTGGCGAGTCAGGAGTCCCACACAAAGCCAACCCGCTGTCCCCGCGGGGGGGGGAGCGAAGTGCGTAAAGGCATTCCACCACGTAAAAAAAAAAAAATGTGCCTCAGGTATCCTCACTCACTCGGTGAAACACAGCGCAGGCGCTATTTCACATCGGTTTTCTGTGAGGCCGAGATATTACTCCGGTCGAGCATGCCGATGCATGCCGAAGCGTGACTCTCCCACGGGTAAACGGGTGTTTTTCTGTAAATCTTGCGATTTAAATTTGATCCACTTCCCCATTTCCAATTGAGCCGAAATTTGAAATAGACCTTTAGTTCTGATGACAAAGTAATTATATGTAATCGGTTTTATTAAGGCCGTCATAAAATATGGTGGAGTACATTTTTCTGAACAACCCACCCAATATGGTACCAATTACCCAATTTAGTGCCTACTCCCAGTGTACGTATGTAAAGTTTATGTATTAGTGTGTATCAAAGTGTATGTATATAAAGTTTATATATTACCGTGTATATCTATTTATATTTTTATGTATATGTGTAACTTCACGTATAAATATTTTTTTCCCCACCACAATGCATCTACCCCACAAAATTTCTACACCACCCAAAGGTTGGCTGGTAGAGAATACCTTGGGCATTAAGCCCGCCGTTGTACATGTGTGCATGAAGTTTTGAAATAAAATAAATATGGGTATCAAATGAAAGGGCTTAAAGGTATTTTTTATTAACAAACCATAAAAGCTTGTTTAAAAAAAAATGACGCTTGTTATACATACGTAAAGTTATTATGATCCACTCGGCAACAAAGAGCAAAAATAAATAGCAGGATGACATTCAGCCAGTTGTTCACATATATTCTTAAATTGTCCCAAGAACTGACTGGATTGAATTATGCACATTGCATTTAGAAGTGTCGTGTCTGATCGGTGGCTGATTTATCTCTTAAACGTTTAGTGACGAAAATATATTCGAGTAAACGTATATTAAACATGACGTGTCAAGTGTAATGCTGGTTCCACATGTTCGATTTTATAAAAAGATTTACAATTAAAGGCGTATCTCTTTTTATGGATTGTTTTTATTTGGCTGCTTATATCACCGACTGTAATGTTATAAATTTCCAGTTTTTTACAACATTGCTTATATGTGTAATTTAAATTTTAAAACGATGTAAAATAGTTTCGCCGGTCTGACACACAACGCCATCTAGAGTACAGACTAAGTTGACTCTATGCATAGCGTGTTTAGAACTCATAAGAATGCATTTTTTTAATGCAGCTGTAACCATTTTATTAGCAGAAAAAAATTATTTTAGCACAGTTCTAAAAATATGATAAATGCATTAAAATTAAGGTTAACAAACAAATAATTAGGATGATTTGTTTAATAAAAGGTACTTATCTCATAACCATTCATTATATATTGCCAGCGGTACAGGATCTGCCATGAGCGTTGAATTCGCACTGGTCTTTCCCCCATCATAAGACACGGTCAACGTGGTTGCCGAACAGTTTGAAACAAACTCACATAAGAATATCAGAGGATTTCTAATATAGGATAGAATAGACTGGAATAAACTTAATTGTACACCAATTGATACAGTTATATTTGAGCTAAACAATATAATGACCTTGTACAAATGTACTGATTTTGAAGTACACGAAAACATCTAATTTATGTAGAATAACGAACGTGTGTTCTCAGCTTAAACAAACTTTTTCGTTTTTGCTAGGGTTCATTGAGGTGATTTTGAGTATAAATTATAGCAAAGTGACGTAAACTTGGATGAAACATTTATAAAAATAGATATTATATATGTCATTATGAATAAATATACATACAGCAACAAAAATGAATAAATCAGAATGAATTTTTTTCTAAGATATGTTTGAATATCAGAGCGAACATAAGTGAGATGATAATTCTGACTACACGCATAGAGTGGATGTTTCAGCGGTTACCTCGATGTTGTGTACTGCGATGACTGTTGTGGGTTCGTTGTTTTTCACTACGGATAACGTGTGATCCAAAAATCATATTTTTTTATGGAATAGCAGGTAAACGAGCATAGGTAGGATAGGCGCTCATAGCCCAGTTACACTCGGTGATTAGGAACAATTACCGAAGGTAAGCAACGATAGCGCGGTCAGTACCTGGATGGGAGACCGCTAGTGGCATGTTACCATGAGCGTCTCCCTGATTCGGAGGTCACGTTAAGCAGTCTGTCCCGATTGTTATCATATCATATAGTTGGAGGCCTTTGGGCGGCTTAAAAACGTCCAACGGCAAGATTACGTAGCCACAACGTAGTCTTGTCAGTCACACTTGGCCAGCGTGGGGACATATGGCATTAACCCTCTCCTGAGAGGGTTAATGCCCAGCAGTGAGCCCAGCAGTGGTTCATTATGGGTTATTAATTGAGCATAGATATCACCTGATAATAAGGGATTACCGCTGCCAATTGACACCCGCAGCACCACAGGCATCATAAGTGCGTTGCCGGTTTATAGGGGATGGAGTTTTCCTCCGGTCTCCTCAATCGCTCGGTGAAACACCGTGCAAGAGCTGTTTTATACCAGTTTCTTATGGGGCCGTGGTAATACTCTGGTCAAGCCAACCTATTCTTGCCGAAGCATGGCTCTCCCACGGCTCTCTCTCTCCTATTATATGATATACTCGTATATATGCTCTGAATGTGGGTATTCTTTGCAACCTTTTGTATATCAGTACACAGTATTTCTAATGCGGGAGCTGTGTCTTAACACACCATAATCATTTGCAGATATTAATAGTTCACTGCATGATTTAGGTATTTTCTTTGAAAGGCGGTTTCGGCCTATTTCACCTACCCTGCTGCCCACGGTTTGGTACAGGGTTTGTCTCAAATACTACTTTTCTTTGCAGGTGCAGCTATCCAGCGTGATTTAATCCTTTAGTTAGCACACACATGATCATGGAATGTGATGACCTTTTCTATTCTAAACTTTGCAATACAACTCGACTTTCAACATAAAATGACCTTAAAATACAATGAAGGATACATTTGTATTAAACTGCATAATGTTTTCGATCCGTGCAATGAACTAAAATAATAATAAATACGATCTTACAATTGAAAGCATGTGGGCGACGCCACAGGTATACCCTGTCTAGAATACATTCCTCGGGAACAATCTAGTTATCTTGTCCGTTTCAATTCAGTGAATCCATAAAATTAATTAGTATATGGTTTACTATTAATTTCTGGCAACGGCGGTTATTCTGTTGTTTAAAATATAGATAGAAAGTTTAAATTATAAAATGAGTCGAAATTTTCGAAATAATAAATTAAGAAAACGGTAGGCTTTCTATGACAGTTTCAAATTCAATTTAAGTATGGCATAGGTAATCGTTGATTGAGTTCCAAATATCAGAGAATACAACTAATATGCTAACGACATACGAATTCACAAACAAATTTTTAACACTTGTTAGGAACGAATTTGTTCAAATTGTTAAGTTTCAACCTCGTTTTTGGTCTTCAAAGGATTTTTATTACATGACAATAAATACTCCATCATAACGTCGGAGCTAATCATGTCATGAATCAAATAAAACATCTTTTCATACAAACATACGTACTTATCTTTAGATGAAAATTGATTACACATATATTCATACATATAAATTTTTGCACAAAGGGGAAGTTGAATCCAACCTCAGACAATTTGTCTCAATTCTCTATTCATCCCAACATTCTTGAGGTAAAAATTTGAAACAAGTTACAAGTAGCCGGCAAGATCTGGAGATAGCAAAATTAACACCCTTGTGACACTTCTATTAGATTGTAAAGTTAATGCAAATTTTTAGGGTTCCGTGGTCCTAACAATGAACTGAAATAATTTGATCTTTGCCGCTTGTGTTAGCTTAGAGACTCGCAAGTTTTTTTTTAAATATGCGTATTGATTTTCCATTCTACCTACTTACTGAATCACTTTAAAAGTGCACTTTTTATGGTAGCATACCTACTCATATTTGTAAAAATAATGGTATCCCACTTAATATACATTCGTCCGTGAAGTTCTAACAGTGCGAACCTAAGGTAGCCTGGTAGAGTTTGCTTGCGACAATAAAGTCGCCCTTTGTACACTACACTTCAGACATTTTACAGACCCTATAATATGGTTTGCAAATAAAGAGTGTTGTTTTACTATTCTAAGTCAAAAATGACTATTTTTCAAGAACCTGAAAAAACTGTATAAAAACGCAACAGGCAACTGTTTCAAATTATCACATACAAGAATCAATCACATTTGTACATCATAATAAAACAAAATTAACTTAACTGTATAAAATTAGAATTATCTATATTCCTGTTTTCAATACTTTTACAGTTTTTTTACTGTCTTGAAAAGGTCTGGTATGTCTGTCTTTGTAAGGAGAGGTCTTTGTATAACAGCGGCCTATTGAAGTCTGTTGACAATGATCATTGGGTTAATTTGATGAACATCATTGGGTTAAAATCTTAATAGTGTTACGCGACTGCTGTCCATGAGGTCTCGGGTTCGAATCCTGGGTCGGACCAAATGTTTGTATGATCTGCAAATATTTGTTTCGGAGTTTGGGTGTTTTCTATGTATAATATGTATGTATTTACAAAAAAAAAGTATTTATGTATTCATATCAGTTGTCTAGTACCCATAATACAAGCTCTGCTTAGTTTGGGACTAGATGGTTTGTGTGTCAGGTGTCCGAAATATTTATATACATCATAACAAACCGCTTTACTGTACACCAGGTAACTAAGTATATATCTTAATAGTAGGTCAATACAAGTGGACGCTATTATTAAAAGGCAAACTCTTCCAGGCAACAGGCAACAATATTAAAAATATAAAAATAATATTAAAAATATTGTGTAAGACCACGGTTAATTGAAAACAGAACCCTGATTTACAGCCACGGCGGCCAGTCTCGACGGAGACCACCCAACAACGCTTTAGATATTATAGTGCAGAAGTGTGTGCTCAAACCCAGGTGTACTACAGCGTGTGCTCAAACACAGGTTAACCGTTCTACCGAATCACGAGGTTCAGGGAACGGACCCTCACCCTCGTAATTCGATGGGACGGTTAACCGTCTCGAACTGTAAGGCGGAGGACCGACAGCTTTACGTACTATCGATATAACGAGGTACGGGGATTTAGACCTCATCTTCTAATCGCCGAGCCGTTATTAAGTATTTCTATAATCAGAAAAAGTCAATAAAATATTTGGCCGGACCCGGATTGAACCCGAGAGCTCTTGATCGACAGTCGTGTAAGTCAACCGCTAGACCAACGAGGCAGTCAGAACCCTACACTGTATTTCACTCAAACACTTGGCTTGTATTTTAATTAAGATGCATTCAAGCTTATGACGAGTATAAAATAAAAAAGGAATGTAAAAACAAATGTTTTAGTTCTACGATACAGTTTACATTCTTTTGCATATAATTAACGCTGATTCGCTTCCTTTGATGGTAGTAACACTCTTGTTTATAAGATGTTTGTTAGTTAACAAGTTGTTAGCTGTTGGTCTCGCAGTAATAGAATTAAGTGTTTTTAATAACACTGTACTTTAGATAGGTATCTAATTTAAAAAATCTATACAAATAAATAAAATTGGAGTGTCTTTTTATATGTGTAAACACTACATAAGCCAAAGTAACAATTGTTACAAGTTTTATCGATATGTCTGCCTGTCTGTTTGTTTCTGATAATCTCTGGAACGGTAAGACCGATTTAACTTTCACTGGCAGATAGATGATGCAATGAGGAGTAATGCTTCTACTTTTTTTGAGACTAGCTCGGCTCCTTCACGTCCTTCACAGCCAAAATTGTTTATTCTAAGCTCGAATATTACCAAATTAAATTTTATTATAAACTAGCTGAGTCCCGTGGTGTTCCCCGCGGTTATTGCTGTATCATTACATCCGCATGAAACATCCCGGACAAAGTTAGCCTCAAAAAGTAGCCCAAATTATTCCTTATTACATCCGCTATCTGCCAGTGAGAATCCCATCAAAAACAGTCTAGCCGTTCCAGAGATTATCCGGAATGAACAGACAGACCGACAGAAAAAAAAATTGTAAAAAAAAATTTTTAAATAAGTACCGTGTATCATACATATGCATTTAGTAAACAGCGGTTATTTTAATATTACAAACAGACACTTCTATTTTATTTCTTTAAACAAATTCATCTCTAGAGAGGTTTAATTGTGACAAATAGTTTGAATTCCCGTTGGATTACTATGCTAATGTCTCAGTAGACCATACCTTTCAAAAACTTGCTCTTTCCTTTTACATACCGTTGGTACTTATATGAAAAAGGAAAGAAAAACTAAATTCAACAGCTTATTTTCTGCGCAGTAATATCTGATAAACATGTGATATCTATGCAAACGAGCAGACGTATCACCTAATTAGCGATTACCGCCGCCAATGGACATTCGCAGCACCAAGAGGCGTCACAAGTGAGAATATCGGCATTTGGGAGATGGGGAGGGGAATGGTGGTAGGGTTTGGGGTATGGGCGTCCGATATCCTCAGTAACCCGGGGAAACACAGCGCAAGCACTGTTTCACAACGGTTTTCTGTGAGGCCGTGGTATCACTCTGGTCAAGCCAGCCCATTCATGCAGAAACGTGGCTCTCCCACGGTATCAAAGTATCTTCATGATAATACTGGCACATCATTTATTGAAACAATAACAGAAATAGCACCGATGAATGATTAGTCAAAAATACTATCTATAACGGGCGATCATCTTTATTTTATACTAGCTGGTGTTGCGGGTGTCCATGGGCAGCGGTAATCGCTTACCATCAGGCGATACGTCTGTTCGTGTTCCATAAAAAAAATCAGTTGAGCGACTTAGCCGTAAAAGCGAAACAGACGAGCATACATACTTTTGAATTTATAATTAATATTACTATACTACCTTACTAGGCATTATAATACAATATTTATAGTAAGTAAGTGTATTAATACTTTAATGTATTAATACTTTAATACACTTACTAACTATAAATATTACTACACTAATTAGAGGATACACGAAATACTACAAAAATATATTGTTCAAACAAAACCCCACAGTGTACACAGATGTCTTACAGTGGTTCTATATTTCGACGAAAACAATATTCCAATTGTTTTAAAAGAACTGGATATATTTACCAAATATAATATATTTTTATAAGGCACAAGTATATTATATTTATGAGATTGAAGTTTAAAACTAAGTTTATAACATATATTTGAGTTGAAAATCGTTTTGTAAAATATAATGGGCATTGTTGTAAGTTTGTTGTCGTGTTATTTGAGCTAAACGGGACCGAACGTGCTACTTGTGGAAATACTTTGAGAATAAATAATGCAAAATATTGTTTCACAGCAGTAACGATGTTAGTATTGTATTTTCTCAATGTTGATGGTTTACTCAATATGTTTGTAATGGAGTAAGTAGAACTTGAAAGTTGTTGAATATATTGTTATAAAATAATTCTTGATAAATTCAATAATTATCGTTCGTGTGAAAACCCTACGCCTTCAATATGAGGTAAATCCCCTAATATTTTTTTTTATTCAGTTTTCTGGATTTCAAATGAAAACCCATACACAAACACATACATACTAAGTTTGACTGGAAGAGAATGCCTTAGGCATTAAGTCCGCCACTGTACAAAAAATGCATAAAGTTTAAAATAAATAAATAAATACGCACACAGAAATCGACGTCAAACTTATAACACCTTTTGCGGGGGTCAAAGTATATACAAAGGGTATTGCCCTTAATGATGGAAACAGTTTATTGGGGTAAAGAACTAGTACTAAACTGTAATCAATACCTAACCCTCTCACAGCTTAATAACACAACACGGTGTAAATATGACAGGACACAAATTGACAATGAGGGTTTATGGGGCTTCCCCGTCATCGAGTTACGAAGGGTTAACTATTGATTGGTTTCGCGCGTAGATTTATGAGGTAAATACACCATATTTTATAAAGAGGGGTAAATTCATTACACATATGTTGAACAGGACTTTAGGCACAATTTGAATGAACATTCAGTGCTCGTTTTCCATTTTTTTGCCACTAATAAAGAAATGTATCGTAACGCTTATACCAGACTGTCACCACCCCTAATTAGACGTCGTTAGAGGGGGCAAATAGAAGGCAAACTGACTTGAAACTACTTACTACTTTTAACAACTCCTATAGTATATCTACTATGTCCGTCCAAGTACAGGATCAGCATACAAGACCCATACCATTGCATCAAGGAGTGAGGCAAGGGGACGTTATATCCCCGAAATTATTCACTAATGCAATGGAGGACCTGTTTAAGACGCTGCACTGGAAAAGGCGCGGTATCAACATCAATGGCGAATACATCTCTCACTTGCGATTTGCAGATGACATCGTCATCATGGCAGAGACGTTGCGGGACCTACAACAGATGCTGAACGACCTGGCTGACTCGTCTGTGCGCATCGGCCTACGGATGAACTTCGACAAGACCAAGGTCATGTTCAATGAACATGTACTACCGGAACCGGTTGCGGTACACGGTGCCGTTCTCGAAGTTGTTCAAAAATATGTATACCTCGGGCAGGCTTTGCAGTTAGGTAGAAACAGCTTTGAGGACGAGGTGAACAGAAGAATCCAGCTGGGTTGGGCAGCGTTTGGGAAACTTCGTCGGGTCTTCTCATCATCGATCCCACAGTGCCTAAAGACGAAAGTCTTCAATGCGTGCGTCCTACCCGTAATGACTTACGGAGCCGAAACGTGGACACTTACGGTTCGACTGGTCCATAAGTTTAAAGTCGCTCAGCGTGCAATGGAGAGGTATATGCTCGGCGTTTCTCTAAGGGATCGCATTAGAAACGAGGTGATCCGACAAAGAACCAGGGTCATCGACGTAGCCCACAGGATTAGCAAGCTGAAGTGGCAGTGGGCTGGCCACATTTGCCGAAGAACCGATAACCGTTGGGGTAAACGAGTTCTTGAGTGGAGACCGCGTCTCGGCAAACGTAGTGTAGGACGTCCACAAGCCAGGTGGAGCGATGATTTGCGCAAGACGGCTGGCAGGAGCTGGATGCGAGAAGCCATAGATCGAACTAAGTGGCGTGAAATTGGAGAGGCCTATGTCCAGCAGTGGACTGCGATAGGCTGATGATGATGATGATGATAGTATATCTTCCTATATAATCTTTGTTTAGTGGCTTTCAAAAGTGATAGAAGGAAGATGATCATGCTGAAATCACATCAGTGCGAACTTAGGATTCATCGATCGTTTATTTCGGTTCAAAAATGAACGGCGATCCTTGTTCATTCACTGAATGCGGTCCTTAGTCACTCCGTAGTTCTATTTTTAAACAAAACGCCACGCGTCAAAGCGTTTAATTTATCGTCTTAATTTAAATTATACTATACTAACTCGCTAACTACTGTTCTTATCAAAATAATTATTTAAATGTTTACTGTTAAAGTCATATGTACTCTGCTAAAGCGATTTTAAGCTTTTTTTTGGAATAACAAGATATTCGAGAAAGAACTAGAAAAGTTAATGAATTTCTTTCGGTATTATTAATCTATAACATCACAGTTCTCTTTTAGGCATGTAATAGAACAGTGTTTTTCTATGAAATAACAATATATTCGGTAATTTTGTTTCGATCGACCTCAGAATATCCAGCCCTTTTCCGAATTACTGTCTATAACGAAAGTGTGATCGGCAGGCTTGGAGGGGATAGGGATTTTGCTGCGCGACCGAGCTGAAAAAAATGTGATAGTAAAACCGTAAGAAAAAGTGCGTGGAATAAAACCGTTAAATGAGACGTGCGCAGGCGCGACAGTCGCATACACAAGCGAGTAGTGTATAATACATTTCTCTTTCACTCCACCCCGCCAATGCATAGTATATACTCATAAATTCATGGACAAGCACGTGGCGAATACTCACATTATAGATACATTTTACTCGTGAGTAGCCACGTTTATTTTCATGTAATTTCAAATCGTCACCTTCGTTCCTACCTGGTGTCCCACGACACCACGTAATTTTTTTTTATTAAATTACTCTCATATAAAGTACAAGTGAATGGTCGCATGTCAATGTCACTATGCATGGGCATATTACTCGATTCATTCACAGTCAGACTCTCTACTCAGAAACAAACGGACATAGAGTACGACAGAGACCAATAGCCTACTCAAATTAGGAATAGTAGAATATGAGATATGACAAATATACAAATTTACAGGAGTCTCAAAATCTAGAACATTAAAACGGATGGTGGCTCTTTACTCGTGCAAGGAAAAACCAGTAATTTAATGGCGTCAGCGGTGAGTACACTGGTCTTGTAACCTACCTGTATCAACCTGTCAGTACTCGTTACCTAGTACCACGTTCGTGTTGAACTTAAACGACCTAAGAGCTCCAAGAGGACGCCACTGTAACTTTTTGTTTGTCTACCTTAGTAATGATTACATACCTATTTTAATTGTGTAATCAGTTTGGATTGTTATCGACTAGTTTACTCGCGCAATTTTGCTTGTGTTAATTTTGTGCATCATTATTAGTAAGGTTTACTTACATATTGCTGCCTGTAACGCAAAGAAATGTTGTCTTCTGAAAAGAAATGTGGCGCAGCGGTAGCGTATGCGACGGCTGTTCTTGAGGTCTCGGGTTCGATTCCTAGCTCGGATCAAATGTTTATATGATCTGCAAATGTTTGTTTCGGAGTTTGGGTGTTTTCTATGTATGAAATAAATCAATCAATCAATCAACAACCTATAATGTCCCATTGCTGTCCCTCTCAGTAGAGGGTTAAGGCCATACGTCCCCGCCCTGGCCAAGTGCAAGTTGGGGACTGAAAGTATATATTTAAAAAAAGTTATATACGTATTTATATCAGTTGTCTAGTATCCGTAATACAAGCTCTGCTTAGTTTGGGACTATATGGCGTTGTGTGTTAGATGTGCGGAATGTCCGGCAGATTCGGATCCATCAGTATAACAATCATATTTTTTTGCCGTAGATATTTTTTTCGAATAAAACTTTTGTCAGTTATCTATGTATATACATAAAAGAGGAAAGTGACTGATTGAGTGAGATACCCAGAAATCAACGCACAGTCCAAACCGTTGAACCCAGAATTCTGAAATTTTGTGTTTAGATTCTTTATATTACGTAAGTGAGCAGTTAGAAAGTAATTTTGGAAATTCCACCCCTAAGGAGAAAATGAATAGGTTACATCTTTTTTTCTGGTTTTTATGATGCAGGGACCTCAATTCCTAGAAGATTTGACATGCCTTAACATTTCTGTTAGGGATTTAATTAAGACTACATATTTATTGTAAGTAAAAATCCCATGCTTATGTTTACTTATCGTTGCTTCCTTTGTGCATGTGTCAACAGCTTAAATCTTAGTAAATGCACAGTGTTCTCTTATTTATTCATTTTTGTTCTCCAATATTTCAGAATAGTTCTTTTTATTACTAATTTTACTATTGTACGTTGTTGTATACTTCAATAATAGTAAAAACTATCATATAAAGAATGAGTGTGTCACCTATATTTTACACATAATAAAATCGCCTGTACAAAGTTACTATTTCGAATTCGTAGTCATCTTTTCAGAGAACAAGGCTTATAATAAGGACTTAGGACGAAAAGATAATGAGAACGGCAGGCAAGAAGTGCAGGTATGTTATTTATACGGATTGATTTGAGAGTTATGTATGTGTAGAACTGATTATTTCTGGGAAGTCCAAATCTTCTTCTGTTTGATGAGCCTTTTGGTCTAGAGGGATGAGCCTGTTAGTCTAGAGTTTAGTGACACTGCTTAACAGAGGTTATAGGTTCGATTACAGAGCAGGACAAATGTCTACTGAGCATGATCACTTGTTCAGTGCCTGGATGTAATTTATCTGCAATATATATTTAAAAAGTATAAACATGGAAAAAAATACATTTAAGGAAATCAACAACCCATAATGTCCCACTGATGGGCTCGGGTCTCCTCTCAGGAGAGGGTTAAGGCCATAGGTCCCCACGCTGGCCAAGTGCGGTTGGGGACTGACTTTAAGGAACTCATAAGTTATTTCACAAAAATTGTGGTCAAGTTGAAAATTAAAAGATGAGCTATGAGGTAATTCTGTTGATAAGCACTTTTATAGCCACAAAAGAAAAGTTTTCTAAGAAATTTATATCTTTACTAATATTGTTAACCTAGAGTGTTTATTTCTTTAGTTAAACGCGAAAATCTCAGGAAGTATGAGTCCGATTTGAAAAAATATTTTAGATTGCCTAGTTATCGAGGAAGGTTATAGGCTATATATCATCACGCCACCAAAAGGAGCGGAGTATCAATAAAAAATAATGCGGAAACGGGAGAAAAATATTCCTTTTGAGAGCTTTGATTGCGAGCGCTGCGGAAACGGTTTAAGTTTGGTGGAGGAATGGATAACATGTCCCTCCTACGTTGGTTTATTGTATATATGCTAATCGGCGCGAGAACTTCTATTGCGCGATTCAGGCTTAGTAATACTGTGTACTTTGTGTTGTTACGTACACTCCGTAGTACAGATTATTTTCAGTGTATGGCGCTGTAGTATGTTTCTAATGCGCTGCATGTAGAAGTTGCTACAGTTTCATAAAAATAATTTGAAGATAAAGAAAAATATGTGGAAGAATTGATCGTGTTTAAAAGTTCTAAAAGATGTCCCCAATAACATATATCTATTATATTTTAAGGCTGACTTACTATAACCGTTTATATGATAACCAAATTTGTTCACGCTATGCGGCTATATAACATCACGCTACGGGCAATAGAAAAGCAGACGAGGTTGTGTGGGTCGCTTAGTAATGGGTAAAACGTGGATAGTAAAAGAAATAGAGACGACACCGATACTGTGTTAATAACATTATTTTATACGTATCTTTTATTAAAATTATCTGTATTCTTCTTCTAAATTTTCTTAAGATTTATGAACGTTTATATGTATGTAACTTTTATTAATACATAAATATTATACCTACTAATAACTAATCTACCTACTTATAAAATATTATCGCAAACTTTAATAAATGGAATAATATAATTTAGATTACACAGAATAAAACAGAAGAAGAATAGAGGAATAGTAGAATTTGGAAGACATATTTAGGAGGACTTTCTAAGGCAGTGCATTGACCAGCTACTCATATCCCTAAGGAAAAGAGAAAGGCGAGATAATACCCTTATATCCTACTAACATTATAAATGCGATAGTTTGTGTGAGTGTTTGGAACTTTGTAACTCTTTTATACAACAACTACTGAATCGATTTGGATGAAATTTTACAGCTATATAGCTTATACATCAGAATAACTCCTAGGCTGCTAACCGACTTCAAAAAAGGGGCCTCCCCCTTTTTTGAAGTCAATTAATATCTCAATTCGACTGTATACATATATTTTTAAGGGTGCCATACCGTAAAGTTTCACTTTGCTGTCCGTCTGTATGTCAATTTTATGTGTTCACGAATAACTTAATCGTTTTTGAACCGATTTTAATGAAGTTTTTTTTGTTGATAGAAAGCTTATTGAATAAAACTGTTTTGTCACATTTTATGAAGTTATTATTTATTAAAAAAGTTTATTACTATTAGTATTATTACTATTGAGAATGTAACAATTGTGATACGTGATTAATATCAATTGTTTACTTTCTAGTTTTAGTACTTTTTTTTACTCTAAACTTTTCTGACTATTACCTGAATCATATTTTAGTGTGTTTTGAAGACTATACTTACATCAAATTTGCGTAAGCTTAAATAGTAGTTATTGACTCACTAAGAATTACGTATTTATTTAAAAAATATCCCTTCATAAACATAATTTCGATTGAAAGTTAACACAAAAACTATCACATATAAATATAATTCTATTTCTTAATAATAAAAAATATTTTATGAAAAAAGAACGCGAAAAAAATACTTACCCCATCCCGTATGTTTGAGAACGCAATTCAACTATCAGAGACGATATCGAACACAACAACTTCCCGCCACATTCAGCAAGAAATAGTTCACAAAAATAAAAACATACGACGTTTATAAAGACATATTTGTAATTCAATGCGATCGTGAAAAATAGGATTGATTTGAAAACCAAAATTCAAAAACATGTACATGAATTATGCACTCCGCTTAACAAGTGGAAGGCTGCATTTTTATTTGGTACGAAATTATTTCATTTCATAGACAACACTAAACTCTACTTTTGTAATATCACATAATTGAACCATTCATTCATTAAATTTTAAAATTCGAATTCTGTAAATCATTCATTGAAAATAAACGGGCACAAAAAAACTGCCACTTATCACTAGGAAACAAAAGAAGAACGGTGTCATTTAATTTGTGTAAAGACGCGTTCACACTGGTGGAATCCGAATCCGGAATATATCAGGTTGCGATCGGTATCTAGCGAGCTTTCGGTCGAAGTGCGTGTCGCACGCGCCGGAGGGCGACTGCTCGGATCATGCGTGTGCAAGCTAGCGATGCAACGCTATCAAATAAACAAAAACTGCAGTTCAACACAAGCTTGGCGCGAGCTTCGAAGCTCTTATTTTATTGGCAATTTCATGAAAGCGGCATGTGTTGGATACGGCGAATTTGATTTGGATAATTATTTTGTTTGACAGAAATATTTGTTTGGGTTGTTTTCATGCAGTGATGTTTCCTTTAATCTTTTTATCTTTAATGTTATTTCAAAATTGTTTTAAACATTTCAATTGTTAGAATCTAGTGTGAAGACTTAGAGTGATTCAGTTTTTCTTTTGTTTGTTGAATTTCTAATAATATTTTAGGTAGATATTCGGCTAGCCAAATCAAACAAAAAATTATATTATTCCCTTAGATAATGAATAATTTTAAGATTAGTCCGTATAAAATGGGATACATTTATTTTTCGTGATGGCAGCATGGTATTATCAACTACATCTTAAGTGACCAGAGAAAAAAATGGTAAAAAAATTTAAATTAAAAAAACAATGAATAGGTGGCTCTCTAGACATGTTTAAAAAAAAAGTAGGCCTTTTCAAAAGATGGAAAAGAAATTGTTAGATCTATACTTGAGTAATTCTAAGTACAGTATTATTTTTATAGAGAATATGGTACATCCTTCCCAATCGATTTCCCGGCTCCGATTCGATCAAAATCTGTACCTACTTATAATGCTATTAATACTTTCTCAGGTGTACTGGCTGTAAAAGAAAAATAAAACTGAATTTTAAAAAAGATCAATATCGTAACTATCCTTAACTATATCCATAAATTAAGCTGCATCAAGTACAACCCTATCTACTTAGTGGTATCAGTTTCTCCCATCATCCTTTTTATATGCAATTTAATTAATAGCACAGAAGAAAAAAGAAAGAAAGAAAAATATTGCACTCGCGCAGAATGCGGCGCGCGTTCGGTTTTAAATATAAACCGGCGCGGTGACAATGGACAGTCTGTCACTCGGTCTAAATCAAGGATACGAATACACGTGCTTGGATACGAATGTGTCATGAGATTGTTTGCACTTATCATTCAAAACTCATTTATTATAGAAACTGTATCCTACACAGACTAATATCGATGTTACAGTTTCCACACTACATGAGTTTGTGGGACTTGTTACCTACTCGATACCTTTTTAACACACTTCTTAGTAATGACTGGCTTTTAGGTGACCATTGAAATGGGTATAGTATTGTAACATCTGTAGTTGTAAGTCTTTCTTGTTGTAAATAAAGATATATTTTAAAGGAATTAATGTCTCATAAACATTGAAATCTAATTCATTATTGTGTGAAACGAAGATTTCATAAGAAGAAAAGATTTATAAGGATGATTTTGATATATTTTGGTATTTTGCAGTTAATCTTGTGATGGAAACAGAAAGTAATTTTTTCAGTAACTACTAGTAAACTTAGCGAATTTGGGCTCATTTATGTTTTTTTTTAAATAAGACGTATCTAAAAGTTTGGTTATGGAAGTTCTATGCTCCAATAATGAACCAAAAATAAATAATTGGAGAGCTATTGGAAACTTTTAATCAAACCGTTACTCAATCACTATAGTATGACGACCGTGACGAAACTCCGTCTCAAAAAACTTAACAAAGTAAGCCGCAATCTAAACGATTACGTAAAATATCAATAAAAATCGTAAAATTGGATACGCCTACCACGCCTATCTTTTGGGTAATATAGGAGAATGAAGAAAAAATTATTTATCATGTGTAACACAAATATCCCATTTTCCCATAATTAATTTTGGATCGGCTTTAGTTCTACTATGATACAGCTGAACTTCGATTATTAACATATGTCTGACTGTTATCAGACCTCCATAACCCAAGTACTAGGCGATATTAAAATACTAAAGAAATACTGTTGTCGGGCCTTTTTGTGACATCAAGTATGTACCAACCCCAAAGTAATTTGGCAAAACGATAAAAATTTGATATGAATCATCCTAATTAAATGCTGAATGTATAAAAGAAAAACATTTTGGGTATTATGACAGAAAACTTTTTTTTACATCGTTACTGCTGTTTACATAGGCCTTCTATTAAAAAAGGCCTCCTATGACATGCCAGTCAGACGGATGGGTTTGGTTTGTTTCAAGGTGGGTTGCTTTTGTTAGTTTGGTTGGATTGTTTGAAGTTTTCCTTCAATTTTCCTTTTCAATTGTTTACTAATCTAACTTTTTAACTCGCGTTCCTGGGCCTGGTCAAGTCAGCCTGTGACCTCGGCCAGTGCAACCTGGTCGAATCGTCAGGCAAATCCGAAGTATGTAAAACCTTTAAATAAGTGACTGCATTAATTCCCGTGAAATAAATATTTGAATATTTTTATTTTCAGACATCTCATCAACATCAACACACAACGCCATCTAGTCCCAAACTAAGCAGAGCTTGTATTATAGATACTAAACAACTGATATAAATACATATATACTTTTTTTTGGTAAATACATACATAGAAAACACCCAAACTCCGAAACAAACATTTGTAGATCATACAAACATTTGATCCGACCCGGGAATCGAACCCGAGACCTCAAGAACGCATACGCTACCGCTGCGCCACCGAGGCAGTCAAATAACTATTATGTTTACTAAAACTTTAGACAACTTGATGTTTTTTGGTGATTAATATATATTTCAATACTTTATTATATTATGTACTAAGTCATAATGTAATATAATATTATGGATAGAAGCACTATATAAATATAAATATGGTAGTTAGAAGAATATATAAGATAATCACTTTAGCTATAATAAGTAGGTATAATTTATCAGCTGGCGCATACATAAAATCACTTCTTATAAAATCTTTAGTCGTATTATGTAAAATTTATGAGGCATGTAATAATGCTTATTTCCCACCTTTGAATTGATTTATATTAAAGTAATAAAATTAATAAAATTTCTATGAGGACCTGTTCTTAAGTGGTGTTGTCGTTATACAATGTGGAACTTATATTAAGGGTGCAATAAATTATTACAAATATGCGACATTAATTGTTAAACTATTCTTGTACTTAGATTTATAGCGAAGTCATGTAACAATGTAACTATAAATAAAAAACTGAAAAAGTTTAAATTTTATCTTATATTGAAAAAAAATATAAATAAATACTTCGGACATCTGAGACACAACGCCATCTAGCTTCAAATTATGCGGAGCTTGTGCTATGACGGCTAGAATGACTGATAGAATATTTTTATACTGTTTATGTAAATTCACACTTAATATTCATAGAAAAGAAATAATCGCTGTTCATTAATCTTATAAAACTTAATAATGACTAGCCTAATTTGACTAATTTTGGTCTTGAAATATATGTGAAAGTTTATAGAAAGTTTGAGTGGAGAAAAATATGTAAAAATATTAATATACAAAGACGGAGAAAATGTTTTTTTTAAAGCTGTAAAGAACTTGATATTTCCTTTAATTAAAACTTTCATAAATGAGTAGCTCTCCATGATTTAGCTCTCAAAGTAGCATTAGTCAAATGGTCACAATTCAAATCTTTCATTTTGTTTCTGTTACTATTACAGTATTCATATAGTTTAATGATACCGTGATATGAGTTTTAGCTCTCAAACCTTTTGATTTTCAGACTAAAGTTGAGTTTCATTACTTGAATGAATAAAGCATAATATTTTTATAATTAAGGACTTTCAGTCCTGGATATATCATCATTAGCCTATAGTAGTCCTATGCTGAACATAGGCCTTTTTCATTGCTAACCACTCTGATCAATTTTGAGCTACCTCATGTCCAGGGCGAGCCATCTTGCGCAAGTTGTCACTCCACAAGGCTTATGGGCATCCTACACTACTTTTGCCGAGACTTGATCTCTATTCCAGAACTCTTTTACCTTAACGGTTGTCAGTTCCGCAGCTAATATGACCAGTCCTTTACACAGGACTAGAACATGTTATTGGGGAGCTACTTACCCTACGTATACCGGTAGACTAACACCACTCGAGAGCTTTAGACAGTTAAGAAAATATAATACTCTTAAAAAAAATTGTTTGTAACCTACTTTGCACCAAAGTATACCTGTTATATATTAATTATAATCATTTTTGTATAACATCATTTGGTCTCATAAAGATAGACAATCGCGGAGCAAGCTCTCTAGTACTCAGCTTGTCATTTGATTTGATATCAAAAGAGCAAGATAGGGAAATCGGGAAGGGAAATTAAGGGAAAGGTTTTTGAATAAACAGATATGTTGAAATCTTACTATGAGAAAAATCATAAAAATCATAGCAAAATTGCCTTGTGTCCGACGGAATTTAAATGTGTTTGGACATTTTATTCGCTAGCACTAAGCCACTTATCTATCAACTTTGGGACGAGTCGAGTCATGTTAGAGTGTTGACATTACTTCTGTACAAATAAATCAAGTATATCAAATCCTGCAGTCACTCTTTTTTATTTACATTTCAAACTTATGCTATTTGCCAAGTATTAATTTCTGGATAATTCAAAGAATTTCTTTGATCACGCAAATCGCTTGAACTTCAATATAAGTTTGCATGTTGTCACACAGCCTAATGAATTCCACATTCACATTAATATATGCGATGGCAACGACTCGTTATAAATAAATGGTTTAGGAATTTCACTGCTTGGCTATTACAGATATGATAAAAAGATTAGTTTGATATACTCTGGAACTGCACGCGCTCGATTCTATCATAATTTAACGATTGCGATTGTAAAAACTATTTGTTAAAAACCGCCTACTTTTTAGAACGATATTTATTTATGAAATTATTTTTCGAATAAGTATGTGTCGTTCAAGACTGCAAGCTCGCAGAAGACCAATGTCAAGCAATTTTCCATTGCGTGTCCAAAGTTCTACTTCCCCTATTTCCAGAGAAGGGAACCCTAAGAGTCAGTTTCATCTCCTATCTGATAAAGTTTCTAATATACTCGTACTATTTTGAACTAATCTTTTAAATAACTACAGATTGCAGTTTAACAAGTCTTAAAAGAAAAATAGACATCTTACCGATGTCTATTTTACCATTAAATAGTGCTATATAGCAGATAATTATGTGAAACTTTATCAAAAACCCTTGGAACTGTCTCTCAGGGTGATAGAGTTTAAAACATTTTATCAAATTTATATCTACAAATAGATACATATAAATATAAATAGATGCAAATAATATTCATCCGATTTTTGCTACTTCTAGCTTATTATAAGTTACAGTTGAAAAAATATGTTTTACTGTTAAATTTAGTTCAATATTGAAAATTTAATTTCTGCTCTACTATCTACTCGGTAATTTAATAATCAAATACCCTAAATGCATGAACTTGTTAGCTGTAGACGTAATTTTTATCAGAAATATTTTTGATAACATTTTCACTTCTTCAGTATGAAATAACTAAGCAACTAATTGAAATTAACATCTAATAACATTTAAACGTGGTCTCGTCTGTCACTGAATGGAACAGCGATTCCGGTCTGCACCGATTTTCAGTACCTTGGTTCGCAATCAAAAGATAATGGCGTTAGAGTTAGGTCTATATAACATCAAATCAATGCAGGAAAGATGAAGTGGCGCCGGGGGAATGGGATTATTTGCGATCCCAAGTTCCCTTTAACGTCAAAGAGACAAATATATAAAACGATCATCATACCTGTCGTCCTGCATGGATCTGAGTGTTGGTCAATAAATAAAATGAATGAAAGACGCCTACATGTAGCTAAAATGTGTGATAAGAATGGATAAGGTGAAGAATGACTACATCAGAGGAAGCCTGAAGGTAGCACCAGTGGATGAAAAGTTGAGAAGTAACAAGTTTACCTGATATGGACATGTGATACGTAGAGATGATCAAAATGTAGTTAAGAAAGTTTTAAGTATGGAAGTTGACGGATATAAGACCTCTACTATTATATCCGTCAACTTCCATACCTTAAACTTTGATGACCAAAGAAAAAATGCATGGACTTTGTAAAAGAGAACATAGGAAGAAGACTCATTGCATCGTCCCCAAATAAAGTTGGGAAAAGGGTAGGGAGATGATGATGATGATGAGCATCATAAATATCCTAAGACTATTATTTATAAACTCACTTATCGTTAGAACTATAATTGTTTTAAAATTAGGAATATTTATCAAATATTTAATATTTTTGTTACATTACACAACATTTGCATATTAGCTATAGACAAGCCTCTCTATAATGTAAATGAAAATACATGTTTAATTAATGGATTTATGAATCGATAATAATGTAATTCATATTTTCACCGACCGTGCCTCGTAATATTAGACTGTCAGCGTCATGACAAATTATGATAATAACGCTTTACATCTCAAAGGTTTCGTAAGAAGCAACTAAGAACGTAAAGTACCCAGGACACCATCACTGCTATGATAAGATTTAAAACAAATCCTACACTAACCCGTCTGAACAGCATGATATATAGTAGATCACAACCTCCTTTCTGAAGAGAGACCTTTATCTAGCGTTGGATTATTGAATGCTGGTATTGTCAGGGGATTTGTTATAACATATATCGACTCACTTTGCCATAAAAATATATAAGTTTGCACATAGCGTCATTATTACAGAAGTTAAAGGAAAATGATTACCGATTTCGCAGCTATTCGTTAACTCATAAATTATAATACAATGTACTGTATTTATGCTACAAAACCTTTTACACCACTGTCTAATATGTTTTAGGGTTAACTCACACCACATCGATTTGTATGAAGGTTATTTTTACTAAGACAGGATACAAATTGCAAGGAACACTGCTATTATGAAGAAGGTTGTAAGGTTAGATTGGATGGCTTATCTTATGTGCATGGGATAAATCTGTGTCAGACAGTGGGCTGCAAAAGATTTATTAATCGATTATTATTATACTTTTCTTAGTCTTTAAAATGAAATAACCGTATTTGTAATATGTAAGTGAAAAATTACGTTTTAGATTATCAAACCAATATTACAGTATACGTTTATTTCAAACCGTTTTGTTTAACAGGGTAAGTTATAACAAAAACATTCGCTTTGGTGTCATTTCATCAATTATTTTAGCACCATTAACATGCATATAAACACCAAAGACGCCGCCCCGAACTCAAAATTCATTTACTCCATCCGCAGTCACAGCTCATGCCTTCACAGAAACGATCAATTTATTATTTTAAAGCATCCCTTTTCGCGCATCCAATTTAAAATTTGACGTCTTAAACAGTCTTAAATTACATGTGAAATTATTTCATTAGCCCTGAAGTACCCGTCTGCTAACCGTAATATAATCGGGACCAAGTTTTTGGTACCAAAAGTTGTAATCATCATGTCAGTGTGACCACGCCCTAAGCTCTTCGCGTTAATAGGCAGATCTCGATATCGACTTATTCTGCAAATCGGTCAAATTTACAAATGCATTTATCTACATTTAATTTCACGAAAATGAACTCTAAGAGAAGGTACTAAGTGACATTACGCCTTTCTCAACGTTCGATATGAGTGGTAAAAGTTTATAAGTTAGTATTTATGGCGCCGTTTGTGTTTTGTTTGTTTATGAATTATATTTAGACAAGGCACTAGTACTATAAGTGCATTGGCTTTATGATAGACAAACAATTAATACATTTTGTACAGGATCATGTGATCACACTGGTTCAGATCACACCAGTTTAAACGTATAACACAAGCACGCACGGCGACATATACACACATATATAGTTTATCCCTTATACTAAAATTATGCTAAATAACTACCAAATTACCGGCACGTAGATATTAGCCCTAAAATCCAAATTAATATTATAAATTCGGAAATAGCCCTCTCTTTCTGTTTATGTGTCTATCTATTACTCTTCACGTCTAAACCAGGTAGCGGCAGGGCATCTTACTTTTTACCCGTCTAAGTGTATGTATGTATTGCAGTAGTTTATTTATTACCCGTCTGCCAAAGAAGGAGGGTTACTTTTCTAGTGTATGTATGTATGGACGTATGTATATATGTATATTTCTTTGGAACGCCCTAGAGCCTAAACAGCTTGTCGTATTTTTATCTGAGTGGTGTCAATAGATAGTTCTGAGAGTTTCGCTAGTACATCAAAATAAAAAAAAAATACTAAAAAAGAATCTTAAAACAATTTTTTTTCCAATTCTTTTTAGCTCTTCAGTTCTGCTATGAATTTGATAAAGATGGCAGATATTATCGCAGTCGGTTTTTTTTATTTGTTGAAGCGTGCATTATCCTTTTCGTCAATCTTATATAATCACTAACTGAGCTTCTCGGTATTACCGGCGGTTACAACAACAACCGCAAGTAAAGCCGCGGACTAAAACTAGTCCAAAAAGAAAGAAATCGGTGCAGCCGTTTCAGAGATTATCCGGAACAAACAGAATATAATTAAAATTAAAATATAATGAACTATTTTTTGATGTAAGTACCGCGTATATTTTCATATTGTCTTAAGTGAAAAACGGTTATTTTGAAATAACAAACAGACACTTTTATTTTAATTATTTGTATAGATTTAAGGTACGTACGTAACTGCATATTTTTTGATAAGTTTTTAACACTTTTATTAATTTACTTACACAACATTCCATTTCTCAACAAAATAAGCATCATAGGAAAATTATCAAATAATTTGAATGTCACAGTTGGCTAAAATAATTTGACGCCATTCACGCAATCAACGACTGACACGCTTAACTCGATCCTTTTAGATGCGCAAGCGCCGAAGCGCCGTTCAATTTCCAGCTTTGTAAGTCGCCGCCACTTACGAGCAAACAATTTTTACTGGGAACCTGAGCTTCGATAAAATGTTCTGCATTTCTTTGACCGTAGGGCGGCTTGGGAGGTCTTACTGTGTTTGACGGTAGTAATAGGGGATTGTAAAGGTGAAATAATGCATGGTGCGATTGGGTTCTTTGGTTTGCGTGTAAACCAGATACTATTCTTTTTTAAGTGGCTGTTTTTATGTTTCCGATACGATTGAATAGTTTTTGATTTAGGACTTGATTATGACTGAGAATAAATTATGAATATAATATTTTTGTGTTTTATACATAAAGAAAAACTAACTTTGTAGTGGATGGATAGGATTTTGAAAGGCAGGTGTTAATGAATATTATGTTAAATAAAGAAATTGATATGATTTGATCTGTCATTCTTATGGTCTATAAGCCGGTGTAGATCGACTTACACCCATCAACTATCACTAATTTAAAATATCGACCTTACTTACTTAAACAATGAGTTTCAGAGTTGTAATTTGGTAGTAAAATATAAAAAATACTTGGATTCTAGTCGAATAAATATTGAGGATTTAACAGTTTGCTTATTTTAAGTTAAGTCTACTCGAAACACACCCAAATATTGTACATTGAGTTTATGTGAAATTTTATTTTATCTGCTAACTAGGTGAGACGTTATTTTTTAATGTTATTAATAAATAAATACACCTAAACTAGTTTGCCTATCGCTAAACATAATATAAAAAAAGTAAAAAATATATTTTATCTGGCTATGAGATGGACGCAAGTCGATTTTCACTGGCACTTGTAGTATGTACTTTATCTGTAATATATCATATTCTGGTGAATCATAAACAAGCCAAATGTGACTTATAAAATATTTTCCAGCCTAAAATTACCATGTATTACTTTTAAGGCATTACATTTTTTTTTATGCACAAAATGTATATTGGCGGACTTAATGCCAAAGGCATTCTCTACCGGTCTAGTTGGGTGGTGCGGAAATGAGTGTCATGCTGCAAAAACTTTACACGCGCAGACAATATATAAGGTGTGTACATTTACCCTTTACTTTTGTAATAAAGAAATTTAGATATATTGAAAATTTATTGATAATAGTGGAATTTCATCCCCGAAGAATTTTATCTGTCAGTGAAAGATTCGTCAATATCGATCCGTCGGAACAAGCAGAAAGACAGATAGATAGACATAATAGCCAAAAAAAATTAAAATATTTTTTTTTAGTACAAGTACCGTATATAAGTACTTTCATGCTGTCAATTTTAAATTACAAACATACAATTAAATTTCATTTCTTTGTAAATATAACTATTTTATGTCAGGCCTCTTTGACTTAGGTGCATTCTAATGTTTTTATGCTAATTGTAGCATTATCGAGGATCGAACCAAGTGGCTTGCATTTGGAGGAGCCTTTGTCTTATAGGCAACTTCATAGGCTGATGATGGAAAGCATTAAAGAAGCTATGATTAAACAACAGTGTAAAAATCTAGAATGATGGACACCTGATGGAATTCTAGCGGTACTCAAAACGAGAATAACCGTATCATTTTTATAACTTAAGCATTCGATCACTTTTTCATACGAAACATATTTTTTTCCGAATTGAATACAAAATGCAACTCTTGTGAACAGGTTGATTTTATTCAGACGTTTTTCCTGCATTCGGTTGACAACAATGTCTTGTTATTTGAAATGTTAATTTTGCTTCATGTTTATGTCAGTTTCGACTGTCCCTAAAACGGGCGGAGATTCATCAATGTTGTGCTCTGCAAATACACTGCTGTCCCCGAATTCTGCTGTGAATTATATTCCCTCTCAAATACGATTGATAATTCTTTGTTAATATTTTTTGTCAGTGATAACATGTTTGTTGTATTCCTATGGCTTGATTCGATGAACTGATGTAAATTGTACTTTTTATCGTACAGCGTCTACTGGACAAAGAAATGTTATTGGCAGGTGAATCCTGTATTTTATATTAGCTACAGATTTCGAAATCATTTTAAAGTAGCGGCATTACGTTTACGATATGTTTATGGTAAGATAGGTGTACCACAGCGACGTATAATGAGATTCTTTTGATAGAAATATCTTTATTATAACTATTTGTTGTGTCATTTTTAGGTGCCATTTTGTACTTCGATAAATATTTACAATAGAACAAGCAATGAATCATTACAAAGCATTACCGACTTGGGGCATTTTTTTTATTTTGTTGTACCCAGTGTCACTTTCACTCCTAAGCTGAATCTATTAACATCACAAACATAAAAGTACGATAAGCAGTTTAGGCTTCAAGGCGTGCCAAAGAAATATACATACATACATACATTTGAAAAACATAACCCTCCTTCTTTCACAGTCGGGTACTAAATAAACTAAACTTACCTTTAAGAATCAAATAAATTGATTTGTGAATAAGGATTACGATAGAGATATACTTTAAGACATTGCTTTTTCATTACTCGATTTTTATAGAATCGCTCGTGACTTTTAAATCCTCAGTATTACCTTTTGGATAACTTGTAAACGAGATGAAGAAAAAATATAGCACTCTGTGTACGCCAACCTTTAACACTTTAATGTTCTTAAAAATAAATGGTGTCACGTTAGCTTGCAATCTGAATTTATGGCGCCCGCAATTTAATGCCTGTAAATGTATACAAATTTTATATTTATAGATTCTATTGATGTCATAGATGAACATACATAAACTGTTGTGTAAACGAACACAATTTTTTTGTGAAATTTACCGTTAAAAGAGAAAGGCAATAACAATTTCACGTAAATAAAGAATTGAAAAACGTAATCTTTATTAATTTTGTCTGGATTTTGTTTAATCTATTAGTTCTCTGAAATGTCGTTCGAATTCGTCGTTTTAAAAATTTCCCATAGATGATCCGAGGCGACGTGATTTGAACACATCACGGTATCGACGCAGGCGTGCATCCCGCATATGTCTTTAAAATGCTCTCTTATACTTTCTTTTGCTTACATAGAATTTTATTTCACTGCTATTACCGTGCATCGGTGTATTTTGTTTTATTTCATTCAAAATAACTCTCATCTTCATCATCCTCCAATAGAAACGAGGTTTTTCCGTACCATAAAACGCTGTCTAGACAGTTTGGTGTAGAGTTTGTGTAAAGTGTTACTTTTGCTGTCATTGCTGTTGTAATAAGTAGTTTCGTCCTTGAAGGGTTGATAACATTTCATAATCATATATACAAAGTAGTAGAGCCACGCTCATTTCACTACGAACGGCCGTCTCGATTGGGGCGGTACTAACATCGCACAGAAAATCAACGTAAAATGACAGTTACATCTTCGTTGGTAAGTGCGAGACCGGAGGCTTAATGATGCAGAAGCACCTACTAGGCCGCCATGATGTAGGTCACTATACTGCATTGTCTGCATTCACATTAAGTATGGCCACCACTCTTGGATTCTGTTTATGCTTTCCATCAGGCAGAGTACAGTCATTTTGGATGGGCTATACATAAAATCATTTTTTTTACAACAAGGAAAACGTACATGCAGACTATGCGACAGACTATTTTGGGTAGCATTTCATTGGAGAACATTATTACATAGGTTTAAGTCAATTGAAAACCAGCGTCAGACATTTTGTCCGACACTAGGCTGAATGTCATGTCAAATTGAACGAACTAACATTATAACAATTTGGCAAAATTGTTATAAAGCTACTTTTTTATTGTTACTTTTTTTAGTTGTCAAAATCAATAATTATTCTTTCTTTCTTTCTTTCAAGTCAGAGTTTGTTGCTTCGTTCGGATTAGAAAAAAAAGCAAGTCGATATTTTCCGATGATCAAAAGCAAAGATCACAAAACAGTGGAGAGTTCGGAGGGCAAGTCAGCCTGTGTCAGCAGTTGTAACTTAGCTAAGGAAGCCGAATGAAGCTAGTAAATTTATCAAAAGCGGGATCTGTGTATTAAAAACAAACATATTGAGATATATTTGACTATCATAAAAATTAAGTAGACTCAATCTATTTCTATCAGATACAAACTCTTTTTTTATAGACATTAAGACTTTTTGTCCACAAACTGTGCGGTTTCTCTCACAGTTTTCTTTTTCTAACTACCATATTTTATTATCTTCAACAGAAACTGCATTAGTTAAGTACTTATTTAAACAGATCGGTGTGTGGTCACAACATTAAATAAATTGAGCAAAAGTACATATTACTCCAGGAACTTAAATGAAATAGAAGTCTTATTATATATGCTTTATGACAACGCATTAGTTTAAAAGGATTTTCTTGAGTAATAGCATTTTAAATGCAGACTATATCGCTAGCCATTTTATAATACATAACCAACTATGCACGCAATTGAATTCAAAGACAGACTTAAATAAAAAAAACCCTACGCAAGCACTTAATCGAGTAACCATACGCCAAAAATAGCTTACAATATTTTGAAAAGAGCTGATTCTCTTACATTGCTTGACCGATATTAACCAAACTTTCTATTGAACATTAAATAATTATGAAAAAATTTTCAAAAACAACACTGTATGTTAAAAAAAATTATATCAAACTTATCAAATTATTAGGTTATGGTATTTATCCATAGTAATGATATTATAAATTCAAAAATATATATTTTAGATGTTTTAAAAAATTTGGGAATGAATATACTTTGATTTTTGTAGGAGGACATAGGCTTAGTTAGGCGGGCGTAGTCAGAGCCAAAACCTAGTATGATATAAAAGCTTGTGACAACAAGAAGAATCTAAGCACAATAATCAATTGATGGAGGAATGTGACTATTTAATATATACTTTTAGTACAAGAAAACTTGAGTTGAAGTGACAGTCGCGGGTTCTAGTTTCAATTTTAGCTGAACTTTTAAAGTAGGAACCTGGTTTTTTTAGGAGTTGAAACTCTATGTAAAAGGAAGTAACTGCCATATGATTTAGATCTCATCAATCATCATAATCGGCCTATCGCAGTCCATTGCTGGACATAGGCCTCTCCAATTGCACACCACTTGATTCAGATCTCGGTTTTTACAATTTCATATATTATATAGCTGCGGCCTGCGGATTTCCTTATGGTTTTTTATCCTAAGTAACTTTTTATACCATCAGCTGTCTGTTCGTGAAGGTCCTGTCAACATCGGTCTAGACTCGACTTTTCAGAAATACACGGAACATAAAAACAGACAAACAAAAGGTGATTTGAGTACCGATTATATTTACTTTCATAATGATTAATAATAATAATCTTTATAATAAAACAAAAGTAATATAAATCAAGGAGGTACAAATGGCGGCCTTGTCGCCCTAAAGCAATGTCTTATAGGCAACCATGGAGAGTTATTAAATGCATTTTGTAAACAAAATTTTCATTTTTATTTATTGTTAAGGTAGTAATAGTTAAAGAATGCTATAGAAATAAGGTATTCGGGATACGTATGTAGTTATTATGTTAGTATATGTAGTTAATATGTTATGTATTAATTTATGGGCTGAAACTCTCAAAACTTGAAATCGTGTACGTGATAAGGTTCAAATGAATTTATATCTCCCATTGAATAGACACTCTTAATATGCTCTTGTATCACAGTATACTTTCAGTGTCAATTTCAACAGATAAGTGGGTAGGTAATTTATGGGTGATAATCAGCAGCAGGTGCAAAATTTAAGGATCTACCCACGAAGGATTATAGCCAAACCAATCTCAGAACAGGTTCTGTAGCAAACATTCTGGATGTGAGGTTAACGATGGGTTACGACGTCATTAAATAAACTCAACATTAACATAATTACTGTAGACTTGTATGTATTTGTCATAATTAATTACTGTCGTTTTACTGTACTCGGAGTAACTTTCGTAACGATCGTTTGTACCACAAAGGACTTGCTCAAGAGGGCTTACTGTTAACTTTATAGGGCCTGCAAAATATATTCTGCCTTTGTTACTACTTCTTGGAATGTATTGAAAATCCTGGTAATCAACTTTTTTTTTATGGTATAGTGGGATAACGAGCAGACGTATCGCCTGACGGTAAACGATTACCGCCGCCCATGGTCACCCGTAACACTAGAGGCGTAACCAGTGCATTACCGGGCTTCGGGGACGGGGAGGGGGATGAGGGAAAGGGTTGGATTATGGGCCTCTGGTATCCTCACTCACTCGGTGAAACACAGCGCAGGCGCTGTTTCACACCGGTTTTCTGTGAGGCCGTGGTATCACTCCGGTTGAGCCGGCCCATGCATGCCGAAACGTGGCTCTCCCACGGTAGAAAATCACAATTAGTTAAAAGATAGTACATAATATTCTAGGCGGAAAAATGAAGATGATTTTAGCACTAACGAGTCGCCTCGAACGGGGCAGTACTACCCTCGCACAGAAGATCAACCTAAAATGACAGTGTCCGTGCTGTCTTCATCCGTGTGTTTCATTGGGGAGTGTGAGACCGGAGGCCCAATAATGCAGAAGCATCATTAAGCAGCCATGGTGTAGGTCATCTTGCCGCGCTGTTGCAATGTCTTCATTCTCAATGAGTATGGTGACCACCAATCTTGGATTCTGCTTATGCTTTTCATCAGGCTAACTGGAGTCATTTTGTCAGGATCATATATAAAAAAAAACTTTGTTGCTAACATTTATATATACATATTTATAACATTTTTAAATACATAAAAAAAAAACAATAATATATTTATTCATTTATTTATTTATTTAAAACTTTATGCACTTTTGTATAATGGCGGACTTAATGCCCAAGGCATTCTCTGCCAGTCAACCTTAGGGTGGTGAAGAATCTTGTAAGGTAGGTGGTGCACAGAGGTTTCCGTATGAAACTAACTGCAAACAGTACACAAAAGAATGAAAGAAATACTTAAACATGTATAAACACATATAGGATACCTATGTCTTAAATACAAACACAAATATATACATATATAAATATACATACACACAACTATATTAGTACACTAATAAAACTTGAATATATACCAATTATCGGTTAGTAGTTTCTGCCATTTCGTTAAGAAGGAGCTCATGCACCTTCTTTTTAAATGTAAAACGGTTTGTGGACATCCTGATTTCGAGTCCTCTCCCTCTCTCTCCCTTCCTCTACAGAACAACACGTGCCGACCTTAGAAGTCACCGCTTTAAAGTGGAAGACATACGTTCTCGCACTCATCGCTTCGGTGCTTCCTTCCTGTGCCGAGCGGTCAAAACCTGGAACTCACTACCAGCGCACGTGTTACCTTCCCACTATGATCCCGGGTCCTTTAAGCGGGGCGTGAAAAAGCATCTCACCAGGCCGCCATAGTGTGGGTCACCATGCTGCATTGTTCTTTTTCGCATTGAGGATGGTGACCACCACTCTTGGATTCTGCTCATCCTTTCCATCAGGCAGGGCAGAGTCATTTTGGCTGCTCAAATATATAAAAAAAAAGATTGGCAGCGCATTATATATATTTAAAAATATAAAAAATAGTAGACCACCGACTTCGGGTACAGGGACCAAGAAACCGGTGGTTAGGGCTCCAAAGAAAGGAACCTCCTGACAGTACGAGCCATGTCAAGAAGGACTGCCTTCTGCATCAGACCCTTGATCCAAACATCTAACCTGAGCCTCTTGAGGTCTCGGTCGACGCTCTTGGCTATCAATCCGTGAACAGACACAATGATTATTTTTATCATTAGTATTACGTCGTGTATGACGTCCACAGGCCAGGTGGAGCGATGATTTGCGCAAGACGGCTGGCAAGAGCTGGATGCGAGAAGCCATAGATCCTATAGCGATAAGCGATAGATAAATTGGAGAGGCCTATGTCCAGCAGTGGACTGCGATAGGCTGTTGATGATCATGATGATGATGATATGTATTATATGAATCTCGGAAACGGCTGCAATGATTTTCATGAAATTTAGTATGAATGGGTGATAAATAGATCCAGCTAGAATTAATTGTAAGAAAATTTACTAAAAGAAATACCCAACAAAGTTCGGTCATCGAAGTACCATATATCCACGAACATATTCATAAAGCTATAATAATAAATTTACAAGTTTTTGTAAGAACATAAAAATGAATACTATATCAACTTCATTAATGAATCACGTACAACACCAACTTTGTATAAGAACCATACTTTATTCAAGTAGATAATATTGGCGTACAACCTGAAGCAAATTTAACAGCTATTTAGCCGCTTCGCAAATAGGCCGTAAAATTTAATGACACACCACCAAGATCTGGTCGCGAGAAACGCAATTTTTGCGATACCGCTAATCAGCGCTTTACACGTTTAAGCCCGAAGTCCTTTAGCAAGAGATGTAACATAAAATATATTTATTTGGCAATAAAATTATTATGTGTCAATGAAGCAGTTCATGGAAATAGTTTTATGTCCGATTTGTTTATATTTTATATGTAATGTGTCACTTTCCTATTTATGTCTGTTATTTAAATTTAATTTGATTGGTTTAGTAAAATAATGGATTATATACTTTATAATTAGCGGGCACCAAACCATTGTAATGTAAAATAGCCGCACAGGGTACCAGGTTGGTATTTTAATGTTCAATGCGCCCTCGCAAGTATTGCTTTAAGTGGGAGAGCCACGCTTCGGCTCTAATGGGCTGGCTCGACCGGAATGATGCCACGGCTTCAGAGAATACCGTTGTCGTACAGCGCTTGCGCTGTGTTTCAGCGAGTGTGTGAGGATATCGGAGATCCAAACCCCAACCTCTCCTCCCATCCCTCTTCCCGTCCCCCGAGCCGGCAACGCACTTATTACGCCTTTGGGATGGCGGATGTAAATGGGCGGCGGTAATCGGTTAGCATCAGGCGATACGTATCCCCGTTTGCCCCCTATTATTTAAAAAACAATAAAAAATAATGAGTACTTTCAGCTTTTAACAACAACAATTATTCATAAATTTTCATTTAGCGAAGTCCTCTGAAGGATAATGTAGTGGATCCCTTAATTTTTCGTAATATTAGGACGTACCTATGTTTTCATTCAAGAGCAAATTCAACGTACGTACGTGACAGCGTAAAGTAACTAAATCTAGGTGAGAAGAGACTTATGTATGTATTTATATTATTGTTTGTCGAATAGGTTTAGTTAACGTAATAAATTTCTTTCGTGGCAACATTGACTTTTAGCGCTCGCAGCCGACCATTGATGGTAGGGAAAGGCGAGGTTTAGCTTAGGGAGCTCTAATACTGTGAAAATGTTAGCTAACATTAACCAATTTTTTTAGTTAGCTAAGGTTGTTTTAATATGAATTATGAAGTATATGTATATACAAGAATCGTTTAAAGATATTAGATATCATCATACTCAATTACTAGCTGAGTAACGCGGTGTTAGCCGCATTTGTTGTTGTAACCACGGGTAAAGACGCGGAGCAAAGTTAATGTAACTAAAACCTAAGTTACTCATTATATCAACAGCTACCTGCCAGTGAAAGCCCCGTCAAAATCAGCCCACCCGTTCCAGGGATTACCCGGAACAAACATACCTAGATAAAAATTTTTGGTATACGTGCATTTAGTAAAAAGCGGTTATTTTAATACTACAAAAAGAAACTCCATTTATTAATTTGTAAAGATGACACTAGGTATAATCAATTAAAAGGTAACTGAATATGTTAAATTGTTGATAGCAGTAACAGTGTGGGACCTTGATATCCTTTGTAGTCTGAATTAAGGCCAATTGATCAGTTGACCAATCATATTAAAGAATAAGTACTTAGTAGGTAGTAAGAATAAATCTGACGATCGTTGAGAAAACAACTCTAATATAACTTTAAATTTCTCGTGAGATTTTATTATAAGTTTTTATTTTTAAGTAAATATTTCGGACATCTAACACACAAAGCCGTCTAATCCCAGACTAAGCAGAGCATGATTTATTTTTAAAGGCAACTCCATCTTTTATAATACATCCAGTCTCGCAGGGACTTAACAAACGTATGTAAAGAACACCTAGACTCAGAACAGCAATTTGTGATTCACACAGGTTGTCACGTGTAGGGTAAACCCACAACACTCAGCGCAGTAGAAAGCGGCATGGCGACCGCTTAAGCCCTTAGGCCAACCGTGCAGTCGATTTCTCGTAGTGTTTTGACTACACGGGCAGCGGAGTGGTTTTTTAAGTATGAGACTATGATATATTGGACTAAGCGTTTTGGGTTCAAATCCCACATCAACCAATACTTTGTCTGATTCACAAATAGATTTTTTGAGTCTATTTACCGTATATTTACCGTGGGAGAGCCACGCTTCGGCATGCATGGGCCGGTTCGACCGGATAGATACCACGGCCTCACAGGAAACCGGTGTGAAACAGCGCTTGCGCTGTGTTTCACTGAGTGAGTGAGGATACCGGAGGCCCATATGGATTATACCCTTCACCCAATCCCCCTTCCCATCCCCCAAGGGCGGCAACGCACTTGTGATGCCCTTGGTGTTGCGGGAGTCCATGGGCGGCGGTAATTGTTTACCATCAGACGATACGTATGCTCGTTTGCCCCCTATATCATAAAAAAAAATCTCAGTGTTCTTAGTTCCGTTTCATGCAGTTCTCAAAAATATTAAATGGCGTTACATGTTTAATGACGAAAACAACATTTTTATTAAATTTTAACTGAATATTTATATTTATATTACCCGGCTGGTAAAGAAGTGTTATGTTTTTCGATTGTATGTATATATGTATGTATGTATATTTTTTAGGCATTCCCTAGAGCTCAAACTAGTCGTATTTTTATGTGAGTGGTATCAATAGATTCGTCTTAGTCGTGAGAGTGACACCGGATACATCAAAATTAAGAATTTTTTAAAATCAAATCAAATCAAATCAACAACCCATAATGTCCCACTGCTGGGCTCGGGTCTCCTCTCAGGAGAGGGTTAAGGCCATACGTCCCCACGCTGGCCAAGTGCGGATTGGGGACTGGCAAGACAACGTTGTGGCTACGTAATCTTACCGTTGGATGTTTTTAAGCCGCTCGAAGGCCTCCAACTAAGCTTCACGACTGTTATCCTATGATAACAACCGGGACCGACTGCTTAACGTAACCTCCGAATCACGGAGACGCTCATGGTAACATGCCACCAGCGGTCACCCATCCAGGTATTGACCGCGGCGTCGTTGCTTGCCCTCGCTGATTGTTTCTAATCACCGAGTGCAACTGGGCTATGAGCGCCTCAGAATTTTTTAAGCCAAAAAGTAATCTAAAAAAAAAATTTAAGATAGATGTGATTTAATTGAGATCGAGAAATACTTTCGCTGTGATTTTACATCTGTACTTAAGACAAAGGTGAGCATTCGAGACAAAACCGTCGTTTTAAAGCGCGTGGATTGAACTACTTCTTGTATTCAACGCAAATAAATAGAAAGTGTCTTTATTACAATTGTGATAACATCATGTACGTATTTATTCAATACAGAAGGTTTACTGGTATTTAAGTAACTATTAACTTTTATATGTAAGCGTTAGGCATAACTGCGCGGTTAGACTAGAGGCTTAAGTGGTCGTCAAGCCACTTTCTACTGCGTCAAGTGATGTTGGTTTTGGGTGCTCTTTATGTCATCTACAAATTGTTCTTCTGAGCCTGGATGTGCTTTGTGGATGTTTTACATATGTTTATAAAGTTCCAACGACACGGAAATTAATATTCCTGTGTGTCTGACGGAGAACTAGTACGATATGTCATAACTCCTATTCATTCTGTATGTGTCGTAGGAGTCGACTATTATGACATCGCGTCGGCCAGTGGAAGATGCAGAAGAGGTTATGGTTAAATGGTTAAGATACCTTATATTTATCGAGTTTTCGAATAGATTATAACACCCGTGGTCACGGTCAGACTCGCGTATGTGTCGGATATATAAAGTCGGAAGAGTCTAAAAACCTTAGATACTTAAGCTACTTACCACCTAAACTGAAGTTAAGCCATCCTGCAGTTTCCACCATGAGAGTAGGTTTCCGAACTCCTTGATTGAGGAGCTCCTGAGAAAGCAACACTTACCACTGCTCACTGTCATCGCTGAGGATCGTGACTCTGATGTAGCTGGTCTACTGTACCTCTCTGTCGCGATCAGCCGCTCGGTGTTGAGCTTTGGGCTCCAATCTTTGTTTCTATGCTTTTGGAGGTAAACGTGCAGACGCATCGCCTGATGGTAAGCAATTACCGCCGCCCATAGACACTCGTAACACCAGAGGCGTTATAAGTGCGTTGCCGGTAGTACGCTCATTTCTTGAAGGTTTGAAAGTCTTATTGGTCCAGGAATACCGTTCATCTCACAGTTTTTTTGTGACCTCTGAGTCTTTTTTCTTAAGTCTTACCCGTTTTCATTAGCCGCTTATCTTTTCTTGTGGTGCATCTAAAATACTTGATTGAGCTTAGTGGATTTTGAGTTTCTTTAAGACTGAGAGATTTGTTCGATGGGTACAAACCTGTCCTCAGTAACATATAGCTTATATATTTTTTTTATATATCAAGTATCGCATATCTACGCCAATGGAACAGCGGCCGTAATAAATTATCGTATAATTATTTAAACGTAATACTTCATATTAAGGCAACGGTGTGTAGTTTTTTTTATGGTTATCCAAGTTGAGTCATAAAATAATCAGAATTGAGTTCAATGTCTGTGTTTAGTATTTAATTTAATAATACCAAAAGGTAAATGATAAAACATAGACACCAAGTGAATTCGTGACCTTTTATGCACTTTAAATTTATAATTATAATTATAATTTGTATACGTTTCTTTATATTTTAACGATGTCTTTATTTTACGGGCTTATGTAAAACAACATAAATAATTAAATACTTTATGATAAACTGTTGCTGCAAAATAGCTCCATGAGTTTGACTATTGGCTCCTCAGCAAGTGGGATAAGCTAACAAAATAAAAAATGAGAATTTGGGATATCTGTCACACAACGCCATCTAGCTTCATACTATATATAATCAAAATGTCCGAAAATATTTATTTATTTATTTTTGAAGGAAACTTTTTTTTCAGTCAATTTTAATTAGCTATTAGCTCGGTGTATTTACCTATATTGATTTACCTGTTCATACCTTTTGCCAGGAAGCTGTACAGAAATAAGTAAACAAGCCCACTAAGGCATATTCTCTATATAGAAAATTAACATTTGCGACTAAATTTTGTTGGGTATCAATAGACTGAAAGGGATGAAAAAAATGATAATTTAATTTTGAAAATAGTCATGACAGTTTTGCGATAGGCAGCCCATAATACGTGTGTTCATCAATTACACAATTTAAAAAAATAATAATATTGATCTGGTTTTCAGATGGGTAAGTCGATCTTCACCGGCTCTTGTACTATAACTTATGGTCTAAAATGCAGGTAACCCTTAATGCAAAAATAATCATGTTTTTATTAAGATGTTCCTAAATTGGATTCAATAACGTGTTATTATTGTGATTTTATCATAATTCGACAGTTTGAAGCTTATTTTGCCATATATCCTTTTTTATTTGAGAAAATAGGGACTCTTTAGACACCTCTAAACTTTATAATGAAGGTTTTTACGTTGTATTTTGAATATTAAAAAAAAACGTTTAAAAAACTATAATTCGATTGCTTAATTTTTTGATAAAATTTAGTTCAGTAGTCTAGAAGCTACAGAGAAACATTTTTTTTTAATGGTATAAGAGGCAAACGAGCAGACGTATCGCCTGATGGTAAACGGCGACGTCCATGGACACACGTAAAACCAGAGGTGTCACAAGTGCGTTGCTGTCCTTGGGGGATGGGAAGGGGGATCAGAGGAAGGGTTGGATTATGGGCCTCCGGTATCCTCACTCACTCAGTGAAACACAGCGCAGGCGCTGTTTCACACCGGTTTTCTGTGAGGCCGTGGTATCACTCCGATCGAGCCGGCCCATGCATGCCGAAGCGTGGCTCTCCCACGGTTTATATACGGTAAATAGACTCAGAAAATCTATTTGTGAATCAGACAAAGTATTGTTCGATGTGGGATTCGAACCCAAAACGCTTAGTCCAATATATCAGAGTCTCATACTTAAAAAAACCACTGACACACCCGTGTCGTCAAAACACTGACAGACGCCACTGATGATGTGGCGGCGGCGGTAAGCGCTTACCATCAGATGATACGTCTGCTTGTTTGCCCCCTATTCCATAAAAACCTCCTGTCTAAGGAGAGGTTTTTTCCTGCCGTGGACTGTTAAAGACTGTTATCAATGATGACCGATTCGGTAGAAACTTATTAGTACATAATATGTAGATGTGAATTTGACCCAGGAAATGAATTCGTACTTCTCTCTTTCTTTTTTGGATTTCCAAAATTATTAAATTACCATAAAAATAAGTATTTCATGTTAGCTCCGTTGCTAAGTTCCTCAGATAAAGGATATTGATACATATTCAGATGAGAGATAATGCGTTCGTTATATGATACGATCCCTTTGTTCTTTGTCAGAGTTCCTTTTTTCTATTCAAGGAATAGAATTGAACAGTTTTATCATCTAAAATTAAATATTAGATCGTTAGGCTGTCGTCGTATGAAAAATAGTACAAAGGGTTTTTACTAAGCTACCTCTCATGATAAAAGGAATTTTTGCTTCAAAAATTTTCAATCACGTTCCATGGACGATAAAGTATAACCTCCAATATAATTTTTTACATTACTTATATTGTAATATATATATGAAGTTGGATGTAAGTTATCAAAAACTAGCAAAATGATAATGATGACTAAAAAAAATATTAAATATGATTTTCATTATGAAACAAACTCGTATCTGTGTGATTACGAATTAAGAATACAGATTGTTATCACCTTCTTTCAACCTATGGGTATCGTAAGAGATGACTCATGGCTAGTTTACACTTCTGTCCTGCCTCGCACAATTGAAGTTCTCGCGTCGATTAACATATATACAATTTCCCAATATCAATCGTTAGGCAGTGGCCCGCCACGCATTGTTACCTAGGCTGGTCGGAGGATCCTCCCTATGTGTTAGAGGGACATGTGACCGACCCGTTCCTCCACACACGTATTAAGTAGGCAAAGAGGTTATTAAGATAATTTTAACTTAATTGTTACTAATTTTAAGGTAGCCGAGTGTTTACACGTGTTTAATATAAATTCTGTTTAGTTTGGTAACAATGTACGATGTAAGCCTGTAGTTGATTAAGTACTTCACTAAATTGTTTCCTCCAAACGCGAACTAAAAGCAAATTTAGTAAAGGTCAAAACAACCGGGGAATGCACGAGGCACGGGATGGGTGGTTATTTAATCAAAATTAGACTCGATTCTATTCTAGATATTCACTAAAATTTTTTTTTTACCACCTGAGACTAAAGATCTTTTCAGTAATTGTGTTAATCGAATTTAAATTTAGTTAATTATTTATTACTAGTTATTGCCTGCGGCTCTGCACACGTGTATGTCGGTTGTAGCGGCAAACGGTAGCCTATGTTTATTCTGATGTATAAGCTATATTTTTGTTAAGTTTCATTGGAATCCATTCAATAGTTTTAACGTTAAAAAGTAATAAAAATCCATCCAGACTTACAAACTTCCACGTTTATAATATTAGTAGGATTTAAGCTGCATTAAGATACAAACTATATGGGATTTAATCACAGCAATAAAAGGAAAACTTGAAATAAACATTGCGCCAACCCATTCCACGAGGGTGGAAACCCAAAACCTACTTTTAAAGGAAAGGACTAAATCCAGCAGTGGATATTTAAAGACTGTTGGTGAGACGGGCAAAGAGAGTGAAATATACTCAAAAATAAAACAAAAATCCTTATTACAAAAGTAATTATATTTTTATGAAGATATTTCCATAATTTTATCGATAATGGTAATGCAATTTACAGATAATTGGTTTAACACTTATTACACCTTATTCGTTTTGGCAAATTGCGACAAGAGCTATCATTTAGAGGTGTGCGTAATTTTTCATTCGGATACCTCTTGCGTCACTTTTTAAGTATCGATAACTTGAAAAGAAGGATGCGATCACTTTCGTAAGACAGGTAATATTTTTGCTGAACTTAAAAGGGAGAAATTATAATGGAAATGTCTGGAAAATATTAGTAACTCGCTGACCCACGCGACATCGTTTACGTCTCCAATTAATAATAATAAAACTTTATTTTCTCTCACAGGAAAGGTACAATTTAAGTTACATGAGATCTAGGTACATACCTTAATTATATATTATAGATCTAGGTACATACAATAATTGCAAGTAGTGTAATATTTTTTTTTATTTTTGTATTATTCTTCATTATTACTCCTACTATTAGTCTTAACGTGATTATATATAACCCACAGCCTTCCTCAATAAATGGGCTATCTAACACTGCAAATTTTTTTTCACATTGGACGAATAGTTTCTGAGATTAGCGCGTTCAAGTAAACAAACAAACTTTTCAGCTTTTATATTAACAATTAGTATACATAAGTTAAACATCTTAGAACTGTAAAAGACCTTTATCTCAATTCTATTGACGCAAGTTTCTTTTAAGTAAGTGTAGCTTTAGGAATAGTATCTAAATGGACTTATTGGTAAATTTTCTAATAGGTTTCGGGGCGATAAGTCGACCTAGTTATGATTCAGTTTTAGAAAATTTACGCTCAACTGTATTAGATAGATATTTTATTCGTTGGACTTCTTATCAAGCGTTCACTTGCTCTATGTTCAGTTTTCTACCGGAGTTAAATTAGTCCTAATCCTCATTTATCAGCAGTTCTGTTAAGTCTTAATAATACTGGCTAGCCAAAAGTTCAGCTAGGATTAACAATATAATTGCTTGATGAACGTTCTCATTTCTTCTATGTTAGGGTATAATATATCTATAGCTAGCTGACCCAAACAATTTTGTCTGTATCTCTTTTCAATGAAACATTGTTTTATCGACCTCTTCATTGATCTAAGTGTGATGTTAACCATTCTATCTGAGGCACGCCAGCAAACACACATTGAAAAATGTAAAAATCGTGTCGAAAGTTTCAGAGTTCGTCTTAAGCAACAAAGTGACACGAGAATTATGTAATATTATTTATGTATACACCATTAATATGTTTAAAAATGTATAAATATAAGTTTTTTTTTAAAGACAACTCCCGCATTAGGAATATACATTCCTGTGTCACGGGGATCTTACAAACATACATGAAACGGACACAAAGTACACCCAGACTTAGAACAACAATTTCAGGATCGCACAAAGTATTGTCCCATGTAGGATTTGAACCCACAACACTTGGCGCAGTAGGAAGCGGTGTGGCGACCACTAGTTGAAACCACTAGGCCAACCGTGTAGAGTAAAATACAGACTTCGCCTACTTCGGGATCGGACACTCGTGTGTAAGATGTGTGAAGTAATTTTCATAGAAATCGACCTTACCTGGAGGAGTAATATGAACTGGATGCCTAGTGGTCGAAATGCGACCATATTTTTTGTTTTTTTTTTAACTTTCTGCACTCCTTTCCATATAAACATTAACCATGCCAAATTTTATACTCCTCCATTCGCATAATTTTCGTAAAAAATAGTACAAGGTTTTGCTTCACGTGTTTAAATATACTTATAGACAGTGGCAAAAGTTACCGATATAACTATAATTCCTGAACATAATATCATTAGCAGTATCTTATAAATAAAAGTATGAACAAAATATATCTAATAAATAAGCATGGAAAATGCTTTATCTTGTAATATTGGTTATGCATCAATCTTAACGAGGCCCGATGCAGTACGAGTGACATTGTCCCAATTGTGGCAGCCTCAACCATGACATTGTAATACATTCGTTACTGTGTAAAATATTCACATCGCGCATGCGCCTTGGATGCCACCTTGTTATGTAACTAGCTATGCAGTTAAGTATTGTTTAAATGCAGATGCTGCATTCAACCATCAAATGCTCTTAATGTATTTTATACAACTGATTTCAAAATAACTATATAATCTCCTGCGGTTAGTGTTTATCATAAGCCTTACTTTGATAAAAACCAAATTTAGATCTCTCAGACCTAACATAATGATGTGCAGGGGCGTCTTTACTTATAGTGCAGGGTGTGTGGTGCAAACATTCGCAGTAGTATTAAGGGTGCCGATTGCGACACTTTTAATGAACTTACTAAAGGCTAGCACGTACTAAAGGGCGCTAAATTAATGATCGCACACGGGAGCGTTTCTGATAATGTGTTGTGTCCACGGTTTTTCTCTGTTTAATAGAATCATTTATAACTTCCTTTTAGCTACGGAGAGCTTATCACAGGTAACTAAGTATATTTGTAACACTTCCAATTTACTTCTGATAAAATTTACTGAAAGGTTTTACATTACCTGACCCTCCCTTAAGTGTGATAAATCGGCACGTTCATGGCTCATTGCTGTTAGCCCTGGTGTACATTGGTTACACACGAGAGAGACTATTAGTTATATGAAAGAAAATCTTTTCTTTATATAAAGTAATATAATTATTTTCATGCTGTTAGTTTATTGGATCTGTAGTTTTTTCCGAAGTAGAAACAAAAATATCTATAAATCACTGAGATTAAACCTGGCAATCAATTTATCAGACGGTAACCAAGAAACTTATTTCGAAATAGTCTCTTAAGTGATTGCCTTTAACTTTCTTTGTACTGCCAATATTATATATCGCTATAATATTATTAATAAATGATAAGAAATAAATAATTCGGACATTTCAGAGTGGGTTTAGTCTAAACGAAATGAGAGAGTCCTTTCTTAATATTTTATTGTAAATGAAAACTGGCATGCAGCATTAACACCAAAATAGCAACGAACAAGAATGAGAATTAAAAACTAGAAACCTCACGATGCAACTGTTCGCGCGCTCTAATGCTGTTTACATCAAGCGAGCGAGATTTTTAGAATATTCTCCAGAATATTTTAGAACGTAGACAAAACAACGAAAGAAGGAACGGAGAACGGTCTATGTCTGTTAACACTAAAAGAATTTGGCCCGGCACACACTAGTTTAAAAACTAAGCAGAACTTATAACGTACTATGAAAGCTAGATTGACCTAAAAATTATATAGACATACATATTATAATTAAAAATTTCCCAAACTTTGCAGCAAATATTTGCACATCATGAAAACGTTTCGTCCGGTAATTGAAGCAGAAACTTCAACGCTATGGCTGCGCCGCTGAGTTATATACAAAAATATATTTCATATAGCTAATAACGATTAGAAATTGGTAATTTATTCTTTCAAACCTAGGTATTACCCTCCTAAGTATGATTTTTAAAAAAATGTGACAAATTACTTAAAATAATACTCGGTTTTAAGAATTTTCCAAAGTTTTTTGATTTTTCCACATTTTATACTAACGAGTGGGTATTTTACAGGGGTCAATTAATCTGTATATCTATAAAACTTATCTAATTTGGAAACTTATTATATACCAAACAAATCAAATGAGTTGATTTGTCTACAAGTACTTCTTGGCATAACTATAAATAAGCGCCTCGTTTTCTATTGCGTGAAGATTCATAACCCATATATAATTATAAACCTCTTGTGCATGTTTTAAAATTATAGGCATTTTAAAAGTCTATAAAATAGATCTGAGTAGCCATTTTATATACAGTATCCAAAGAAATACACTTAATGCATTGTACCTAAGTCTTTAAGTTTATTGCTTTGTGAATGCTTGTTTAGTGCAAGTATTAATGTTATCGAATTATTGATTCTACTTGAACCATACTTTAGCCCCCCTCTAAAATTTAAATGGTGAACCATGGTGTGATATGGTGATCTAGGTGAAGAACTTTGATGGAACTATAACAGTTTAGATAACTTTACTAGTCTAAGAGTTATAGAGGCCTATCTTGTAAATTGCGCTTTCATGGAAAACTTCATACAAAAATAACTACTATGTAGACAACTGATATAAATACATATATACTTTTTTTGTAAATACATTCATATCATACAAAGAAAACACCCAAATTCCGAAACAAACATTAGTAGGTCATACTGAGGGGTTTTGAGCATGAAGAAAACTAATTATTAGTATAAACCAAGATGTATTCTGATAACAAGTGGAGATAACTTTCGACACACACAGAACAGCGTACAAGAGCAGTGTTGCTACATATCATAGATGAAAAATAACCAATATGACATTAACATTAGAATGACATATATTGTGTTTATAAAATATACACTAACACATACAAACATTTAATTCGACCCGGGAATCGAACCCGATACCTCAAGAACAGCAGTCGCTTACGCTACGGCTGCGCTACCGAGGCAGTCGAGGCATGTAGAGATTCCACTAAAAAAACCTAAGTAATCTTAGCTCATGAATAAAATGGACGGTGAATTAACCAAGGCTAAGACTTGTCTTAAAAATAATGGTTTTTAGTCGTACAAGTAAAATGTTTTACTTTCTGTCAAGCTGTCAATCATACAGTCACGCTATAATATTTGTATGTATCCATTAAAATAAAACCAGTACTAACAAGTTTTTCAATTATCTTGACCTTCAATATACCGTCGGCATCATATAACAAGGTTTTCCAAACATTCAAGGTAGCATTGTCCTCTGTCTATGTATTTGTTAGCCTGTTATACATGTACTCGTATATAAGATTTTATACATGTACAAAAGACGATTATTTAACTGCCTCGGTTGCGCAGTGGACTGCGACTGCTGTGCTTAAGGTCTCGAGTTCTATTCCCGAGTCGGACCAAATGTTTGTATGATCTGCAAATATTTGTTTCGGAGTTTAGGTGATTACTATGTGAAATATGTACGTAGTATGTTCAAAAACTATCACGAATTTTGAATTTTCGCGGGTTAGGTATATTCGAATTTCGATTTTTTTGTGGCGTTATGTTGGTACACATGTCTCTCACTTATGCTGACAAGTTCGGCGCTTTTAAATGTTCAGTTAATTGTTGACATCTGCTTTGCTTGCGCGTGTTTTGTATTTTGTATGTATCCACAAAAAAAATAATAATATGTATTTATTTAAAAAAAGTATAACACAAGCTCTGCACAAGCAGAGCTTGTGGTGGCGTTGTGTGATCAATGTCTGATTTTTTTTGTGGAACAGTTGGCAAACAAGCATACGTGTAGCCCAATGGTAAGATACTACCGCCGCCTATAGACACCCACAACACCAGAGGCATCACAAGTGCGTTGCCGGCCTTTTAGGGATGGGGGGAGGGATTGGGGTATGGGCCTCCGATATCCTCACTCACTCGGTGAAACACAGCGCAGGCGCTGTTTCACACCGGTTTTCTGTGAGGCGGGTATCACTGTGGTCGAACCGGCCCATGCATGTCGAAGCGTGGCTCTCCCGCGGTGACCGGTTTTTATTATTGATTGTCATAGAATACCACAGGGTGGCGTGCAGCGGACCTATACCTAGCCTATTTTTCGGGGGAAATCTTCACACATACACATTTTAGATTTACATAAAAAAAACAATCGCCTGTCACTACGAACTCACACATAACAATTAAAACAAAACATTTAGAATTTTACGCACACAAATATATTCCGTGTCATAAAAGTGTAATGCATAGGCCCATTTTGGCTTATGGTTTGGCAGAGGGGAACGCCTGCGTATGGCTACTCTCTAAAATATTGCTCTATGTTATGTATGTATGTATCATCCCTCAGTTAAACCATCAACCAGGCTTTGAAGGCACAGATCACAATTCAGTTTGTTTTCTCTGTGCAATAAATAAATAAATTAATAAAAACAAACAAATGGGTGCCGGACTGGCGCACCGAGGGTTCCAAATAAACCTGTATAATGAATTTCAATTAAATACCTCTACGCGTTCATGAGAAATCGCGTTTACTACGGCTTAAAATTATTAAAAATATTTTTATAATATTGGTTTTTCTAAAAAAAAATCCTTTTTGTAATTTACCTATATCTGTGCTATAAGATGTTGCTTCGTGACAAATTTTAAGATTCTGAGTTCACGGGAAGTACCTTGTAGGTTTTGATTCCCTTGCGAGTGTCGAAAATTTGAATCACAAACGGCTGTATCTTTGATTGCGTTTGCTTAGAAGTTTGTTTTTTTCACAGCTTCAAGGAACAGTTAATCTGAGTATTTAATATGAATTTCAGCTTGACACCTCCATGCGTTACTGAGAAAAAGGTTCTTGACAGACTGACGTAAAACAAAGTGATCTTATAAGGATTCCATTTTTTCCTTTTGAGGTATGGAACCCTAAAAATGATTCGTTAGGGTGTCATTGTGTAAAGTAAATGACCGGTCTTCTCATAGTAGGTTCCAGCGTTCTCAAGAAACTTGATATATAAAGATATAATATAATATAATAAAATACAAGCACCATAATTGATTATGGCATTTAACTGTTAATACTTATAACCAAATTTGGTTAATATTCTTCAATTTGGTTATACATATGTACTTGTATTATATTTATAATTAAATATGTTTTATCAACAACACATGATGTCCCACTGCTGGGCTCGGGTCTCCTCTCAGGAGAGGGTTAAGGCCATACGTCCCCACGCTAGCCAAGTGCGGATTGGGGACTAATGGGGTAAATATGTTTATTAAATGGAAAAAAAAACAATTAAAATAAAATGATAAACTTTTTAATATATTTTTCCACAAACGGAAAATCACTGAAAAGTGTATTAAATCACTGCCATAAATTTTCTACTTAACTGTTGATAAGATATATCTAATAATTTTAAAGACATTTTAACAACATTTCTCCCTTATGGTTTACAAAACAATATAGTTTTTCAGAAGATTTTTTACAACATAGCCACGCTAGTTATGCCCGGTCCTTAAGATGCAATGATGGTCCTAATATAGCCGTTTACCAGCCGAGCGATCGTTTATTTAACTACCTCTTTAGTGGTATAATATCATTACCAGCTGAAGGGGCAAACGTTGTTTTGCGATAAAAAAAGAAAAGTAACGGTGGGGTCACTCTTATCATTTAGGGGTATGAAAAATAAATGTTGGCCGATCCTCAGACCTACCCATAAAATACTACTACCTACTACCTACTCATAAACACACAAAATTTAATAAAAATCTGCCTGGCTGTTTTGAAAGAGTTTGGTAACAAACACCGCGACACGAAAATTATATATATTAGATATATTACAGGAGATAAATATTATGTGAAATTGCGCTCTTTGTGTTGAATGATGACGAACAGTCAAAATTTCCTTATACTAAGTTTTCGTCTGAATTAAAGCTTACATGAAATACCAATATTTAATTTTAAAAATTAATTAACTATAATTCTCGTGTCACATAGTCGCTCACGATGAACTCGGAAACTTCCTTACCAATTTTCACGTCTTATTTTAAATAAATAAATAATATAATAAATAAATCAATATTGCGGACATCTAAACACACAACGCCATCTAGTCCCAAACTAAGCAGAGCTTGTGTTATGGGTACTAGACGACTGATATGAATACATAGATACTTTTTTTGTAAATACATATATACTATACATAGAAAACACCCAAACTCCGAAACAAATATTTGTAGGATCATACAAGCATTTGTTCCGACCCAGGATTCGAACCCGAGACCTCATGGACAGCAGTCGCGTACGCTACCACTGCACCACCGAGGCAGCCGAGCAAATGTATCTTTTGTTAACATGCCTAAGATAGATCCCGCCGACTGCGCCATGTGTTGTTGTATTATTTTATTAAAAGATCTCTGGAAACTTTACTTAATTGTTTTTACTTGTTTTTAATATCTTATACAATAACTTATTCAATGTTTCTTCATGAACTTGCCCGTGGTAACTCCATTACCCAATCCACCATTACAGTCTTCCGTCTAAAACCTACCACGCTGTTCCTGTCATTTTACCATAGATTATTAATGTATTTATTACTACTACAAGCAACATTACGCCTGGACCAATAGGAACCGAGCATCATTTAATAGAGACGCAGACCAACCAGACAGTTAGTATTTTCACAATCCTTATTAATAATTAATTATTAATGGACAATATATTCGCGGTAATAAGCGGTGGTAACCGTTTACCATCAGACTGTCGAAATACATTTGTTTGTTATGTCAATTAAAGAGGCATAAAAATATTACTGTGTCAAACTTTCAAGGTTTATTTAATTTCCTTGGTCGGGAGATTAACCTAATTTTATTGCATTGTATTTTTGGCGAGTGCTTTCAAAATTTATGAGCCTGCAAACTAAAAATGGTCGAAAAGGTTATATTTTTGCGTATTGTTTAGCAACCTCGTTCAAAGAGCATGTTCAATGTTTCGACTCAAATGGTCATATCATTACCGAGGATATATTGTTTATTTTTTGTTTACATTTTTATTTGAAATTCGTGTTTATTTATAAACATTCGAAGATATATTTTGTAAACCTCGGTGGATAAGGTAGAAAGCTACACTACTAACTTTGTAAAAGGCTATTTATCAACATCACACTAGATACGGATGTACTTTTGAATTAAAGTTTGCGATAGTAAGTTTTTTTTATGTGTGAGACCATCAATATTACTCTAATCTGTCTGATGGAAAGCATGAGCAGAATCTAAGAGTGGAGTCACCATATTCATACGTATCTCGGGACACCTACGTTTCGTAGATGTCCTCCTCCAGCTTTTTATTTAGAAAAGGGGCACGAGCGCTTTATAGAGCTTGCACCGTCACTCTAGCTTGTTTCTGCTAGGGTGACTGGTGGCTTCACCTGTCACCCCCAGGCTTGCACTTATGGAGAACGGAGATCGTTTAACGATCTCCGACGCCCAAGTCATTTGAGGTACCTGGCCCGTGCCCCGGCCTGGTGGATAGCGAGAGTTCTAAACCTCTTTCGGTTCCGCTCCGCCATCTCCTCCGCAAGCATAATTTGCCCACAGAAAGAGACATCAGAGTTCCACGCGCTCTCGATCCGCAACATGGCGCAATCATGTTACCGAATGAGAGAGCCCCTACTCCAAAGGCTGCCACGAGAACACGCCTCGGGTCGCCTTACGCCGGACATTCTACCAGCGTTGCCTCCTTCTGTTACAGGTGCTCTCCGAAGCACCCTATTCCAGTCATCACATGCGTCAGCCGGTATGAGAGGCTCCCGTGATGTTTCTCGAGCCAATCCTCCATAACGGATCTCACCGCTGCAATAACGGCGTGCCCAGCGTTCGGTTGCACAAGTCGTTTCTTCCATTCCTCCTCGAGGACGTGTCGGGGTTTGGGGTTTCTTGTCTTCGATCTCTCGAGACACAGGGCTCCTATTCAACTCTCATGTCTCCTTGCGCTACTGATAAAGAGCCGCAAGGGCTCTCGCCTCCAGGTCCCATGGAGTTCCAATCAGGAGACTTGCCGCCTCAAAGGAGATTGTGCGGTACCCCCATATGATTCTGATTGCCAATACTCTTTGTGGTTGTCGCAACAGGACTATATTACAGGGTCTTCAGGAGTTCCACCCGTACTGGGGCCCCATAAAGAACCACGTACCGCACTCCCCCCCCTCCTCGTAGAGTCTCCTGCAGAAGTCATCGGGCCCCCTCATATTTGGCAGCAACCGTGACAATCCACGCATTGGGGACCAGACTTCGGAAGTGCTATCCAAAGTCCCATCGGCCGTCAAGTACGAGCTTCAAATACCGCATAGACGGCTCGATGTCGATGCGATTATCTCCTACTATGAGGCTGAGTCCATCAGGCGGTTTCCTCCAAGACCCATGAGAGACCACTACCTCGAGACCCAGCTGCCGGACTGCACCATTGGACCTGCGGTCTCGCACTCAAAAACGACACACGACAGCACGTATACGGCCATTTTAGGTTGGTCTTCTGTGAGAGGGTAGTACCGCCCCGGTCGAACCGGCCCGACATGCTAATGTTTGATGTTGATAATTTGAATTCAAATCTTGCGAAACTTCTAATTTTACACATTAATTTTACAAAAAATATTCTAAGTTATAATTTTTGATTTCTATCGGCAGTCCTTAGGACTGCTTATCTGTTTTGTTCTTAAATTCCGAATAAACGACTCATTTTTTTACTGTTTATTTACCAGTTCTGACTTCTTTATTTCTTCAATTTTTGTATATTAACTGTGCAAGTTTAGTGAAGCTTTGTGAACAGAAGATTTCTCCTGTAGTCTTACAATAAATAACACAAGTCAACTTTGCATTATTTATTATCATAAGTAGCATACCTATTTATCATTGAAAGAGGGGTTTACATCAGAGATTACCAATTAATTGGAGGACTATTCTGTATGAATCAAATATATCTACCAGGCATGTATAGTACTTACTGTTCTTAATTTTATATAATAATATAATAATATATAATAAAAATAAATAATATATAATATATTTAAATAAAATTAAGAACAGTAATTAATGCATTTTTTCCACGTCTTTTACACGGTACCTATGGAATTCCTACATAGTGCTTTCTAGCAAAATCACTTTCATTAAATAAATAATAAATATTGGGGATTTTACACACAATGCCATCTAACTTCAAACTAAGTAGAGCCTGTGTTATCATAGCTAGATTGACTGATAGAATACTTACATGATTTTTTTGTAAATACATACACAGTATACATAGAATACACCCAAATCCTAAAGCAAATGTTTGCAGATTTTGCAGATCATATTACATTTGGTTCGACCCAGGAATTAAACCTGAGACCTCAACTACAGCAATCGCATACGCTACCAATGCGCCATCGAGGCAGTATAATATAAATATAATTAGGTAGCTTTCTGCCATACATACTATAGAAATCAATTATAGCTCACTTAGGACCCATAATATTTTATCCGTGGTACTTCCCGGTTTGAAAAAGGTGTCAGCCTATTTTGATTTCATTTTTGTCTCCCGCTTTGATAAGGAGGGAAGTGGACTTATTATAGTATATGTAACTCCTAGAGTTTTCCTCTGATTAATTTCGTTAAGGGTTCCAAGACAGTTTAATTTTTCCTGGAACTTCCCGAGTGTCATAATTTGGTGTATGCTGCTGGTGATCCTGGTGTACAGGAATTACAGTGGTGGGGGTGTGAGCGGGATAAGTCCCATAAATTAGGTAGCTTAAAAGCAAGATAAACACATAGGGGGCAAATGCTCATTAACTTTCTCGAGCGGGAGGGGCTGTTTTTGATGAACTCATTTTTCGAGAAGCGGCCCCAAAGAAAGTGGACGTGGAAAAGCCCGGACGCTATGATAAAAAATGAGATCGATTTCATCATAACGGACAGGAGGCACATATTCAGAGACGTCTCAGTGCTCAATAGGTTTAACACCGGTAGCAATCACCGACTAGTCCGAGGTTCTCTGAATATCAACTTCAAGGCTGAACGTGTCCGCATGATGAAGTCCAGGCTCCGACCAACTCTGCTCCAAGTCGAGATGGGATCTGAAAAATTCCAGTCAAATTCTGGAAAACCGATTTGTTGCCATGGAAACANCTGATGAAAAAAAAAAAAAAAAAAAACCCATGAATTCATTTTCTCATTTATTTATATAAGGGAAGAAATTTGAGAATTGTACTGTTCCAACAATCCTTGTGATTACCGCAGCATATTAAAGACTGCAACATTACACTCCATAACACGATTACGAGAACAATAAACACCATTTTACAATTCATAAACATAAAAAAAATCAAAATACAGTTCCCACAGATAATATTTATAGCGCGTTATCTAAAAAAACAATTAGGAAAAAAACTATTGTCCTTCTACTAAAAATAGTCGCTCAAAGTCGGAACTGCAGTAGCGGAAAAGATTGGGTGTCGTATGTGGGCGTTGATAAGGTAAGGTCACACGAAGGTAAATGTCTGTTGACAGTCTGGACACGCCCGTATGACATATGAACGCTGTGTTTATGATGAGTGTGGTGCCGTGATGACATGAACGTTTTAGTAGTGTGGTAAAATAGGTTCAATGAAGTCTTTTAATGTGTACTTGTGTGAATTGGCCAAAATTAATTCTTTCAATGATGAAGTGCGAGCTTTTGGGGACAAAAATCCATGGAGCATTTCGATTTTTATATTTTGATTCAGGAATATTTCAATGTTCCTGTATGTGTCAATAATAGTTTCCGGAGTAAGGGAAATAAATATCTCAAATAAATGAATGAAAATATATTGTATATTACTTACGACGAACTTCAAAACTCTAAACAATTTTGAAGTTTCCTAATTTAAAAAATATGTTTTGCTGGCTAATATAGTGTAGTCAACATCATGCTGAGAACAATAAGAATCGAGCATTATTTGAAAGAGACAGGCGAAGTTACGTGGGTTAGCCAGTAATTAATTCAATAAAAAAACAAATAAAGTGATTTTTTTATATAATTAAAATTCGATCACTTATTTGGAAGCAAGCGAGTTGCTAAATGTTTACGATAGAGCAGATGTCAAGAGAGGAATGCTGGAAGCAGCTGTATTAAAAACTGCATTCTGAATTCCTCAGATTAAAATTCTGAATGAATGCTTGAGATAAAGATATATATGGTGGTGTTGATACAGATAATACACAGTAAAATGTAATTGCTTTTGAAATAAATACGGTAATTATAACTATTAATATATTTTCAATGATTGATTACTTATAATTGTTTTTACAAGCTTTTTATTAATTTGTAATTTATGTATGTATATTCGGGTGGAATTTTGCAACTTAATTTTGAAATAGATATCTTCAACCAATTGCGATAAAATTTTGCAGGCATACTTAGATATCGTGACAATGCAATATTATGATGACATGAAACTAATGTGGAGCTGGAACGACGGCACCCATTGAGTGTGAAATCGTTTGATTCTTCTTGACGAGTACTAAATGTATCGATATTATCTAGGGTCTCATAATGTAGCCGGAAGGTGGTCATATGGCCTGTATAATCAAACGACGCAACGCATCCAGTTTGGAATCGTTTGATTTGTATTGACGAGTATTTTATGTTTTGATAGTATCCAAGGTCTGAAGATAGAGCCAGAAGGTGTTAATAGAAACATTTTAATAAACGACGCAGCCCATCGAGTTTGGAATCGTTTGATTCGTCTTAAGGAGTTTTAATAGTATCCGGAGTCTGATGATGGAGCCGGGAGGTGGTCATAGGAACTCTGTAATGGAAGGACACTAAGCTAATGAGTTTTGAATCATGATTCGTATTTTCGAACAGGATTTGACGATACACTTGAAAGATGTTCATAACTCTGTATTAAAATCACGTATCGGCCTCGAGTGTGGGTTCTTTCGGTTTGTTTTTTTTTTCGGGTCTGAGCAAATATTTGTGTGATCTGCAAATATTTGTTCCGGAGTTTGGGTGACTCCTATGTATATTAAGTACATATAATAAAAGTATATATGTATTTATATCAGTTGTCTAGTACCCATAATACATGCTCTACTTAGTTTGCGGCTAGATGGTCTTGTGTCTTAGATGTCCGAAATATTTATTAGTACTTTATTCATTTTTAAAAAAATATACAAAAAAGTTCAGTCATCCAGGTATTATGGATTGAGTGAAGAGAATACGAAACTCAAGATTATCGGAGATTGTAATTCCGAATGTTATATACATAGATGACCCTCTAACATTATCTCTAAATGAGTGAAGACATCAAGCAAATCAATAAAGCTACTCATCTAACCCAGTTAAGATAAAATTGACATATATTGTTCCATTTAATTTGAACTTGACCAAATTTGGAACGACTAATGTGTCATCGGGCTTGTCAGTCATGTTAATAGTTGGAAGGCGACCACACATTCAGTATATTCTTAAGGACAGTCTCGCTGAATTATATTATTTATCTATCAACAAATATTTTATGTAAAGAAATAAATAAAATTGGAATATCTACTTTTAATATTAAAATAACCCCTTTTTAATAACTACTTATATATGTATACACGATACACATATCTAAAGAACATTCTTTTCAATTTTCTTCTTTCGGTCTTTCTGTCTGTTTGTTCGGGCTAATCTCTGGAACGGCTGGACTGATTTAGACGGGATTTTCACTTGCAGGTAGCTGATTATACATATAAGGAATAACTTAGGCTACTTTTTTAGACAAGCTAAGCCCCGCGGTGTTACCTGCGATTGTTGTTGTACCCCGGTTAACACCATGGGGCACAGCTAGAATATTATATACGTAACTAGCTATTGTCCGTTTATTCGCTAGGGTTTACGTGGTTGAAAATAAGAAAAAAAACGATCTTTCGTACAATCGTTCATCAATTATCATAAAAATCATTAATTATTAAAATATAAATTTGATTCTCCAGCGATTTAGGCTTAGTCAGTCAGGACAACTGATTTATTGTACAAAAATTAATCTCCTAAGTAGGTTAAGCGTCAATATTATTTTATTTGTGTTTATTATTAAGTAAAATACAAGATATTTTGATTGTAACTTGTGATATTAAGTAAGTTAACCAAAAAATAAACAGCAGATACAACTTCTTTATTTGATATTACACTACCATAGTTTTACGTTTGAGGAAATACTCGTCAAATTTAAAATGCCTGGTCACATACACAGGACAAGGCGTGCATTTAAATATTCAGTAATAAAATCAGCCCTATTGATTTCTTTGTTCTATATTCAAATGGAGTATAAATATCATACTATTGTTGTGATAATAAAGAGTATGTTGCGTATCTTTGAGGAAGTTTGATTTTTTTTTCACGTTACCGTTGTTAATGTGATGTATCTATAATCATTACATGATCAGGTTATGCCGTGGTCAGTTTATCTATAATCTTTCATTTTATTCTAACTTTTTGATTTTGTATAAAATTAGGTCACTGTTTTCAAATAAAAACATACTCTCTCACTGTTAAAAAGTCCGGCGATCCCGCGATACTCCTGGTTTTGTTAGATAATGGATAAAACAAAACATTTATTTAAAAATCACCGACATGCCACATTAAATGCTTAATTGGTCGAGCAAGATGGCCAATATCTCATATATTTTTATATGAATTGATTAATTATTCTGTAATTAAAGAGAAAATCAAAAAAAAAACTCAAAACTATTGTCACTACGTACTAATGTACATATTGCATAGAAATATTTCGATAATACCCACGCATTATCGCTAACAGGTGGTTCCGCGACTCTAATCGTTTCTTATCCGAGGTTGCTGCGAACCTGACAATGAATTTGTTACAACTAGTGATGCGCGATGACTATCGATATTTTAAAGAATTTGTGTGATATAAGAAAAAAATATTATGTGTAAAAACCATTTTTATTTTTGTGTTAATATATAAAATAAAGTTATAGATGGTTTCTTTGGAAGAAATTTTGTAATGAACTTTATGGATCTTTTTTATCATTGGTAAAAACAAAAAATACTTGATCAGGACGTTGTTTGCGTCAAATCATACTTTTATGTTTATACTATACAATTTTAATTTTATTTTTCAGAGCTACTTTTATATGCGGTGCGGATGCGGTGATTGATAAGATTAAAAAAAAAAATATTTAACGTTTTCTCTATTTATGTTTTCTAAAATAGAACAAATTTATACTTGGGCCATACCCAATATTTTGAAACCATTTACAATCATATTAATTATTTATAATGGATGAAGTTTAATGTCATCCTAAATAATAATATGACAATGTGAACAAACCGCTAATAATTTAATTTATTTGATTAAAGAGTATTCGATATATCGATATTTACAATATTTATTTCAACAATAATTCGTTGTATCTCGCATAAATTATAAACGGTGTGGACATATGCACCATGATAATAATTTGAGATATCAATATTTTGTAATATTTTATGAAAAACAAACTACTTATAGATAAGTTAATAAATAAATTATTATCAAGGTTAAAATATAAGTGATCTATGTACTAAGTACTTGCTGATTGAATAAAATCCTTCACGTGATGGAAACACACTTACCTTGTAAAAATAAAAGTGCAACTGCTCTTGCCAAAAATAATGTTATCGATAATTTTACTCACATCACTAAAACAATATAGGGGTCAGGCCTTCGCTCATTCAAAGAAGGGCTGATACAAATCATAGAGCACTTAAATATCCTTATGTTAATCGTACAGCATGTAGTGAGTGCACGCACTTTGACACGTGTCGACATATTTATTTTACACATGTAAATTATTTTATATATATATGAAGTTTATCCTAGACCTATATTTGAGAGATATATACGACGGTGTTATCTTGTGTACTTCAGATTGTTGTAGCATTTTGACAAAATGTGTCGTGTAATATTTGTGTTTTTAATCTCATGTGTTAGTTGTGGATTGTGTTATATGAATTGTGAGTACGGTTTGAATTATTTTTTTTTTTACTATATATACACATTTTTATTTGAATATGTTTTTTTTATTTGGAATTTAAATCTCAATATATTTATGTTTAGGTATTATATGTTTTTTTATATATTTTAATAGAAAAAAAAACATCGAAGACAGTATTTCTATAATAAACCTCATTAAGTTATATTCCTACAAAAATATTTAAATTAGATTATGTAAGGGTATCCTCTTTACCAATTATAATCTTTTTACCCTTTTTTAAGAAGAAGATTATATTAGACTTACTTATTTATTTCAATTGATCATAACTTAATTGGGTATGATTTGTTCTTTGTTAATACAATGGTTATTTTAAGTAAAATTACATAAACGTTATGAAATAATATTCAATTATTATTAAATCAGTTTACATGCTAAAATACATTAAATATTACAAGCGTATAAAACTTTGCTCAAGAGAATAATATAAAATTGATAGTATATGAACAAAAAAATAATAATACTATGATATGTTATATGCTAAGATGTGTTGTTAAGCTCAGCAAAAACCACCCTCTCAAAATAGAAACAATTGGTCATTTCTTTCTAATATTGGTTTTAGTAATGGTGTTCTAGAAATTGGACTCTAGAACACCTACACTGAAACCATACCCGTAGTAGCAGGGTCATCAGGAATGGATGTGAAAAGTATACATAGATAGATAAATTACTGTTTTGGTGGTGCAGCGGTAGCGTATACGACTAGTCTTCTTCAGGTCTCAGGTTTGATTCCCGGTCATGCAAACATTTGATTCGATCAAATGTTTGCAAGACCTGTAAATATTTGTTTCGAAGTTTGGGTGTTTTCTATGTATATTTATTACGTATTTACAAAAAAACATGTAAATATGTATTTGTATCAGTTGTCCAGTATCCATGATACAAGCTCTGCTTAATTTAGGACTAGATGGCGTTATGTGATAGATGTTCGGACTATTTATATATACATAACGCAAAGCAGGCAGCCATACACATATCGATAATAACTAGCAAAGTTTTTATAACTTCATTTTTTAGGAACCGAATCTCTTTATCCCTCAAAGTGTCAGAGCGGGCATCCGCTAGCAATCCGAGATAAAAACTCGAACTGAAATCTAGCATTACTCAAACGTAAGAACAAGACGAGACTTACCCAGTCTTGGTCTTGATCTTGCGTCAATATACCTGATCTTGGTCTAGTTATCGCGCTTCCAGTCTTGGTCTTGGTTTTGTTCTTGTCGCAAGAGTCTCGCAAATCTCGCGATTACCGAAGATTGTCGTGCCATTTAACACTAAAAATCTAATTTTAAAATCGCACCAGTACTTCCTGACATTACCCTACAACCACAGAATAATATTTTATGTATACTTTATATTTGTGAACCTAGATAAGACAAGTTACTTTGCCTCTTTACGCTTCTCCATATATTAATACAAAACCTAATACTACTTAAAACAAAAGCTAAAAAAAGAATAAATAAATCCTTCCGCCTAATTAATATCAATATCGAACACGAGTCCTTAACCTTGACTGACATAAAACAAAATAAACGGTTGTCCGTGACCGAAAATGACCCACAGACCCAGACTCTAAATATAGCCACATAAATTATGTACACCATTATGGTATAATCCCATATAAGAAAATAACAATAAAATTGTGAATGAAACATATCGATATCAGCATTCTATCTTTGTATAAATTTATTTTTGAATGTTTTTATTTTTGGATAATTTCATTTTCGTAAGTGCGATATACTTGTTGTAGTAATTGAGGGTTAACAGTGAATGTGTATTGTTTCTACATTTTTGCAACACGTTGTTTTCAAAGTTGCTGTACTGTTTTAAATGGGGATAAGACCTCCTACTAATCGAATGGTTTGTATTATAAATATTCATCGAAATCTTAATTGCTATGCTATAAAGTATGTGTTCATATATGAACTGAACTGCCTCGGTGGCTCAGTAGTAGCTTACGCGACTGCTGTCCCTGAGGTCTCGGGTTCGAATTCTGGGTCGGACTGTATTCATATCAGTTGTCTAGTACCCATAATACAAGCTCCGCTTAGTTTGGGACTAGATGACGTTGTGTGTTAGATGTCCGAAATATTTTACTTTTATTATTTTATTTATATTTTATATATGTATGTTAAAAATAATGTACGAAGAAGTATCGTGTCTCAGTGGGTTTAACTGAGACACGATACTTCTTAATCGTCCAATACTTTTTGGGTCCTGTACTAGGGACTAAAAAATTGCCAAAGATTTTGTCTTTATCCAAAGTGCAGTTTAAGTTCAGGGCGGCTTCTTCCAACCTTGGGTAAATACTTATTCTAGCCATAAATACTGTTACAATTAAAAATAAACAAAATACTTACTGTTGAATTTGGAATCTGCGATTTTAATACGATTGTTCATTGTGTTTTCTTATTCTCGTGCCAATATATTAGAAAGTATCTCGTGGTATTAAAATGGAAAGGGATGACAAAGAGAACCGAGCGTAATCTTACCGCGGGATGTTTTCAAGCCGCCTAAAGACCTCCAACTAAGCTTCACGACTATGATGACAACTGGGATCGACTGCTTAACGTGACCTCCGAATCACGGAGACACATAGTAGCATGCCACTAGCGGTCACCCATCAAGTTACTGACCGCGCCGTCGTTGCTTACCCTCGGTGATTGTTTCTGATCACGGAGTGCAACTGGGCTATGAGCGCCTCTCAATTAGTTAGTTATTTAACAGAGTACAAAGTGGGCACTACTTATTTATTTTTTTATTTATTTTAAAACTTCATGCACACATGTACAACGGCGGGCTTAATGCCCAACGCATTCTCTACCAGCCAACCTTTGGATGGTGTAGAAATTTTGTGGGTACAGATAGATACATTGTGGTTGGAAAAAAAATATATATTCGTGAAGTTACACATATACATAAAAATATAAATAAATATATATACACGGTAATATATAAACTCTACATACATACACTATGATACACACTAATACATAAACTTTACATACGTACACTGTGAGTAGGTACTAAGTTGTTTACTAATTAAGGCTTTCCTGCCATCTCGTAAAAAGGTGGTTTTTTACATTCTTCTTAAATGAGTCACGGCTTGTAGACATCCTGATTTCGAGTGGGAGCGTGTTCCACAGCATTACAGCCTGCACAAAGAATGAGGAGTTCACAAAATCAGAATTGTGAGATGGACACAAGAGAAGCAGATTGTTAGAGGAGCGGAGATTTCTGTCGTGATTCGACGATAAGAAACGGAGATAGGGTTCAAGGTAAGTTGGTAAAGATGGGGAGTTAAGGAACGAGAAAAGATAGGTCAGCGCTCGCTGACTGCGGCGCTGGCGAATGGGTAACCACTGTAATTGAGTACGGAAAGTAGACACATGATCATACTTGCGGAGATTGTATATGAATCGAATGCAGTTATTAAGAAGACGGTCGAGTTTATTGAAGAGGTCTGCATTCAGGTCGAAATAACACACATCACCGTAGTCGATTAGAGGAATAATGAGAGACTGTGTGAGTGAGAGTTTCGTTTTAGGAGGCAAGAAGTTCTTAAGACGGTAGAGTGTTCGCAGGTTACCTGTTACTTTCTGGCTCAAATGAGTAACATGGGCTCGCCAATCAAGAGTTGAATCAATGAATAGACCAAGATCCTTGATTACGTTGCTCCAAGGTATGACTAAGCCGTTGAAGACGACCGGCGAGACAGACTTAGTATCCAATCGCTTCACCATGTTCTTGCTGCCAATTAGAAGTGCTTGGCACTTAGTAGGGTTAACTGACAGCCCGAATCTCATAGACCAGGATTTTATGTATTCCAGGTCCCTGTTAATGTTGTCGATGGCTTGTGATATGTCCTCCACTCTTGCCTGCGAATACAGCTGCAGATCATCGGCATACAGGAGATACGAACACCGAAGATGATCAGTAATGAGGTTAATAAAAATAAAGAATAAGAGAGGAGATAAAATTCCGCCTTGAGGAACGCCTGTGTAGAGGTGGCGCCAGTTCGATGACAAGTCATGAACACGAACACTCTGCTGGCGCCCCTGAAGATAGGTAGAGAACCATTCCAGTGCCTCAGGGGACACCCCAAGATACCCAAGGATTGTTAGAAGGATTTCGTGACTGACGTTATTGAAGGCATTAGAAAAATCCACCAAAACCAGAACAGTAACTTTGGTGTCCTCCATGCCCTTCCTAATATCGCCTGTCACTTTAAGAAGAGCGGTGACAGTACTATGACCGGGCCTAAAGCCAGACTGCAGAGGACTTAACAATTTTTTACGGTATACAAATTCCGAGAGCTGCTTGTATACGCAGGCCTCGAGAACTTTAGATAGGAAGGGGAGGATGGAAATGGATCGAAAGTGTTTATCCAACTTCTGTAATGATTTGGTGGGGTGGTAGCTATGGAGGAGCGACGCCGACGTTGATATTTTTGTGAAAAAGGTATCAACACATCGGTACAAATGTATCAAGATACCATTCCTCCAAGATAGTTGAGCCCCTTAACAAATCCGTGTTCAACAAACAAAATAGTCCTTTCAGAAAGATTTGGTCATAAAGCTCGATCCACCCAGTCTTGGTTAGAAACGAACGTTCCGGACTTAGAGCTAAAGACTGGCCGTCATCTAGTCCTGATCTTAATTCACTAAATTATGATTTATGTTTATATTAATGTATGAAACTAACACACTGTAATAGTAATAAATGTTACGCACGATAAAAAAAATGTTGTTTTTCTTTGCAACAATATTTATGGCAGGACTAAGTACAACTAATAATAATTATATTTATCAATTTTCCAATCTAAATAGAGACATGATATCTGATAAACTAAAAATCCGAATTGTTTTGAGGCAACAAAGTAAACTGAGAATATCTATACTACTTTTTCTAATAAAAAAAATCAATTTAATTCATAAACTCATTCGTATCATTAGTAACAGTAATGACCAGTTTTATTAACTTTAGTTGATTTACTAAGAATCTCACTATAATTTAATTATTTGAATTTTAATATACGCAAGTTTTCCACATATATCATATATATGAAGAGATTCATTACAACAATATCTATGCGAATTATCATAATCCAGTAGCTTGATTCGTAATTCTTTCTGTATAATGAATTTGAAATTATGATATAGCCCTTGCTTTACAATCATTCTTTTAATAATTTTGTTTTTCTATTTCAGTGGCTGATGTTGAGTGTGGTTTGAACATAGCTCGAAGAGGTCGTATAGTTGGAGGGGTAGACAGTCTACCTGCTGAGTTTCCATGGACTGCAAGCATTTGGAGACAAGGGGCTCATCAGTGTGGTGCTACAGTTCTTAGTGACAGGTGGCTCTTAACAGCAGGCCACTGCGTTTGCAGGTAACTAAGTTAGTTTTTTTTTATATATGGCGGCCTAGTGATGCTCCTGCATCATTGGACCTCCGAACTCGCACTTACTAACGAAACACGATGCAGTATGAACGCTGTCATTTTACTGTGATTTTCTATGCGAGGGTAGTACGCCGTACGGGTTGAGTCTGATTGTATTTCTATGAAATCAAAAAGACAAAGACATTGAAAACCGGCGATCAGGAACAAACAACTTCGATCAATCCTAAAAACCCATTATATGGGCAATCACGCGAAGTAATTTGAGTCCTAGTATCACGTGAGCCAAACATCATCAGCTGGCCATAGATAAAGATGAAGGAAGATGTCTGTTTTAGGTACATACTTTAGAATTAAAGAATTTAATTGATCTGCTACAAGTACAAAATTATCTAAGCCTTTCGAAAACTATTGTTTTGATTAAGAAATTTTATTTATTTTTCAGCGTATTCGACGAGTTCTACAGATCAAAACAACTATCAGTAGTCGTTGGCTACACGGATATATCCAACAAAGAGGAAAATGAACCAATTTCAAAAATTCTTCCTCATCCTGATTACAAGTAAGTCCATCGATGGATACAAAAGCTAAATAATAAATTGCTTTTGTTCTTGTAACATTGTTCTTACCTTGATAATTTTCTTTTTTATTCAAATTCTAAACATTTTAGATTTGAAACAACACACATATTGCATGATTCATCTATTTTGTGTACGCTTTAGTCAATCTATTACTTCACACCATCTTTGAAGGAAGAAGAAAAAATACTTCAATTCCGAAAACCACTGTCTTGGAATTTTCAGTTTTTAACTTACGATTTTTATATGTCGTTGATGTAAGCATAAACATCAAATAAATTGTCTGGACTTCACCGTCAATAGGTCTTTAGTCAACATACTTTTGTATACCGATATCTCTGCGTTAATCTTTCGTCAAGTGTTTTTGCAATGACACTTTATCTTTTGTATATTATAGTCATTATGTTAATGCTGTCTCTTTTAAACATATTATGATGTGCAAATTGGAAATAAATTTACTTCTACCGTCTATTATTACAGATTAAATTGTTGATTTTTCGACATCTCTATGAGTCTTGTCCAGAAAATATTTTATTTGATAGATAAGCGGGCTCCGTCCACTTGGGTTTAAGCAAGGTCCTATTAGACGTTGTATGTACAAAGACTGCCAAATAAGCCCCTTTGGGGCAAAATTAAATAAAGATTACTAGAGGATCAGAGTAGACGAAACTCCAAATAAAATTGTACCTCGTATTGAACGAAGCTGGTCAATGGCTTTTGGAAGCCTTTCCTTTGCTATTTTCTGAATTTGATTGCCAACGCCTTATATATTTTAGTAAATATTAATTGTCTCATATAATTATGTCTATACTACAGTATATTGAACAGTACTAGTTTTTTTTTAGAAGTTTTTGTATGTAATATCGTGTATATTCAAAAAAAACTTATTAAGGAAACCAATATTACCATCTTAATTAGTTTAATGATTTGTATTTAATGCAATGTCTTTACCCAACAGATGCAGTAAAAAATTAAATGACGTTGCTCTCCTGAAGACTGTAAGGCAATTGAGATGGTCATCGGAATTGCAGCCAGCTTGCCTACCGAACTCACCAACCTATGACTTCAGTGGGACCCTTGCTACTGTTGCTGGGTGGGGTTTCACTAATGAGAATAGAGAGATAGGTGGGTATGATCGGAATAGTTCAATTTAGCAATAAAAATAATTCACAAACTTTCAAATTAATGTGTGGGGCGTTTGTGATTAATTTTTATTTTTTTGTTATCTCATGTGTGTGTGTGTGTGTGTGTGTATAATATACAATCACCATCAACATATATTTACTTACGATATAACACGTGACGAGTGACATGATTTTGGCAATTGAAACAATATTACTGTGTAGTGTTAATGATTCGAGTCGACACCTAATCGTCCATAAAATTTTCTTCATATATGTCTTGTTTTTATAGTTGAAATGAATTTATTCACACCAGCAGATTTTATTTAAAGAAGGCAAATGCATTATTTTGCTGTAAAAATAATGTTGAACCATGAAAACAAAATCAATGTAATTTTACTTGTTTCTTAAATTTACAAGCTTGATACAGTTTTTTTTAAATTAAGATACTGTACGTGAAGAACAGTTTTGTTGAAAGAACCCGTCGAAATTGGAATTATGTAAAATATAAAAGGAACTGGGATATTAAGAAAGAAAATATCGAAGTAAATATTTTCTTTCTGATAAATAAATATACCAAAACACTTTAATTCAAGCTTAGCATTCTCTAAAAGGTTCAAGACCAAATGTTCTGCAAAAGACTGAAGTAACTGTAGTGACCAACGACGAATGTAACAGCTGGTACAGATCTCAAGGCAGCAAGATTAAAGTTATTCCTAGTCAGATGTGCGCTGGCCATGAAGTGGGAGGACGTGATTCTTGTTGGGTGAGTATTTAAGTATCGATAATAAAAAGGTAGATACTTACTTTTGTCTAATTAGCCGCACGTCGCAGTTTTCATCTGTTTCTTAACCGACTTAAAGTAAAAACTAGTAGCAATCTTATTCAACAAAAATAAAATTATTTGGCAGTAATGATTTCAAGCATACAAATAATTTACAAATATGCTCTACAGGCTGACAGCGGTGGTCCTCTCATGATTAGAGAAGATAAACGCCACGTTATGGTCGTTGGTGTAGTATCCACTGGCAGCGGCTGTGCAAGACCTAGAATGCCAGGAGTATACACCAGAATATCTAGATACACCGACTGGATCTCTAACAGTATTAACAGTGACAAAGCCAGAAGTGGTTTCGGAGGTCTCAACTGGTTTTCAGGTTTCAGTAACTTTTTTGGGTAAAGATATATTTGAATTTATAGATTAGAATGGCCGAAATGTTGGTGATGAAGATGGTTGTGTTAGCGTTAGAATAATAGTCTCATAATGATAAAATGAGACTTTAATAGAATTTGTTTTTCGAGATCATAAGCGGTAAAATGATTCTACTCAAGCCGATGGGAAGTATGAGTAAAATTCGGGATTTTACGTTTATTAAAGACGATTTTCTAATAGAGATAAAAATTGAGCAAATTTCATATCTTTTGGTTTATTGACTAAGATATTTAAATAATAATATATATAATAATTTACTATTATAATTAAAAAAAAACTTGTTATTTATCCGTTAAAATATGTTGTGAATCCATTTCGTAGGTACTTAATATCAGCTGTGAATAATTTAATTATCCCCTAGTCAATAAAGTGAGGAGTTTCTACACCTTTTAAAAGTCCTTCTTAGTAAAACTATTGTAATTATGTATAAAAGTATATTAAAAAAAGCCAAGGTATCAATACCATAATTCTAATGTTATGATTTAGAAATATAATATTATAGGTTCATTTCTCATCATGATAATGAATTCATGTTTTACATTATTGAGTAATATAGGCTCGTAGTACGTTTAACATTTGAGTGTTTGTGTTATACATTCTGTAATATCTGACTATGTCAGATGTTCACGTCTTTATAAAATAAAATAACATCCCAAACTGTAGCTAAAGATAATAAAAATATCTTTATTTTTAATTAATAATGTACTTTAAGGTGCTTAAAATGTTACTAAATCAAAGACGTTTCTGTGATATTACCAAATAAGATAACTTTACTAATTATTAGCTTGTTATATTTTTTGTTAACAATATATTTTTAAACATTTATTTTCTTTTCTTTACAATACCTTTCGAAATCTTTCTTGCTATTCATTATTACATCTTGTAATTTTTTACCTGAAACTTCTTCTATGTCATCTGTCAACGAAGTCAAAGCTTCATTTACGGCTAATTTAGCTTCCGAAAGATATTCTTTTAAGTCTGTAACTTTTTTGGTAGTGCAATCTTCATTACGAATTTTACATTTCGTAACTAAAGCAGAATGTAACTCGTGTTGCAAAATACTGTAGTATAAACTAAGCCTTGCATTTCCAGGATCCAAAGATTTAGTTATAGCTATAAGATCTCTACACATTTTTATCTTTTTGTTTAAAATTTCATGAGATATGTACCCTGGCTGTCTTCCGTACAACTGTATCAATGAATGTTTGATGGAATACAAGTGATAATGATTAGGATGTAAAAATGTTGACAGTCTACATAGTAAATTCTCCAGCGTGGTCACAGATCCTCCCATCATTAAAACGTTTTCAACTTCTTCACCCATTTGTGAAATAACCATGTTCACCTGTGAATTACTGATTTTCACTGAACATTTGCTGCACACCCAATCAGTTTCATCATCTATTGGATTTTCGGGTAAGTGTATTCCATCACAAGGCTTTGTCCCATCACCAAGACATTTCATGGCACTTAAATACGTTCCCAGTTCCGTAGGGTCGCTACATCTTTGACATTTACATGAAAAGTATTTTGTATCTTTTAAATGCTGTCTTCTGGCTTGAGTCCCCCATAATGCATGACTGTACATTGTGGATATGTGATGATCTTTGACTATTGGCACGACAGCTTTAATGGAAATTTTGTACAAATCTTTTCTATCTTTTGGAGAAAGGGTAAATGTATGTTTAGTATTCGGAGTACAGCTGTGTTCCATCTTGTAAGTTTCACCGTATAAAGCGTTTAGTTCTGTCCCCTGTGCTAGACGTATTTCTAAGGCGTTTGTGTCGATAATACCACAAATTCTGTGAAGTATTTCTGCCGTAATTTTATATGAATTCCTAAATTTGTTATCCAGTTTATTGACAAAATTATTTATCAGATATTCAACAATGAATTCATTTGCCTCACTGGAAAAGAAAATGAAAATTTTGTTAGGGATTCCCTTCAAATAAACAGCAAGGAAACACAATTTTTAGTAAAATACACAAACTAACAAGTTAATAATTATATCACAAAACAATAAATAAATGAGAGCTAAGCCTGTCTAGATTATGTATAATTCTATGTCTTGTTCATCTTGAAATATTCCAGATAGTAACACTAGTATGCGATAATTGGAATGTAGTTGAAATAAATAACTTTAATAGTTTATTTCATTGACTGTGTTTAATACACAGTGTGAAACTAGTTAAACTCACTCATAAGCTTCTGTGCCTGGGGTTCTACACTCCATATGTGACTGCATCTCGAGTAGATTCTTCCAATTTTTAGGATCTGTCTTTTGCAGGAGAACACATCGTAGGGGAAGCAGAGCATCATGCCTAAAACAAATGAATGGCAAATCATGTCATTCACAATCACATTTTTTTTAAATGCAAAATTTTTCTACTTCTTATTTTCTACAATCAGAAAGATTTCAGAAAGATTTTTGAAACCTAACATTAAATTTTGAAACGTTATTTAGTTATAAATTAAACGAAAATTACTTATCTAACACATTGTATATAACACATATGTATGTTAAACATCAAGTTTGGCATAAATAAGTTATTTAAATAGTTTACTATTTAAATAACTTACTATTATTTAATAACTTATTAATACTTAAATTATTATTTAGTCTTCAATTAGACTTAAGATAGTCAAGTCATGCTGACTTGACATACAAACATATATAGATTGCCAAAACTACTACCTGTCCTATACTATTTTATGTCTAATTCAAGACTGAATATTAACTAAAATTTATAGGAAAGGTTGTAGTTTTAGCAATCTATGTATGTTTGTATGGTCCACTGGAGCGTCTAAACTACTGAACAGTTTTATTGAATTAGATGTTAATAGATTCAGATAATAGAGTCAGGTAAAATACGCATACGACATACGGCACACGCGTACGTCGCCCCTTCGCGGCTGGCTACTTAAGCGGATGGAGGGGAAAACCCGTCCCGACCATCCGCGGACACACTCAGGGCGGCATGAGGCTCTGATAGGCGCGTCTCCGCCGGCGGCGGATCGGGTCTTTGTGGAGGTCATACTCTCGGGCCTTCTCCCCCTCCTCCTTATGCGAGATTACGTCTTCGCAGAAGATTGCGACCGCGTTAAACCTACTCTCGCTACCGGCCACGGAGCGTACGACGGCTGGTAGCGAGAGATCTCCTCCGATGACTGTAGTGAGGGCCCGGCGCTGCGGCGCCCAAACGGGGCACACCGATAGCGTGTGCTGGGCCGAGTCTCACTACAGTCGCAGTGGTAGCAGGTGGGACTCAATTCATTCCTGGCGACCAAGTGCAGGTACTTCCCGAAGCAACCTTGCCCGGAAAGTACCTGCGTCAGTCGGAAGGAAAGGGTCCCGTGCTGCCGCCCTGTGCGCCAGCATGTAGATTCTCCAGTTGGGACGACCAACGAGCCATCATTGCCACATACTGCCTGAGCCAAGCTTGCAAGTCTCGCGCGGAACAAGTGATAGAGAGGCACAATCGGAGCAATAAACATCCTGTGTCATGGGGAACTTTACAAACATATATAAAACGGACACAAAAAACACCCAAACTCAGAACAACAATTTGTGGATACACAAAGTTTTGTCCCATGTGGGGTTTAAGCTCACTATATTGAGCGCAATAGAATGCGGCGTGGCAACAACTGAAACCACTTTTTTTACGTGTGGAAACCCCCTCGGGCCTTCACCCCACCGGGTATTGCGGCGGGGCGGCGTGTCGGAATCGAACCGACTAAAACCACACGGTGTGCCACTCTGCGCCTGAGACGGGAGAGATCCGGGAACTGCTTTCTTACGCCATCCGAACAACCGCTTAAACCACTAGCCAAACCGTGCAGTCAGTGTTTTGATTAAAAAAAAGTTTACTTTTATTCAGTCAAGTTACCTGTAGTAATCAGCCATGTCGTTTAGTACGCAATCTGGTCTTACACTAAGCACTTCACATTCTGCTGCATGGTGTCTCGGGTCTTTTAGTCCGGGACAGTTGCCTGAACAGACTGGCCAACCGCACCTGTAAGAATAATTTAGTTTATACGACCTTATATTTTAAACTGTCTCGGTGGCGCAAGTGGTAGCATAGGCAACAGCTGTGTTGAGGTCTTAGGTTCGATTCCCGGGTTGGACTAAATACTTGTATGATCTGCAAAATTTTATAATCATGTTTTTAAAGTGAACCTTTTATTACATCGTCTCAAATTTTTTGGTCTGTGTATCGCATGTCACGTGACGGTCGGCCGCGGAGTAGGGATAGAGTGAAAGGCGCTCGTCAGAGCAGCCGAGGCCAATATGGCGGCGTCTATTTCCATCAGCTGACCGTGTAGTGTATAGACTATTACTCATTTGTGCCAGTGCTCCACGCTAATTTGTTTATTTTTGTCAGTGTTTAGTGTAAATGTTGTTATTTGTTTGCTTTTGGTAAACAACGACACTGCTAGTGAGTCCAAAAAACTAATCAACGAGGGAAAAGCAAAGAATAGTGCAAAAATGAATGACGATGAATTAAATTTACGCCGTAAAAAACAGAACACCGACAGAGCACGTGCTTATAGAAAGTTTCACTTTTACCGTGGTTTCATAAAACCACACCATCCTTTTTTTATTTATATCAGTTATCTAGTACTCACAACACCTCTGCTTAGCTTGGGATTGGGTGGCGTTGTCTGTTAGATGTAAGAAAATATGTATGTCCGAAAATATGTATTTGTTTTTAAGCACTAAATATTTTTTGTGTGTAGCACTGACGAAATTAAGCAACGAGTCTGTATTATTTTTTATTTTAAGCTTGTATGTGTGCAATAACCCTTTTTAACTTTCTCGCGATTCTTAACTACATATAGTGTTTGGTGTACAGAAGGACTTTTTAGCAATCCTTTACTTTCAAGTTCCAAACGGGAAGTTTCAAACGGATTATCGTGAAAAGATTCTAAACTACAAAAAAAACTTTTTCTTTTGTTAGTTTCGTTATCTGGAAGAGATCGCCGTGAGCAATAAGACCGCCAATTGTTGTATTAATATTTTTTTTTGTCACTCATTTTATTTAATGTTTTGTAATATGTACGCAATGAAGATAAATAAATGAAAAATAAAAAACCCTGTGTCTGAGAGTAGGTTTAAAGTAGAAAATAACAGAACCATTGCTTAAAGTCACAAATTATTCGATAGTTCAAAAAAAGCTGACAAAATTTGTGTCTATTATTTTTCGTTGAAATACATGTTATTCCAAAAATAAAATCTTACTTCGCACATCTTTCCCCAGCGTCAGTCAGGATCGGTTTGTAACAGCCTACACAGGGCATGACTGACTCTGGGTCCGGCATGGCTTTGGGCCCAAACACCAAAGGTCGCTCAGATAATATTAGATCGCCAGCATTCAGGTCACGAGCCGCAACAAGGTATTTACCAAGATCTTCACTCGATTTTACCTTAAAGTAAGAAAATAGATTAATTATTAGATTTTGGAAAAATTCCATATCTACTAATAAAATAAATTCGAAAGTAACTCTGACTGTGTGTCTGTTACGCTTTCACGGCTAAACCGCTGTTCTGCGTCGCAATTAAATTTATGGCAGACCATCCTTAGCCAAAAGTAAGATAAAAGTTAAAAACAAATAATGTATGTACTTGCGAGTAAAGTAATCTAAGGAGTAGCTTAAGCTGTAAAAATACGTTATACTTAAAGTGAGTGTTCAAGAAAAAAAATACAAAATGTAAAAATTTAAGAAAACTACAAAATAATCCTATTAAAAGAAAAGTGTTTTCGCGCTCATTACCTTCCAATAGTTTAGTTTTAATTGTGATACATGATGCACCATCTAGTGAAGAAAACAATAACTAACTACAGTGACATCTGTTGATAAATATACGCAACTAACGTCACTGTAGTGACTTAACCACGTAAAAAATACGTTATATCGGTAGCAGATGGCGTAATTAGAAATTATTAGCATGAGGAGCAAAAGAAAATGTTTATATAAAAGGAGGCACTTACTTCGTATGCTAAATGGCTTACGCCGTTTTCTTGATCGCCCATGTTTCTGTTAAAACAAAATGTTTTGAAATTAAGATTCCATAATAAAAATAAATATTAGAGCACCCGCAGATAATTAACTATTTAATCGGCGGATACCAATTTTAAAAATTGACAAGCTACGACGTGCGAACACCAACCCGCCTGCCCAGAGTGCGTAAGCAACGGAGAGGGCTTGTCCAGCAGTGGACTGCGATAGACTGATGATGATGATGATGACGGTGTCGGAGCCGCGAGCAGAAGTATACTTATATTTAGAACTTTATTATGTATGTTTATAAGCATTTTGGTTACTATATAGTACAGACTCTACGCCTTTTGGGAGATGTGTACGGTTATCTCTATCGAACTTAAGACAATACATTATGTGATTCTGTTTCTATCTTTCATTCAATGTAGATACATACTTATTCTCATCAGTGTCAGCCTATTCACTGCTGTTCATAAACCGCTCTCATTGAACTACGTATTTAAATTACAAATTAGCTGACTCAGCAAACTTTGTATCGCCACAAATTTTAGGCCAATATTTTCAAAATTTCCAAAATACTTGGTTTGGTATATATGCACGCTTCAGCTTCCCAGTGTACCAGATGAAAACATTACACTTCGGGTTTTTCTCGACTACAATTATATACAAACATTGGCCTGACAGTGACAAACACAAAAAATAATATCCAATTTGGTGTACATACATTTCGGTGATTCATTTTTATTTATGTAGATTTATTTAATCAATCTCGTTACGTTTTTAGATCCCTTCAAATTAATCACAGACTCGGTATCAATTGCCAAGAGCGGTCAATGATCGATGTCAAGGTATCAATGAAATATTACAAGTGTTGCGATTCATGATAGTACCAAGTGGATACTATTTAGCTCCAATTACTTAGTATTGTACTATATAAAGACTTTGTGTCGTGAACAGATAAATATATACCGGACTATATAGCTTTTTGTAGCTATTGACATAATTTTTATTAATCCAGAGAGCAGTAAGTCAGAAAAGGCGGCTTCGAGAAAAGAACACGCAAATTTTTTCTTATCGTACTTACTGTTCTTTTGAAAATGCACTCCTTATATACGCACGCATGAAACCTAGATAAGAAGCAGCTGGTTTGACGCAAATAAGTAACGAAAAAAATATATACGACTTTGTCTTACTGCCCTCCCAATTACCACGACAATACAGTTTTTATTTTATTTTTGAGCTCTTTCTATTTATCACCTTTAAATACGCAGAACCTAGATGGCATTTATTTGGTAAATTTTCTAAAAATTATTCCAAGCTCGATCAATTGATTGCCCCCAAAATCCTCTGCACGCTGAGTATCATGAAAGATTTTTCACATACTTATTTATACAATAATTGTTCGTCTAAAGTTAGGTATTAGATTAAACGCTTTAGCATGTACCACACCTAGCGTATCTATTAATATCAAGATGAAAAATTATTGGCGAAAATAAGGATTATTTAATTGGTGTTGCAGCAAAAGACCAGTTGTTGCGACGAACTTTGCGGTAGACCTATTTACAGCTATAAACGTCTTTTGGCCGAGATTATCTAACATTTACTTTACTATCCACTAAATATGTTGACATGTTAAAATAAACTCAGGTATCACTGACATAATTTCTGTCTTGCAACGTTACATAATGCATTCTGTAGATATTTTGGCACAAAACCAAATGCTGTTCATGTATCAAGTCGGCACGACAGTAACACTCCTATATACATAGTAGGAAGGTACATTTATTGTGATATATGTACGTATCTTGGCGTAACGTTACACGTTACTTTAACCAGATTTCGACGTAATACACTTAGTGCAACAAATCAAAAGTAACGAAATTGAAATGTAGTCGACTGACGCTCCAATCATTTATTTATGTAGAACAGTGCTACCACAATAGCCAATCAAACAAACCCACAAATACCACGGAGGCCCATAATCCAACCTTTCCCCTCATCCCCTGCCCATCCCCGAAGGCCGGCAACGCGCTTGTGACGCTTCTGGTGTTACGGGAGTCCATTTGCGGCGGTAATCACTTACCATCAGGCCATCCGTCTGATTGTTTGCTCCTTATTCCATAAAAAAAATCCTTGCGTCCCTCTATCAACCAAAATAACTTAAAAAACGACATCTGCGCATCTAACGAATCTGGTCAAGCTACGTGCCGGTCTCTACACTAATTTCATTAGCAGATAATATAGTCTGGAATTGATTGTTTTTGATTTATACTGTTTTTAAGAGACATTGTCGTCTCGTCAACGTCATCGTCAATAGCCTTTTAAAGTCCACTACGAGAATTAGGCCTCTCCGTAGAACAAAAAGACTTTGGTTAACTAAACCTCTATTATTCTCTCAAAATTAAAGCAAGTTTTGTTTTTTTATGGTAATCCTGCATGGAACAGAAATTATTGCTCTTTGAATTGAATATTTTGGACAATCAGCTTTATTTAAAACATGGCTAGATATCACGTCAGATACATCGTTACGTACGTACGTACGTTACGTTACGTTAATAGATAAAAAGTGATTTTGAAAAATTGATGTAAAGTGTGGGGTTAGGGTCGATTTCTCTACTAAACTTGTGTAACAATCGCTTTGCTGTGGAAAAAATTGAAACTTAATGATCTACATTGACTGTAAATTATCCAGGCATACTCTACTAAAATATGCATCCATTTCACGTATTCCGTATCCGTTGCTCTTGGATGACTCTGTCCATTGCTGAAAACTGCATTAAATTCCGGTGAGTGATTTAAAAGCTCGAAGCGTACAGATGCGGGTCTTACCGCAGTCTGTCGTTGGATTTTATAGGATCTTTAAACTGACTGAAATCTGTTTTTTATGGATCTGCAGCATCTTTGAAAGGGACGGAAATGTGTTACAAGAATCCAATGGGTCAAATCAAGAAGCTGTTTGATTTGGCCAATGATCGGGCACGATTCAATATGTCAAAGGTGGATATTACATATCACTTTAAAATAATGGAGGACTGTTCCTTTTCGTAGGTACTAAATACTATCGTTGTAAAAAACAGGGAAACTGTATATTAGGCGTTTTTATAGCCATCATTCCTATTTTTCTTCTGCTAAACAGTGAGGCCAAAGTGGGGTTGGAATCGAAAAAACTTCTTGACAATAGCAAGGTTCGATAAAATAAATCCTAGAACTAGGTGGACTAAATACTCCACAGTAATGAGTTCCATTGACTAATGAACACAATTACGAAAGACATTTAATATGTAACCTAATTCTGTAGGCCGATTAGCAGTTTAACCCACTAACATCATTTTGGCAGTTAACTTGGAATGATCTTTGTAATCTGAATTTTACGTATGCGTGTATCACCGTAAAAACCATTTCGTTACAACTTGTTTATATTTCAGTCAATTTCTGTAGTGATATCACTTTTTTACGGATGATAATATGTGAAATTAAATGACAATGAAGCTTACTTAATTGAAAGTGTTCAATCAAAAAAAATCCAAATTACTATGGAATGTATAATGTAATTTGCATTTACGTATTTAAAACAAATATTGCTATAATTTTTATTAGATTTCCTAAACACTATTTTTATTTGAAATTCTTTTGTCTTTTTCTTTATTTTTAAAGCCCGTTTTTTGTTTATATTAGAAAATCTTTTATGAATTGTCTTAGGCCTATTTAATTAAATTGTAAAACTGAAAATCTGAAAGTAAAATCTTTTTTGAAGATTTTTCCCTAGACTATAAACAATTATAAAAAAGGCTGTTCAAATTAAATTTCATGAGTTTACTAAATCTGGGTTATATGTCATCCTTTGTTTACAGTCAGTATTTATCATAACATATTTAACGACTAGTTCTTTGTATATTTCATACGTCTAAACACGTATTACATTTAGCAATCATCGCAGTTTACCACGAAATTCATGAAAGTAGGTTACGCGAGTCTATTTCGGTGATAGACAGCGAAATGTTGAGTTTCAAAGATCATTCTTTAATTTCTTTTTGTAACTAGCTGTCCCGGCGAATTGCCATTCATTTGGGATTTTTTTCTAAATTTCCGAAATCTTGTTTTTATCATTGTGATTAATTGGGTGTACTTGTAGTAGTAAAACGTTATAATTATATTATTTATATCAAAAAAATGCCTAATTTCAATATTGAACAGATGTGTAGGTGTGTGTGTCTTAAAAAATGTACCTAGGATATATTTTGAGTTCATTATTCTAACAAATGGACTTATCTCATTTATAATCCAAACGAAACGGAAATGCAGGTCAAAACCGAATCTTTATATATACAAAAGAGGAAGGTTACTGACTGACTAAGAAACCAATAGATCAACGCATAGCCCAAACCGCTGGAATAAAAATCCTGAAATTTTGTTTGTAGGTTCTTTATATAACATAACTCAGCACTAAGAAAGAAATTTTGGAAATTATATCCCTAAGGGTAGGTAACATTAGTAGGTACGCGGCTATTGATCATAAATAATTCACCAGTTTGCAAATCAATGACGTGGACATTTTGTGGTCAGGTCAATCTCTTCATTAACAGCTTCCATAGTAATTGGGTAACTGGATAAGCTTTGTTCGATATTTTCTTTTTGGTAATTTTTCTAAAAACTAAGATCTGATTATCGCCTCTGATGAATACTGAATACCAAAATTTACGAAATTCGCTAGAAGCGTTTAAAAGATTCAGATTATATATATACATTATCTGCTTGTTCAAAGTTGATATTGTAATTTCAGCCCCATAGTGATAATAATACCTACAACGGTAAAATTGCACACACTATAATTTTTACCATTTAACCTGGGTATATAATCTGTTTCTATTTTAGACACATTACGTTAAAGAGGGCAGTCTTTCTTGGGTTTCATGACGTCACTTTGGCAGTAACTCGAACATTCGTAGACGCAAATCCAAGTGTATGAGTATGTATATGAGTAACAACAATTCAATATCCAAATGAGCACAAGACCCTTTTCAGAGCATATAATTTTTTTCTAAAGTATAAAATTACAACGCAACGGAAAAACAAACACCAACAATAACATCTGTAGACTATTACATAAATGAACTTACTGTAATGCTATAATATTATTTTTAGCTTCTAAAAAACACTTCACTAAAGCCACAAAGGTTGTTAATAGTCACGTAAAGGTCACAAGTAGGTATAATTTTTTTATATTCCAACACCAGAGCGTCCGCGCGCACAGCTTCTGCTCTCACAGTGAAGGACTGAGTTTAGCCGCAGGTTGCGTAACATGCGGATATTATGAATGAACTAAAAAAAACATTGATATGGACGTAATGAAAGGAAAATGTATAATGGACGCATATGATCATCTAATCGTTGCGTCTCGATAAACTACAAATTGCCCAAAATAAAATTGTAAAAGTTCTTTTCCATTTTAATTATTTAACGCCGACACAAAAAAATACAAGAATACAAAATTATTTAAACAAATTTACCAATTTAAGATATGTGTTTTAATTCGTAAAATTCTATCTGGTGACATACACACACAGTTATCATTCACAACAAAATCGGAAACACATAATCGTACTACAAGAAGAGCCCATCACCTTGTTTTGTAAAAACCCAGAACAAATTACGGAAAAAAAGATATTAAATACGAAGGAGCACAAATTTACAATTCATTACCTATCATTAAGAAAATTAAGGACACAGAATTTTTAACTTTATTTAAAAAATATTAAAAATATCACATCTTGAAAGAAATTAAAAGTAAAAAAGTAAAAATTAGAATTAAAAATGAAATCTAATTCGTGTGAATAGTCCCCCAGTGTCATTTTTGTCGCCTACCTACAATATATTTTTTATAGTTATAAACGAGCTCTGAACTCTATACCTACTTTTTATAATTATGTTTATTTCTTATGTGAAGTGATTTGTAATCTTTGAGAAATAAATAATTCTAACCTTATTTGGTATAAATTGTTTTCTTTTCCTCTTGTGATTCATCTATTACAATGTATCCCACAATGTACTCCATGGACAGGTATCTAGGATATCTTGGCTACAATTCATGAGATGAACCAGCCTGCAATTGAGAGTAAATTTGCAATTGCGAGAAAATTGATGCACTGGACCTGCATCCTGAGTAGAGCAGATTTTTGTACCCAATAACTATCACCGTAATTGGTGCGATTGAGCTCTTTTTTTTGTTTACGTTCCACGTAAAGCAACAGAAACAATGATTTGTATATATTTGTCTTCATTTTAAGTTGCCTTTTTCAAGTTTATGTATGTATTTGTTTAAGTTATTGCAATAGGTCTAGCCGTTATAATAAAAGTAAAATCAATAAATTCATATATAATGTACCTACTGCGTCCGGTTTGTTTGTTTTTTTTTCAGATGGTGTACGAGAAGTCAAAGGGAAAATTATCTGTGATCTGTATTTCTTTTTGTTATGGACGGTAGTGTAGTAAATCTTTCCGGAACTCCCGTTCCTTTGGGATTCTACACATTCATCAATATTGACATTAAATGATTGACTAAATCCCACATACTAGTTTCCATTTGGCACCACTCGTAAATAGGAGTTCTAAAGTAAATTAAAAAAATACTCATGATAAACTGAAAAGTTCTATGACTGCTCCCAGTACGCAATCCTGGTCTCTTCAAGCTATAGTAGTCTCTATCAGGTTTCTCCACCCAAGCCTTACCATTTCAGTACTCGTTTTTCCATCTTTAGTATCTGCTTTAGTTACTCTGATTTGCCATTTTCCTTTGTACCTCCTGAAAATTATCCCAAGGAGGGTTACCAGTCAAAGTCCTAATGACTGCAGCTGGTAACCTCCATACCCATACGCAAATAAAGTTGGAAACGGGACAGAAAATTGAAGTTACTGATGTTGTGTTCCTTCCAGAATCATCCTGAAGCATCTTAATGTTGATAAGGACTGACCGTATTGCATGGGTGTAACATTTGCCTACTACTAAAATTAGCTAAGGTGCTAGCTAGGTATGATCAATGGCTTGCTGATTCTCCAGGCGTACCCTCGCATAGAAAAATCAATGTGAAATGACAGTGTTTGTGCTGACATGTTTCGTTAGTAACTGCGAGACCAGAGGTCCAATAATGCTGAAGCATCCACTATGTCGCCATGGTGTGGGTCGCCATGCTGCATTGTCTGCACTCGCAATGAGTATGGTGACCAGCACTCTTTGATTCTGTTTATGCTTGCCATCAAGCTAACTAGTGTCATTATATCAGAGACATGTATAAAAAAAAACAATCATAAGTATTTTAGTGTGAAATATTTTTTATTATTCTTTTTTTTTTAACTTTTACGTACAGTGTATGTTAGTTCCATCGTATTCTGTTCATCGCACTTATCTTATCGCTACACTGTTATCTCTTTAATACAATCGACATGAATTTAAACTGTTTTCGCATCATCGCTGCTTAATTTCAATAGAATTTTATGAAACATCCCTACGTCAGGACCATTGAAACTTCAGTCGGACATTAAGCTATTTCTACTAAACTTATATCTGACACATTCCGTCAATAAATGGTGTAAGTCTTTCACAACTCCACATTTCCCCACAATCAGGCGAAGCGGTTTTCTTCATCATATAATTAAACGTATTGCATGGGTTGTGTAAAGATCTGAGTCTACGGGCAACGACAATTAGTGGCTTATTTAGTCTACAGACTGTGAAATTTTGTTAAGTAAATCATTTGTTGTTTAAAATGATTGAAACCATTTACAATTCTAATATGTATTCTGCAGCTACCGAATAATATATACTAAGCAGATACTCGAGTTTGTTTAATATCTTGTCTATCTATGTCAATAACCGGATTTTAGAAACTAGTGTTCAGATCATTAAAATACTATACTAAACGGGATGGGATTTTTATATTTGCATTCAGGAAATTGAAATGCTACGAAATTGTTTGAAACCGATGATATTTATACGCACGCACACAATATTTTTGTTGGACAAAATATTTGAAACAATTGGCGTAAGAAATCTACTGGAAAAATACGATCGCTTAAATTCTTTATTTAAAGGATGCATGCGTCAAGATACATTAACTATAGTAGAGATATAATTAGCCACATTTTATAATATAAGGTGTTTACTTCAGATCTTTAAAAAAAAATGATAATTTTCATACAATCTTCTACGTCTTCGTTACTGTCTTTGTAGGTCTTCAACAAATATGTATATGAATATATGGACTATTTTGTTTTTACATATATACCAGACATATCCATTATTACAGATCGACACAAATAATGCAACAACATCACCCATGTTTTATTCCTCTAATCTATATAATATAAGACTGTTAACATTAAACCGAAATAATTGACGACGGCTGTGTCCATTTGCTGAACAAAAGAGCATAACATTTGCAAGTAATATTAGTACTTCATTTTCTTGGCACTGCTCCAGTTGATCTTTAATGTCTTGATAATTATCCATATCTATTTAGAACGAGTATTGTGTTTGCACCGAGCCTGAGCGGGTGTGCTTTGCAACCTAATACGCGGAGCTGCAATAAGCAGCAATCCAGGCGTAAAATGCCAACTTGTGACGTGTGCCAACAACCCGCTAACCAAATCTGTGGTGGCTGCAAGCTTGTTTACTACTGCTCCAGGCCTCATCAGAAACTGGGATGGCGCGAAGGACATAAATTCAAATGCTGTGCTTTCAAAATTGAATATTCAGATACCTTAGGACGTCATATGATCGCCACAAGAGATATTAAACAAGGAGAAATGATTCTAAAAGAAAAACCAGCTGTTATAGGTCCAAAGGTTGCTTGCACGACTGTCTGTTTATCATGTGGCAAATACTTGGATCCGAATGAATATCAAGATAATTTCGATTATTATAAATGTTCTAAGTGCAACTGGCCAATGTGCGGACCAGCATGTGAAAATGCTGAGGTTCACAAGCCAGAGTGTAAGGCCATGACTGACAGGAAATATAAATGTGATATAAAATACATTGGTTCCAATAAAGTTCAAGCTGCTTATTGTGTAATATCTCCCCTGAGGGTTTTATTAATGCGCTATTCAAACCCCCTTCAATTTGAAAATATTATGAATCTCGAATCTCATTTGGAGGACCGAATAAATACTCCTCTTTACATGGTTCTCAAAGCAAATTTAGTGACTTTTGTAGTTCAGGTTCTTGAATTACCATTCGACGAAGAAACTATATTGAAGGTTGCATCTATATTTGATACAAACTCATTTGATGTGCGCTCACCAGATGGAAGAAAAAGGTTACGAGCTATATACTTAACAGCTTCTATGATCGACCACAGTTGCAAACCTAACACGAAGCATGTGTATTTGGGTGATAATTTCCATTTAGCTATGATAGCAACAGTGCCAATAACTAAAGGAGAACTTATTACAGCAACATACTGTCAATCACTCTGGGGAACATTGGACAGGCGAAAGTTTTTAATGACGAATAAATTTTTTGCATGCGACTGTAACAGGTGCAAAGATCCAACAGAACTTGGCACAAATCTCGGCAACATATATTGTTCTGTATGTAATAATGCATTTAGTCAATGGCGTGGCGCAATGCTACATTCAACAGATCCATTGGATGAAAATGCACCTTGGAAATGTGAGAAATGTGAACATAGTATATTAGCCAAGCAAATGTTTTGGGGCAATAATGCGTTAAAACAAGATCTTTATAAGCTTAACAAGAGTAATCCAAAAGATTTTGAGGATTTTATTGACAAATATAGTCAAACATTACATCCTAGCAACCATTTAGTTGTACAGGCAAAATTGGCTTTGGTTCAGATATATGGGAATAAAAAAGGATATAGTTTGACAGGTACAGTCCTTTTTATAAATACAGGTGTGATTATGGCTTCAATTGCTTTCGGAAATAGTAAACATTACATTATAAAATAAGTTATGAAAGATCCTTAAAGTCATTAAACCTAATTTGAATTCAACAAATAATGATAATAAAGTCTGTATTTAAAAAAAATGAAATATTCTTTGACCAAATATTTTTTTTTGATTCCTATTAATTTTTTTGTAACAGTTTATTTTATTTGAAACTGCTGATAATGACAACGAAAACATGATTGTTTATTGAATTACTTTTTAAGTGTTCGAGTTACTTTACTTAAGAGAATTTTGACAATAAACGTTGTTTATACTTACTTTACAGAACTGCCCGAAAAACTTCTGAAGAGGAAAATTGACCTTTGCCACGAACTAATAGAGATAGCTGATAAATTAGAACCTGGAATGTCAAAATTTAGAGGAGAGTTATTACTGGATCTTCAAGCCGCAATGACGATACAAACAAAAAGAGAATTCGAAGCAGGAAAAATCACAAAAGCTGGGGCACAGGTAAGATAAAATTTTAGCTCATGTATATAACTACACTACACTTTGACTACACTGTTGGCCTAGTGGTTTCAGTGGTCACCACACCGCTTCCTACTGCGCCAAGTGTTGTGGGTTCAAATCCTACATGGGACAACACTTTGTGTGATCCATAAATTGTTGTTCTAAGTCTGCGTGTACTTTGTGTCCGTTTCTTGTATGTTTGTAATGATCCCTGTGACACAGGAATGTATATTCCTAATAAGGGAGTTGTCTTTTAAAAAGAAAGAAGAAAGAAAAAACTCATATGTATAATCGATATTGTCTTTATAAGAATATAAGTAAATACGGACGGTTACCCAAATTCATAATTATGCCATTATAACAGATTTCTCCTTAAACAGTAATATTTTCTAACACACACTTCAGATACAAAAAGGTGAAAATTGTTTAACATAAAATCTATTTATGGTAGGTAACTATCAGTGTTCTGTTAGCTATGTCTATAATGTTGTATGTAATTTGAATAAGATTCAATATTTACATACAANCCCACTGCTGGGCTCGGGTCTCCTCTCAGGAGAGGGTTAAGGCCATACGTCCCCACGCTGGCCAAGTGCGGGTTGGGGACTGGCAAGAATACGTTGTGGCTACGTAAATCTTGCCGTTGGATGTTTTTAAGCCGCCCGAAGGCCTCCAACTAAGCTTCACGACTGTTATCGTATGATAACAACTGGGACCGACTGCTTAACGTGACCTCCGAATCACGGAGACGCTCATGGTAATATGCCACCAGCGGTCACCCATCCAGGTACTGACCGCGCCATCGTTGCTTACCCTCGATGATTGTTTCTAATCACCGAGTGCAACTGGGCTATGAGCGCCACATATTTACATTATTTACATACAAACCTGACCTAATTCAAGTCTGCGTCCCAACCAATAGATATCGACTATTGCTGATAGCATTGACATATTTTTTTATTATTCATATTTCAAAATAACCTTCGAATTTATTTTCAAATAATCTTATTGAATCACTTATAGACATTGTACCTCATCCGATTCTCAGATGAAAGGTAACAGTACGGCAATTGTTTTTAATCGGGTATGGATACCTCCTCTCCCCTTTTCTCCACCTCACAAGCACCGCTTTTAAAACCATGACTTCAGCCTAGGTATTGAACCTATTTGCATGGTTTAAATTGTCGTAGGTTTTATTGTTCAGTACATTCTTGGCAAATTCTAAATAATACCCTTCCCCATTGTGGCACACTAATAGAATTCGTCTATCTCTCAACAGTTAAGCATTTTTTATCTCTCATTACATACGTTAATTGGAAATCTGCCAATATACTTGGTTTCTCTGCTGTACCTAGACCTATTTATACAGGTACTGAACCAATTTATGTAATAGTAAACTCATGTGAACTATAACAGCATCTGTGTTTATTCATATTTTATGAAGTTTCATGGTTTCTTGAATAATGAAATATGTGTTACAATTTTTATGTCTTTTTTATTTTTGTAAGAGTAAAATGTATATCAGGTCTGGTACTGGTTTGCTATAAATGTTTTATGGCGATCCTAACGTGTTTCTTTGTTATCTACTTACACAAATATTCTACTTCCTTAAGTCTGAAAGACGTAAGACAAAGGATAATAAAGTAGTACCTCATGACTACCTTTATTACAGTATCATTGAGTCACAACTATTTACCAGACGGGTAGGCAGAGACAATTGATCTGACAAATTTTTTTGAAGCAAGAGAGGTGTTTCCGGACCACCACATTCATCAATCACTGCATGCATGCTCGTCGGATACTGGTGCTTTTCACATTACTGTATCATAAGTGACAAAAATACACAAATTAAAATAAATTTGAATAAGGTAGAATCATTACTTAAAGAGTAAATTACAGAGTTAATCATTTAAATACAATTTGATCGGAATATTTTGATATTATTCTAGGATGAACTGATGGAAAGTTTGGTACTGTTACAAGAAGCAACGAACATACTGAGAGTGGAGCCACACATGAAAGATATTTTAGAAGTGAAAATACAAGAGCTGACGAGTCTTTTAGACGCAACGGAACCCGAAGGAAAACTAACATTATAATAGTCTAAATGTTAATAAGTGACGCTGCACGAAAATATAAAAAAGAAGAATATGATGAAGTAGTAGTCGTAAGTACTTAATAGTGCAGTGTATATTTATATTTTTTACCCGGACCATGTAATATCAGGTCTATTCACAGACTTTTCCGTGGGGAAGCCTCTTTAGCGGGCCTATCAGCCTCGCGTCATGAAATGTATGTATGGCCTGATCGTAATTTTACGACAAGGCCGCCTCATACCGCTGACTGTAGTAATTCATCTACCCGCAGAGGTCCACACTCTCTGGTAGGTTGTCACCCTGTCGACAGCTGGTGTCGTCGCCGACGCCGACTTCACCTATGCTGTATATTGGCCCTCTCTCGATCCCCTTCCACGGTCTCCTTCTGTACCTTTACAGATTCTTTAAAAGAGATCAGATATTAAAAGAATGTCCCTACCTCTAAGTACTGTAGCTAATGACGTCATGCTCTTATTAAATTATATTCAAATAAAGTTTTATCGTTAATATTGTCAACATTGTTGTTGAAGATTAAAGACGATATCAATTTGTTTGCTTTATTGCACTTTTATTTCGTAATAAAATAATATCTGCTTAACGTTGAATCCAAACGAAACAGAACAATGAAACGAATCAAAATCTATCCTCAGAATAGTCAAAAAATAACTAAGTAACCTATAAGTTAGAAAATACTAAAATACAAATATGTCTTGTCAATCAGCTAAGTGCTTGACTACATTGGGATATTGCAAAATGTACCATCGGTCTATTGTTTAAAATCATGCCTGTATCGCAACAGCTTTAAAAAAAAACTACACATATTTTTTGTTTATTGTTACAAGTTTATTATATAGATATCTTAGTGTTTCACATAAGTAATAGTTAGTTAGTATTTTTTTATTTTATTTACAATTGTTTTAGTTACAACAAATTCTTTCCTAGATCATAGATGAAACAGAATGTTATAGAATACATACCTGTATGTATTAAACTAGGTTCAGGTAATAAACGATGGCTGCGCTTTAACATACCTATATTTACGTAAGTAAGTAACTAATTGTAATCATTGTAAGAACAGTTTGTGTAAAAACAGTTTTTTTTATCAATTCAAATCTTGTATTTATTTTATATAACTATAACCTGCGCGTAATACATCAAAGTAAACTCATTCAAATTAAAACTGTTATATGCACCTTTCTTAAAACCGAATTAGTCTTAAAAGCCCCAATATTAATAACACGTGTATAGCAGCTATCAGAACATAGCCTTGGTCATAATATATCAATCGTTAACATTTCTTTATTAAATTCTGCAATTGATAGTATAATTACTCAATCTTAGATCAAGTCTAATTACCTAAAATGCTAAGGTATATGGCTACTATGAATATATTCAGAAGTGTTCAGTTTTCAAAGGAGTCACTTTTGTAGGCTTAGCTGTAACATCATCTGCTTTGATGGTGACCTCCACAGAATCCATGTTGATGTGTAGAATATTCTTGATGACACGTGAAAGTTTCCTGTTTTCCCGTGGTGAGTTTTCTATGACGAATATTTTGTCTGTATTCTTGTCAAATACTTCCTTCTTTCTTCTAGTGCACTGAAAGAAACATGTCTGCTTGAGAAAATATGATAAAATCGATGTCATTGTAAACTAATAATATGGGAATATTTTAATTTATCTATTCACCAGCTTCTTAAAAAAAATATTGCTCGTATAGTCTAGTTTGTCAGTTGGTAGGAATGCTGTATTTTATCAACGGGTTATATTTTTTATTGAATCCGTATTATTAAATATTATAGCAATAATTTCCCTAAGTAAAAAACTCTGATAAACGATCCCATTATCCTTGCTAATATTACAAATGCGAAAGGACTCCGTCTGTCTGTCGACCTTTCAGGCCAGAATTAAGGAACCCATTTATATAATATTTGGTACATAGATAGTAGAGCCTGAGAAAGGATATAGGCTACTTTTAATACAAATATAGGGTTGTAAGGTGTTGAAAGGGGGATGAAATGTTGGATTACTGCTACCCAAAGTCACTATTTCACACTGACGAAGTCGCGGGAACAGCAAGTAATTCAATAAATGGTGCTGCTAGTAGAATAAACTTTATTACATAAAAGTAATAAGGCATTCACAAGGGAGCAAACTGCGTAGGAAAACATCACTGCAAAAAAGAAGGGAAACTTAAAACAAACCCAATACCAACCAGTCTAGCCAGAGTGGTATAGCAGGCTAAACCCCCTTTCTAATAAGAGGTTTACGTTATGATTACGATTATTTTGTCACACGATCATAATTATGCCCATAATATAAGATGCAGCGGACTGTATTTAATTGGCATTTACTCGCTCAATGAAATCCTAACTGTATTCGGTGGTGACTTAAGGACGAGTGTAAAGCTTCTCGTCCTTTTTATAATCTCGTGGCGGTTCGGGTTGACCCACTGCTCGCCCCCTCCTCCTCTCGTTCCACTGCTCGCCGCATCGCCATTTCACCGCGAGCGCCGATCATTAGCTTGTAAATATTGTAACAGGGCTTAATTATAATAGTGTGACAAAAAATAATAAAATCTTATAAAAAATGATTATGAAATAATTGAGAAAATCTGTAAACCAACCACAGGGCGCACGCAGCACCAACTTCCAAACCGAAACCAGGCAACACCGCGGGTTCTGTCCATTGCTTTCTTGAACCTCATGTTAGTAAATCCATAAATAAGTGGATTTATAGAGCTGTTTAAATACATCATGCAGTTTGCCACAAACCACATTATGTTGAAGCTACCATCTACCTGTAAAAAGAGTATTTATTATTTTATAAAAAATAATTGATTTGATGACTTGATGATTTAAGTAGATCTGACTTATCGAATAACACCCATCAAAAACTGTTTTCCTCGGCTTCACTCTTTTATTTTTTTTAATAATACTGTACAGTTCAATAATTTGTTTGGTTGAACGTGATAAAGCGTAATACTACTGGGCGCGTTTTAAAAACTCTTTTCGTATCTCTTTTCGTAGATAGCCCAGTTATCGAGAAAGTCTTTAGCGTAGATACCGTCACACTATGACCAAAAGGAGCGTAGTATCAGTTAAAAATATTGCAAAAATGGGGGAACATTGTTCTTTTACGCTGCGTTAACGGTTCAAGTTTCCCAAAAACTAGGTACGAAAGAATTGTTAGCCTTTTAAACTTAAAAACAAAGTCCACGACACTATAAACTTTTTGTTCTTAACGCTTTGTTCACGCTGTTAAAACATCAAGCTACGGGAAATATGATTTTAGATCTTTATTTCCTAACTAACTGACCCACGTAGGCTGTAGGAGACGCAAATGAGGTTGCTCATTTGCGTCTCCTACAGCCTGTATTAATTTCCCCCCGTTTTAGGAGCATTCTTCATTTATGCTCCGCTTTAATTAGTCTCAGTGTGATGATATATATATCTGTAGCCTTCCTCGATACATTGGCAATCTAATACAGAAATATTTTTTTAAATCAGACCAGTAAGTTCCTGGGACTAGCGCGTTCAAGCAAACAAACAAACTCTTCAGCTTTATATAATAGTTAAGATAATAATTCACAATTCAATTACTGAGAAACAAATAATCATAATCTTAAAAAGTGTACAGAGATATAATTAATTACTACATATAACATAAAATAAAATCACGAAAGTACATAACACAAAACAGGCAACCATTAAATGACTTAAGATAAACATGTCACAGCTCCAACGTTCACTTGGAGAGGCGAACGAGATTGTGTCGGACAACTAGTTTATATAAATAATAATGATATATATTATCCTTAAAAATATTTGCCATTGCCATTGGCTTCAATCGACAATAGCAATATTTTGTTATACACCTACCGAATTAATTTCAGGATCCAAATTATTTTTCCAGTAGATTAGAATTGTGTAAGGCACTCGACATACAACAGCCGCTACAAGAATAAACGCGGTAATTCTCATCGCTCGACTCCTGGCTTTGGCAATAGCTCGCCCTCCACCACGAGAGGACAGCTCGCGACTACTGCGTTCTAATTGCCACATTATTGCACCATACTGTAGAATTGAAGAAACTGTTATATTCGAGTCCCGGGTCAGACCAAATGTTAGTCTGAGTTTGGGTGTTTTGTATTTATAATATGTATGTAATTACAAAAAAAGTGTTTAAATATTTATACCAGATGTCTAGTACCCATAATACAAGCTCTGCTTAGTTTGGGAAGATGGCGTTGCGTGTTAGTTTTAATTTTATGGAAAAGTGTACAAACGAGTAGACGTATCGTGTAATGATAAGCGATTACCGCCGCCCATGGACACCCGCAACACCAGAAGCATCACGAGTGCGTTGCCGGCCTTTGGAGAATAGAGGGAAGAGATTGGTTGATTGTATGGCCCTACGGTATCCTCACTCACTCGGTGAAATGCAGAGCAGGCGTTATTATTCTTTATATTTTCTTGTGTGATAACCATCACGGCTTATCATCTCACTAGATTTCTAGCCAAGTCCTTATAAACATACACGTTAGCCAAATTATTTATAATTGTTAGCCAATAGTATAAGACAGAACTAAGTGGCATGCAATTGGAGAGACATATGTCCAGTAGTGGACTGCGATAGGCTGATGATGATGATGCTAAGAGAAAAAGAAGTTAGTGTTTAAAGAAAGAGAATCGACGCGGTTTACTTATAGCTTGGCTAAGGGAGCAGAGCCTAATGTTGAGGTTTATTTCCATACCGTTGGGTCCTTGAATCTATTACAACCACACAATATTCCATCATTGGGTCTTTTGCCAAGGCCATACGCATGTAAGGTTAGCCTTGTAAATCATGTCAGTCTCGGTGGCCTGTAGATTTAGCCTACTTCAATGTAATATAATTACTCATCCTAAGAGAGGAAGACATCAGACCACATATTCTATTAATTGTTAGTTTTAAAGTTCAAGTTTCCTCAAAGAATTTAAATAAAAAACCACTTACAGTAATAACCATAGCAGCAAGTGGGACCCACACCAACATAGTAAGTAAAAAGTGCCAATAAATACTTAACACTTGAACATCTTCTGCGCAAAATGTTTCTAGATAGTCCAACCATTGACGTTCCTGTAGATAAATATATTTAGAGAGCATAAATTATTCATTATGGCTTTCCTAAATACCAAATTGGGAGGTATCAATATTCATATAGCACTGATTTTAGTTTTGGTTGGTAACTGATATGGAATTATAGAACCAAAGTTCTAACGCAGTACATTGCTGGGCGCAACGCAAATGCTTTGTCAATTAGGTTAAAATACAACCAGAATCTAATTTAAAAAATATATCTAAACTCACTACATAAGTTCTCTTAACAATCCACGGTATCGATAAAGAAATTGATAGGAGCCACGACGCTATCACAAGTTTCGGAGCCACCTTCATAGTAATTTTGGCTTCTGTGGTTAAGGCGGCTGCAGCCAAGCGATCGTAGGATACCAACATGACTGCGCTTACACTAGCTAGTAAAAATGTAGCTGCAAGGAAAGACACATAAAGAAAACTATTACTCAGACCCAATTCGAATATCTTCATTAAGCATCATGGATCCTGATAAACTGGTTAATTGTTGTTCTGATTCAGTTGAAAAGTATCAAGAAAAACTTGATATCAATCATTACTTATTAAATGGAGGGGCTCATAGATCATTTGAACTCAGGGATTAGAAACAATCACCAAGGGTAGCAAAGACGGTGCGGTCAATGTGGGATGGGCGACCGCTGGCGGCATGATACCATGAACATCTCCGTAATTCTAAATAAGCAATCGGTTCCGGTTGTCATCGTAGGATAAAATTCGTGAATCTTAGTTGAAGGCGGCTTGAAAATACCCTACGTTAATATGACGTAGCTACAAAGCTGTCACTCGTACTCGGCCAGCGTGGGGACGTATGACCTTAACGCTCGCCTGAGGGGAGCCGAGCCCAACAGTGGGACCTCGTGATTGACTTCCAGCGAACGACAGACGGTCAAAGTAGTAATAATAGCTTTTTAAACGTTTGCGTAGTTTTATCTTAACGCATTTATGTACTTAAAAAAAAGAATAAGATATCATTACTAACACATACTACTTGGTTCCAAGAAATCAAAAGTTTGGAAAATATGTCTTGAATAATTTTTGTTTCAACTTATAGTTATCATTGAACACCAACAAAAATATTATTACAACTATTTTTTAGATTTAAAAGGACAAATAGTTTTTTAAATAATTAACATACCTTGCATAAATCCTTCAAATCGACACCCAAAGTTCTGCAGGATGAACTTTTGGTAGAAATCTCTAATGAGCATGAACCAAGGTGACAGAACTAGCATCAACAAGTCAGTAAATGCCAAGTTTCCTATCAAATAGTTACTAGGAGATCGAAGCCACTTGTTCTTAAACAAGATTATCAGTATTATGGAGTTCAGAAATATTCCCATAACTGCTATCGCGACCATAAGTGTAGATTTGATGGCCATTTCCGTGGGTGATCTTACATGCCATAGTGTATTCGGGAACTTATGTTCTGATAAGTCCCACTGTAAAAATATATATACTTTATTAACCAAGAGCTATGTTTAAACTTATATATTAAGCTTAAGCTTGAGGCGCTCATAGTCTAGTTGCACTCGGTGATTAGAAACAATCACCGAGAGTAAGCAACGACGGCACGGTCAGCACCTGGATGGGTGACCGCTAGTGGCATGTCACCATGAGCGTCTCTGTGATTCGGAAGTCACGTTAAGCAGTCGGTCCCGGTATTTATTATACGATAACAGTCGTGAAGCTCAGTTGGAGGCCTTCGGGCGGCTTAAAACCATCCAACGACAAGATACCGTACGTTGTGTATTCTTCCCAGTCCCCTACCCGTACTTGGCCAGCGTGGTTACGTATGGCCTTAACCCTCTCTTGAGAGGAGATCCGAGCCCAGCAGTGGGACATTATGGGTTGTTGATGATAATGATTGATGCTTAAGCTTGTTCGTAGTTTTGATTTATGATCACCTTCAACGTAACTCCCGATTTATTTTATTGTTTTATTTATTTGCAATTAGCAGTCCATATCCGATGCTCACAAGGTGTAAATTCCTAGTTTACTAGTAGTGCAAAAAACATTCAATAACGGTACTCACATCATCATAATCATTCAACGCCTCGGTTTTAGCAATTTTTACTTGTGTTTCATTGTAAACTGTGTAATCCATGTCCACGTAAATAATCACTTCATGGCTTTGATACGCAGTACTTAATTCTTAGCAGCTTGCTGCTGTAAGGCAAAATATTATACTATATAATATACTTTAAAAAATAACATTAAACAACTGACGAAGTGCAGGAAGTGCAGGCAAAAAACAAATAATTCTAAAATAGAAATAAAACACTATTAAATAATAAACAAATCCAATAAGAAATGTTAATACAAAACAATTAAAATATGTCCGTAATAAAATATTCAGTTATCACAAAAACAGAACAAAAAAGTAACAATATTTATACATAAACATCACAAACATGAAATCAAAATATCTAAAGAAGAGAAATGGCGAGGAATGATGAACATCACACGCACACTAATAGACACAGGACAACAGAAAAACTATCAGAATTTGCCCCAAATTGTTAACATGGAGTCAGTCGAAGCACTACAATTTAGAAGAAAAACACCAAAGAAAAAATAAATCTTGAACAAAAATTTTCTACCAATCAATACACAGCAATCTCCAATATCCATGCACTGAATGACGGGAGTCGATAAAAACACTTCAGATATCTATGGTTTTAGGTAGTCCATTGGCATGAAAGCTTTTTTATCTAGAAGATGATTGATAGCGTCCAAATGAAGCGTGCAGCAAGGCTGGGGAAATAATTTTGTTCATCGATTGAATTGTTATCAGACTACCGGATAATAGAGTGTCGCATTGTTGTAACAATATGTGAACACAAAGAAATACAAATGAGATACACAACATTATAAATTCGTTGGTAAGGTGGATAATTTATCTTTTTTGCATTTTCACAAAGGTTAACACATCCACAATTTGCTCTATCTTCGGGATTTTTTCTTATATTTGTTTTTTATTAAATTAATAGAGAATTTTAAGCAATTTTGAACGAACTGAACTAGTTTTGAACTGAATTGTTTGAGCTGTTTTCGTTTCTTTTTCATTATTGATATTGCCGATATTGGTCATCTAATTTTAAATGTACCAGGACTACAAACATTGGGGTTTCACATAACCACGACGGCGTCGCAAAAGCACCCGTGCTTGATGAATCCCTAACCTAATATATCAATCCATATACTTAAGAAATACCCCTTGTTCTAGCAAGTGACTACCAATCAAGACATCCCGGGTACTCGATTCCCAGGTCAGACTGCTGTTGCGTTTTTCTTCTAAGAAATTCTTAACATCCCGGAGTATGGAATATGGCGTTGTTGCCCGCCCGTGCGAGGCACGTTTAGCTGTCGGTCCCGGTTGTCATGAACACCTATAGTAATTGTTATTGGAAAATAAGTGCCCTCAAATATACTGAACAACCTTCGAACTCAATTCTCTCTAAGAGTTGTGGACAGCCGATGCCAGTCGCTCCGTGGAAAAACTGATCTAAAAAATGACCCTATATTTTTTTCTTATGATGCAGTCTACAGGAGTGGGTCATGATTATATAATTAACAACAAGAAGCAAAAACTTTAAAAGTATTATCGCAACAGCCTGTATGTAGACTGTACCAAAAAGTTCAAAAATATTGCCTTTGTGTAATATGAAGTTTGTGTATTCTTGTTTAGATTCTTTTATTTTTTTAGTCATAATATCACTGTATGGTTTTAATATATAATATACTAGCTGAACAGGAAGACGTTGTTTTGGCTTAAAACTAAAAAATAAAAATCGGTACAGCCATTTCAGATGAGGTAAAAACACCGCAACACGAGAATTTTATATATACGACTAGTTGAGTCCCGCGGTGTAACCTGCGGTACAACAACAACCGCAGTACAACACTGCTGAAGTTCATGACATGATCAAATGCATAGTTTTCGATTCCAAAAAGGCCATACAGACAAACATTAATTATTATATAAAATATATAGATATAATATAATAATGATATGGAATAAGTTTACATTACAGTGACATCGTGCCATCTATCGCTAAGGAGATGAACTTGATTTTTGTTTAGTCTCCATGTGCCCTACTGCGCTCGCTTGCTTTAGTTCTTACACTTGTAACTAGGTGGCGCTGTAGTCATTAATTTAGAACCTATCACAAAAAACTTTTTCAACAAAAATGACCGATATACAAGCGGACTGAGTTACTTTCGATTTTATAATACTAGTATGGATATGGATTTTCAGTTGGCTCACTAAACATATAGTAATAACCTATGTCGATGCATGGGGACAACAGTTTTTCAACACCAAAGTTACCTGAGTGTATCTGTACCTAATTATAAGTTTGTACAGATTCCTCTGTCGATGTATGGGGACAACAGTTTTTCAACACCAAAGTTACCTGAGTGTATCTGTACTTAATTATAAGTTTGTACAGATTCCTCGGTACGCAGGTCCGACCTGTACTAGTCTGTTTTTTTTATATCTACAGATTACATATCTGGATTTTGGCCCATAAGTCAACCACGATATTTATTATCATCTGTTTCCGTCTCAATTTTACATGAACTAACTCACGTAACTTCGTATCTTTTCATTCTTGCTCCTATTGGTCTAAGCTTGATGTTAACTATCCTATCTTAGGCACGTCAGCAAAATAAACGTTAAAAAAACTTAAAAAAAACGGTTAGATTTTTTCGTAGTTCATTATAAGCTACTATATGAAACGAGAATCATATACAATAGATAGGCGCAGTACGTTTGATTTTCCATTCGACTCTATCATTCGTTATTTTACAGTATACTTTCTTCCTTTCGTGTCATCTCTAACACAGTCTATCTACCTTTTCTTTGATCTTCCCCTTCTCTTGTAATCTTGAACTTCCATACTTACCTAACACTTTCCTCTAAGTAATATTATTCAGTCTAGAAATTTGTTTGACTAAAAATATATACACACAACTTGCTTAAGATGCGATCTAACATCAAAAGCTACTTACAATAGAGCATATTCACACGCAAGCTTGCCCTCTCATGACCGATTTATTCGGTAAGTGTATTTTAATACAGTCACAAAATATTCATTGTTTTAAAATTCACATGGTATTTCGAAAATGCGATTTTGATGTGTGGCATTGAGATTACAGAGATAGGTGTGAATGTCACTAATGTTCATTTTATCTTTGTTGGGATAATTTTATACAAGAAACAACTTAATGATATAAACGTGTGTAAACTTGGTAAATAATATCTTTTGGTATTTGTCGTCTACCTTATCTTTGCTTTCTGTGTCATTAGGATGATGTAGGCAGTCCCCGATTTACTTTCAAACAAATTTCAATAATTTTAAACTATTCTTTATAAGATGTTTACATCGACCTATATTTGTTTGTTAAATTATTAAGACAACTCCCTGGAATATACATCCTGTGGGGATAAGCATACATGAAGTAGACACAGAGAACACCTAGACTCAGAACCTTAGTTTGTGGATCACACAGTGTTGTCCCTTGTGGGATTCGAACCTTAAACCACTAGGCCAACCGCGCAGTCATTCATCAGTCATCTAGGGCAATATGTTAAGAGTTCCCTAGATTTTAAAACTGACTGTACACAATTCCTTTTGCGCTTCCTACTTTTAAGAGGACGGCGGGGCATTCTTTATTTTACCCCACTCTTACCCTTTTCGGTGCAATTTACCTTTCCTCCTTTTTTGTGTGTATTAACGACATAAGAAGCATTAGATACCACAATTACAGCTTAGTAGCCCCAACGATTTAGGTCCTCGATGATGAATCAGTTAGTCAGCTTTAAAGTTACTTATATTTAAAATTTGTCAATATACAAATAACACCAGCAACACATATTCAGTCGTGTAATATTTTTTTTCACAATAAAAACCACAAATTTTAACAAAAATAAAACTAGTTTCAGGAACTAGATGAAATTATAATTGGACCACACGGGATTTTCACCAGCTTTTAAATAAAAAATGAACATCAAAATCGGTTCACCCAGTCTAAAGTTACGAGGAAACAAATATAAAAAAGTACAGTCGAATTGATAATCCTCTTCTATTTTGAAGTCGGTTGAAAAGTAGAAAAACAATGTAATGTAATTTTAAACTAGTCAAGTAATTTAAAACTTATCTCCCGCTAAGAGACATCGTTTTATTCTCATTCACCCGCCATCCTATTTCAGTAATTACATCTGCCAATACTTACACGTCTACACCACGACAGTGAAGAAAACACAACGTACCGTCTATAATTTACGTCGCCATGTTAATACGACCACAATTGTGATGCACACAGAAAGTTTTCATAACAGGAGTTAATGAGTTATAAGATCTCTGGAAATATGAATACCAGACGATAACTACGCTTGTTTTATAAGTCTTTGTTTGAAAGTTGACAAATAATTAGTAGGTATCTATAAATGGGTTTTCTTATGTGAGCGAGCTTGTTTAAGGCGAGATTCACCAGTGCGTTATAAAGTTACAGATAGTCATATAAAATGTACCACACGTAAGAAATATGTATTGTTTACAGATATATATTGCTTATATATTTTATATATTATATGTTTATCCAAGCGCTGTGAAGCGAAATCTCTAGTTAGTTTGGCAGATAGTCAATTAGGGACTTTATCGGAAATCAAAATATACCAGCATATGTGTTGATAATTTGATTTTTATTTATATTTTTTTATAATTTCGTGACTTTGATCATTGATATGAATAGTTAAAATGTGAAGTAATTTCCATGACTTAGTATAGAGTTAGTGTTATAATTTTACCCAAAAATAATCGATCGTTTGTTAAGGATTTTTTCGTATGAAAGTTCAACTGGATGTCCTGGTTTCGTATAGATACCTAACAAATGCATGCAAATCATTCATTCCAATGTGCTGATATATATAGACAATATTGGTAAAATAAATATTTTTCCCTAAACGTATTGCAATATTTTAAAGTCTTAAGTCTTTAATGATCCAAACCAAGTAGTCTGCAACCACTTTTATAATACTTAAGCTAGCACAATCGCTTCTGGGGACAATATAATGGACTTATACGGTCATGCTCGTGTCACAGCAAGGTAAGCCATAATCCACTAACCTTTGGCTTGTTTGGTGTTCGATTGTACTCATGGCTTATTCTAAAAACCTTTCTTCCATGCCTTAAAAACACATTTTGCATTTACTTTCCAATATGGTAAATCTACATCTCTTTCGTCTAGTTAAACTCTATCGTATATTTTAAATTTTGAACATAATTTTGACCCCGATGCAAAAGGGGGTGTTATAAGTTTGACGTCGATGTCTATCAGCTCTCAAACAAATGGACCCGTTTCGATGCAGTTTTTTTCATTTGAAAACCAGTTTACTTGCGGTGGTTCTAAACCATGCTGGGTTAGTATCGGTACAACAGTGTAAGAGTATTAGCTGTTTTTCAAAATGCTGTAAGGCATTTTTGGCGTATGATTATTTGATTAAGTGCTCGTGTAGGTGAGTCATCTCTGTGGCGTCAAAAGGATCTCCATGCCCTCAAAAAAAAATTATCCCAATTTAAAGACTGGCAGCTTTCGTGATTCTTGGAATACAGTTATCACTTATTACCGGCTGCTGTTTGTCAGTTTATCATAAGATATAGAACTCTCAATTTATACATCATTATTACAGCAGAAATGTCATATACGCAGATGACAGAAAAAACACGTAAATACCTGATTGTTTTCTTTTTGGAGTGGATACCGTTGGCAAATGTAGTGTTGGACGCCCTCTGGCGGGATGGCGGGACGACTTACGTAAGAGGACTGGCAGCGACTGGGTGCAGAAAGCGCCAGACCAGGCTCAGTGCTGTTCCTAAGCAGAGGCCTATGTCCAGCAGTGGACTGCAATGTTCTGATAATGATAAACTTATCAGTTCCAGTTGTAACAATTAATAATCTCGTTATTTAACTATACTAATAAATATTATGATAAGTTCAATGTAAGCTTCACAACATATTGTAAAATTAAAAACAAGAATAAGACAATTACGCTTTCTATACATGTTTTTCTTTTCAAAATGGTTGATTTCTTGTGCAAAATTACTTTTAAGTTATCATGACAGAATTTGAAATTTGAGAATTGCAATCAAATCATAGAACATCACGTTCATTATTATTTAATTTGTCACTCCTCAACTCGCTTAGGCGAAAAAGCAAGTTGATTAGATTGAATCTAAGGATATACAGGACAAACACGCTATTTAGCATACACAAATATCCTTAGTTTCGTATGCTAAGTAGCATGTTTGTTCTACTTATATCAGAGACAATAAACTTAAATAAAAATACATTCAGAATAAGTCTGCGACAAAAACCGCAACTGTCGACAACAATTTCGTTCGAATGAGGTTGGCACACACATTTCAATCTTTTATACAATGTTTACTTAAAAATAGCCTTTACGTCGCTAAGATTAAGGTTTTAGAATGAAAGGTAATTTATCATGTAATAGAAATCGTGAGGATATGTAGATGCCTACCACTTGCTAGTGTTGGGACATAATCGTTGTTTAAGCTTATAATCGTGGTATATGATGGCATTAACTTAATTGTTTATTTTGAGGTAGGTATTTTTACTATGTTGTTTGAGATTAAAAAATAAATACAATTTTAGGATTCAGTTCACCCTCAGGGTTGTTGAGGTCTGATGCTAACCAGTCATTACGTGGAATAAAGGAGAGAAAAAATAATATTGTGGTAAACCCAATTGAACTATCTGCACGTTGATCTAGCAGTTGACGTATGCGACTGCCGACCAAGAGGTCTCAGTTCGAATCCCGAGGCAGGCCAAAAAGTGTTTTGAATCTTTCTGATGTGGAAATATTTAATAACAGATCGGCGTTTGGAAGTTGGAGTCTCAACCCCCTTGAGATCATGAGATCACTTAAAGCTGTCGATGCTGCGTCTGATCTCTCCCCGATCGTGTGGTTAACCATCCCATCGGATGATGAGAGTGAGGGAACAGAGAGTGCACCTGTGTTTGTGCACACACTTGCGCACTATAAATTCTTCTGCATAGTTGGCTGGTGTCCGTTGAGACTGGCCGCCATAATCGGCTAGAAGAACATCATCACCTGTACTTATAAGTATAACTTTTTGTTCGTACATTTTAACAAAACATTTTAGTAACCCACCTTGCAGCATAAAATAACACAAAAAATCAATATCTCTTTCAGAGGTTATCAAACCTTGAAAATTAATTTATTTCCATATTTTATTTCCTGTGAATCGTGAAATAACATAGGTTTAAAAAAGTCTATCTACATATAGAATATTTATAACTTTCGTCCAAATATATGCGTACATAACAACCTCGATTAGCTCTAAATCAATATAACACAAACCCATAGACCGCAGACGATGAATAAATCCGCAGACTGAATAAAATCTAATAAAGTCGTCAGATAAAAATTCACTGAGACATACGCTATGAGAAATTAAACGTAATGGTATGAAATGACGCGAGGAAGTCTGCGCTATTTAGATGAGACGATTCGATTCAGTTAGAATCGCCTGTGTAGTTTCAAAGGTGGAATTCTCTATACTTTGTAAAGTAATTGTAATATTTAAAACTGGCATTTTACTGTGGATAAATTAGATTGCAATCTCACTTCAGATAATAATTGTCAGTGGAATAGAACTAACACAATGCATTTTGTTTACCGATATTTGTCAAAAAGTATGTTTTCATTAAAAAAATTGTATCTAATATGTAAATTTAAAACTCAATCGTCCTTTCTTAAATAAAAATTTCATTGTATGTTGACGTCAAGCAAAATATACAATCAAAATACGATCATATTTTACTTTAGGATTTATTTTAGTACCTGGATCCATTGCAATTTAGGTGCAGTTGGATTGTTATTCCGATTTTTAGCAGTATTCCAGCGATAATAATTATAATGAGATGAACCAAGAGGTTTTCATCTATACAAAAGAAAAAAGAAAGTAAATAGGTAAGGCAATCACGATGAAAGAAAGAGTTTTATTCATTACTACCTGAGACTATCGGTATTACCCGCAGTACCCCGACAGCCGTAGATAACGCCAAGTGAACATAGTCTAAAAAAGTCGCCTAAGTAACGCCTTACATCAGCATAGCACACCAGCACACAGCACAACAGCTATCAGCCAGCAGAAGTTTTATTTATTTGTAAAGATTTCTGTAAAATTATTTTACAATTAATACTCACTTTAACTTTCCTTTTGGTGGCCAAATATACTCATATCGTGTCGCACTCGTGTCGTCACGTATAAGAAGAATCAGTCCTGCAAGGGAAGATCCCGCAGGATGTGTGATTTTGTGCTGTCTGTCTCATTAGATCTCTTCGGTCTGAGTATTGAGTATTCGAGTTATCAGTATTAGAATGAAATGTTTTTATAATGTGTTATAAGGCTGTGCTTAGCAAGTTCAGTACAAGTCAGCCAGTTTTAAGTTTTGGCGTTTATGGACACCAGCTTCTGGAGTCAGAAGTTTTTTGCCAGCTTTTATAGCCAAGGCCATGCACACAGTTTATATTTAGATTAAGAACATCAAAGGAATCCTTATAACGTACGCGAAGCAAAAACTTTGTACCACTTTTTATTGAGGGCCATAAAATTTGGCATAGTTAAAGTTTTTTTTTTTTTATGAAATAGGGGCAAACGAGCAGACGCCTAATGGTAAGCGATTACCGCCGCCCATGGACACCTGCAACATGTACGTTGCCGGCCTTCAGGAAATGGGGTGGGAGATGAGCGGGAGAATTTGGGGTATGGATCTCCGGTATCCTCACTCACTCGGTGAAACAGCACAGGCGGTGTTTCCGTTTTCCACACCGGTTTTTTGTGGGCGTGGTATTATTCCGGTCGAGCCGGCCCATTCATGCTCAGACAGTCGACACACCTGGACGACCAAGTTTTACTCGTTTTATATGATAAATTTATAAAAATGTATCCTAGCTATATCATGATTATGAAAATCGTTGCAGCCGTTTCCGAGATTTAGATTATATAAATGCAAAAATTGCTTCAGAAAACTAAAAAAAAAGAACATGATCGAATTTCGACCCCTAGGCGACCGTTAGTTGTATTATTTCTTTGCATTATTCACAAAAATTCCTCATATTATCCGTTTCTTCATTATCCCTCCAATCATCAATATTTTAACAGCCCACTGCTTGGATATAGGCTTCTTCTTAAAAGGGAGGTTGACAACTAAGGTATCCAACTATAAGGATTATATCACTATAAAGAGAAGCTATAGGAACTTGACACAAATTAATTTCTTTTTATTAGAGGTCTGAGGCTCGATTCCCGGGTCAAACTTATGTTTGTATGATCTGCAAAAATTTGTTTCGGGATTTTATGTATAAAGGCGTGTATTAACAAAAAATATGTATATATGTATTTATATCAGTTCTCTAGTACCCTCAATATAAGTTCTGCTGAGTTTGGTTACACTGGAGTGCGTTGTGTGTTAGATGTCCAATATATTTGTTTTCATTATTATATTCGAAGGTACTCCTACAATCATAAAAATATCTTTTTAATAATTGCCACAGTTTTGAGAAAAAATCAAATTTCGCAGAAAATCTTAAAGAGAAAGGAAAAAATTATTAACTTAAATTTAATTTCCACTTCATTAGCATTTCTTCCACCAGAACCGCTAGACGACTTGGTCGACGTGACCTTTCAACAGGGAGGTTCACCGACTGCACTCGAGATCTAAGACGGTATAATGTGTGCACCGCTTATCGTTTGGGGACATGCAGTCTGCGAATAGGAGCGACAGCAAAAAATAAGCGTTTTATTATTATTTTCCAAAATTTTCCCTATTAATAATATAAATAATTGAATATGTTAAAGGAGTTTTTAAAGTAAAATGTTAATATACTTATTGTGGAGGGAACGGGTCACATCTCCCTCCAACACAAAGAAAGGATTCTCCGAACAGGCAAGGTGATCATGCCTGGCGGGCCACTGGCCGACGGTTGATGTTGGGAAGTTGTATATTTGTTGATCGGTGCGAGAACCTCTATTGCGCGATGCAGGATTGGTAGCTTCTTCGTACACTACGTTACTCCGTAGTTCAGTGTGTCTTCGTTAGATGGCGTTGTCAAATGTTTTTGTTGCCGCTCTATTAGGAAGTCGCCACACTTATTCCTAATGAAAATCTCTTTAAACTGTTTTTTGTTTCTTGGCATGTTGATTCAAATGTAGAGTATCAATATAAATTTAGCGTTGGTCAAAATTTAATCATATTTTGATAATATACTCACTTGTAATATAATGAACATTTTAAAGTAAAAATATTTATTTACCATGGCCAATGTTGTCGTATCATTGTACACCTGCTTTTATTTATTTTTACAAATATTTTTTTAATCTACTGTAAGCAAACTTTAGTAATTTCTAACTTAAAATTCCTAGGTAAGCAAATTTTACTTACTACGGGACACGTTTTAAAATAAAAAAGATATTAGTTAGATGTGACTTTTTTGCTGATGCTACAAAGAGCAAATATTCGTTCACATTATCGGTGCATCGGGTACATTTGAAATATTCATATGTTAACTAGAAAGCATTAATGTTCAATAGAGCTTTTATCATACCATTTCACTTGGCCTTACGTGGCCAATTTGCAGAGTCATGATAACATTCATACGTGGGTATATTTATAAGGCAATTTGATTTTGTTGGACTATATTGTTCGGTAATGGCAGAGATTTTGATATTAGAAATGTATTTCGATTAGTACTAAGGGTTTATATTGTATTGATACAAGCATTATAAGTGTGGGATGATACTCAGTGTCTGTGTAGCTGAATGTTTTTCAAAGAGTAGTAAGTAGATAATGTTTTATTATTCTTGCATATTTATTTTACACCAAAACTACTCATGTTTTCGTTTACCCACAACTGATTTGCCAATCTAAACCTCACTCGGTACAAGTCGATAAAATGATTTCTTGAAACGATTTTTCTATAAAGACGGTCTCATAGAAAAACGGTACTTACTACGAGGTATAACCCTGATTGAACCGGTCAAACGAAAGCTCTTCCGAAGTAAAAAGAATTATACATTTCTCATAAATATTTGCATTCACAGTATTACATTTATAAAACACGAACCTGTTTTGAGGCCTGTAACAAAGGTGAGGTCTATATCTAGCAGTGGACTGCGATACACTGATGATGATCTCAACATTCTCTGATTAAGAACACCATGGGCATTCGCTCTGTACTTTTAATGCAATTATTTACACTTGCACTTACTATAGAGAGTCTTCAACATTACTCAAGAAATATTTACGCACCTTGCAACATACTTAATAGAAAATCAGATTCAATTCCAAATGAATTCACCACACAAGCAACACATTGTATGGCGCCCTTACTTAATAAATAAATTAACAGAATCAGCTTAGTCATTCGTTCGTATTCATTAATTAAGATCACACGAGGCTTAAACCAATCTTGAGAACAATTGGCTTCATACTTGAGTGTGTGGTGACAATGTGTTTGGTTTAATATAAGACAGCGAAAGAAATCGCGATTACTTTTCCACTAAATATTTTGTTGTAAATATGTATGTACAAAAGTGACTTTATTGATAAAACAAATTCTTGAATGAAAATTTTGTATGTGTTGTGTGTGTGGGTACAAGAATAAGTATCTAAGGTCTCGATTCAGTTTTGTCTTTAATCGTTTCTTCTCATCCCCGATATTGCAGGTTATTTTGTCATTTGTATACTTCCCGTTTGGTTTATTTTGAAGAAAAAAAATTGGTATGAAAAGAAATGAACAATACGACTTCAACAATTCGTCATAAGGTCGTTGCGTTGAAGTCGAGGATACTTTTATAATGTTAATTACCTTTTACTAGTTAAGGTAAGCTCAGTATAAGTAAAGCCACAATAATGTGCGATATAATGCGCCATTTTTAGTACAGATAGAACTCAATCGTGGTTTGCAAAGAGTCATTGATAAATCCAACTGGTATAGTTACACGAAAAAATAAAATAATTCCAGTGCTACCATTCGGATTTTATTATGAAATTAGAGTGGAATTACAAAAAATCTTGAACTCTACACTCAAAAAATGGCTATTTATTCACAAACTGAAGCTGTCTTGTAGTTCAATTGTTGTCTTTTAAAATAATTGTTTTAATTTTCACCTATGTTTACATGTGGTACTAATAGTAATGTTCATCATTATTTCACGGGTCAGTATGGCAATCCTTGTTGATATACCCTGGTGTAATTTTAAACTGATCTGTCCACAAATTGTTAGTCAACATGGTCCCACTACATTTAAGACAACAAGACGTGTATTACTCTTACTCAAAACTTTTGTATAGAATTTGTGGAAAGAAAGGAGATCCTCCCAACCCCCTCTTGAGGGTGGTTGTTAATGATAACACACTCATACTCAATTTCTTTTGTTTTCTTCAGACACTGTTTCAAATCATCTGAAGAATTGCTTATTCAGACTGCGATGATACTTTGTATGGTATAAAATCTATCAAACCCGACATAGAAAGTACAGAAAAAACTGATGTAGATTCTTTAAAAGATTTAGTCAAAAACTACAAATAGACATAAGTTGCAGTAATATTAAAAACAAAGTTCTCTAATAGCCTGTTTAGATATTGTATACAAATGGACAATGAACATCGCACTTGTTGTTTGTACATTCTTTAGTACTGTGCTTTGAAGAAACGATTTCAAGTTTGTACACCCAACTCACATTAGCCTATTCTCAAAACGCAGGCAATTTTAATAAGCTTTACTGAACTAATTTACTTGAAAGAATTAATAAGGTCTGAATTCTGAAGAACGCGTACGACATAGGTTAAGTAAGTATTTAAGCGTGCGTTCATTTTCTACCACTCCAGCTAAAATCCTTAGTACAATATCTAGACTGAAAATATATTTTGAAAGTAACAGAAGTAAACAAAACCACCCCCACCCTGCGAGACTCGGCAACAATGCTTAATAATGGTTTCGCGAATTTGGCAATACATTCATTAGGCCCTTTTGTTCTGATATATTTGAGGGTAGACAAAAATTATAACATACAGTGTATTGTGAGAGGCGACGCGGAATAAGTGCTGGATTTGTTTAGGGTCGGCACTTATGTGTTCTCTAAATATTTTTTAAGTTATACTTCTTTTGACGCGTTAGGGAAAAATGATCACCGTCACGAAAAACCGACACCCTGAAGTTAGCTATAGTCAACATTTTAGTTTTTCAAATTTTCATCTTGTTACGCCAAAGAAGTATAACTTCGAACGCGTGTACATTAGTACACACACACTTAAAACAGACAGAAGTATCTAGGAAATTTTAGTTTTCTGTTCTTTTTTCTAATTATTGTTTTTTTCTGTAATAAATATAGTATATAATCTTATAAATGTTTTTTTTTATTTGTTACTCTTTTACGCATTGAGTAGTCATGATAAAATAATGTTGTCATGATGAAACTTGAGATTGGTAGTGTTTTTCAACGACACAGAAGATAACATAGGATATCTTAAATATGTGACTGTCATTAATACTAGAGAAGGTGTTAACTTAGTGGCTGGTAAAAATACTGATAATGATTGCATGCTTTAGATTTCATCGGAAATATAAAACTGTTTAGCTTAATTAGCTTCTAAATACGAACATACTGGTAAAATATTACGCCATACATTGCTTTTAAATACTAAAATACTTGAATACATTATAGCTTTGACGAGTTTAAAAAAATATAACGATCTTGCGGCAATAAAAGACACGTTTCCATATTTTTAATATACAACCTATGTTTTTACTTCTTTTCATTCACATTCCTATAATAAATTAAATATTTTATGATGGACACAAATCAATATAAGGTTCTGACAACCCTAGCATACGTAGAGAAAGATTTAAATGCACCGAGGCGTCTCGCGGTAATGCTAAGAAAACACGGGCCTGTAGGGTACTCTCAATTCATTCACAAACAGATAAACAAAATTGTTCCTACTTTGCAACTCATACATACATTTGCCAAGAATAGTTAAATTTCAACACAAAGTATGAGATTTTTTTGAGTATTTTCTAATTTTATTTAGATACGAATTGAATTATCCGTTAATCGGTAAATATTTCTTTCTGGAAATCACTTAACCATTAGTACAGTGACTACTATTTTTGGTAGTTTTTTGTCATTTTTTTTTAGCACTTTCACTTATAGAATTTTTTTTAAACTGGTAATGAAATGATGATTGATTGATGATGTAGCGATGATTTGCGCAAGACGGCTGGCAGGAGCTGGATGCGAGAAGCCATAGATTGAACTAAGTGGCGTGAGGTTGGAGAGGCCTATGTCCAGCAGTGGACTGCGATACATCAAAACATGATGTTGATAATGAATGAAATAAGCAGATATTTAGACCCTTATAAAAGAATCCTGAATAGTTACTATGTACTGGCTATTTTGAGTAGATTACCCGAGCTCGTAACAATGGACTTCTTTGAAATAATTGACGCTAACCTGGTATAAGACAGCGCCATCTGGTATTAAGTAGAATTTAACGAAAACGCAGTTAAAAAATAGCATTAGACGTACTTAGAATGCAGATATATTCACTTACAAGAAAATATAACTACTAAATATAAGTATGTGCTATATATGTATATTTGTATAACATATTTACATTCAAGGATATATACAGGTCTCTAAATAAATTCATTAGCAAATGGGAAATTCTTCAAAACATAGTGTACTATTAACTACTACTAGCTTTTCAGAACAATTTCATCCATCTTATGCTTGTCTAAATATAAGATATTGCTTTGGGAAATAAGGCTACACATTTGTGTATTATTCATCTGACAGTCTATGTTCTCTCTTGAAACTCTTTAATACGGTTTACAAATAGCCAAAGAGTTTTCTATCTATCTAATAATTGTTTCGATTATTGCTTTTGCAATATGATATTATTTTCAGAGAAACGTAATTAAGCCTGTTGAAAAGAACCACTAAAATCATGTATTTATTTGATGAAAGGAGGTTCATAGAGTACAAAAATCATATCTATTTTCATATTTATAAGGAGCTTAATAGTTATTTAGCAAAAATAAAACTAAAAAATACGGCAATCCGGCATGTTATGTTGCACACCAATCAAGGCAAATGACATCACGTGTACGTAAAAGTCATTGTGATTCGATAAAATCGACGATCACTTTACTATTTTTAAATTTAAATCAGTTATAAGACAAAACTTATCCACACACTTTATTGTATGAGGTTTTGCTACTCGATAATAGATGACGCTACAAGTCAGTTTCTTAATACATCTATACCTGACGGAAGAATGAAGGGATAGGAATATATCATTGGGTATTATACTTTTAAAATATTATGAACTAATTTAAAGTATGAACGATGGTTATATCAAACATTAAATGTTTGTTGATTTTCATTTTAATGATTAGTTTTTCTATGAGTATTAAATAATATAAATCTTATTTAAATACTTAATTTTGAAACCAAAGGAATTATCTCGAAAAATTCGAAAAACTGCTTCAGGGTCTAGGGACCGTTAAGAGAGGGGTTAACTTTAGTTCCAGATTCAGGCGACACGGCACCACGACACACGGTTAATGAAACACTTGAGCTATATATCGGTCTTCAAATTTCAAATTAAGTAAAGAATTCTGATTGAGTCACCCGTCATTTCCATCTCTGATATTTAAAAAAAAGATTGAATTCAGAATATAATTTTTTTCTTTTCTTTTTAAAATTAGTGGCCTTAAAGTTGCATAAAGTACCTTCGACATAGATATATATAGAATAGTCTACCGCGAAATATGAGCTCCTCGAAACGAAGTTCTGAACCGGTTTTTTTTGCAGTTTCCTTAAAGTACCTAACACTCTTTCCGTTTGCATTGGTTTTTGAAGTTTTATCAAGGATCAAGTGAATTCTTTATGAATATATTTAGCCTGTTGACCTTAAGTATTTGTTCTAAGAATTTATAACATCTAATATTAGTTTAGATGTATTTATAACTACAATCCTGAATCCCGTTTAAATTCTATGAACTTATTGGAAGCCTACATACTTAAATTATTTCAAGAATATTTTTTTCCAGAACATTCTTAACCGACAACTTAATCACGTTAAACAACAAACCTCATTTGAACAAACAACATTTAAAAAAGGAACCCAAATGAGATACGTCCAATTAACAAGTCAAGATCCACAGATTAAAAAGAACAATAGAAAGACAATACTAACTTGACGTCTTATTAAAGGTTGATATGCGATATTGTGATTACTCATTGGAGTTATCGGTTTCTGAACGTATCGTGATGATCAGGATGTTAAAACAGCGTATCATGTATTTAACTGATTGGGTTAGCCGTTCGGAAATAGAATGGTACTGTGTTATCACTGCAGCGATTGTTTGTTTGTAAGCAAGCTTGAAATAAGGTGAAAAGTAGTTTGGAATATCGAAAGTTCCAAAAAAAAAAACAAATATATGTAGTTTGTATGTCGGTCATGATATCGTAAATCTATACAGCGATACGTAGGCCGCTCCTTAGCAAGGAGCTTTATGCGTACTATACCAGGTTCTCTATATCTCTAGTAATGTTGTCTTGTATGGTTGTAGACAGACAAAGTGGCACTCTGTATCACTTACCGTCACCACACTGGCGAAATATCTAAGGAAGTAAGCGGAAATGTCGTACCTCGAAAATTTAAAAAAATGATTTTTGGTATAATTTTGATTAGAATAAAAATCACCCAAGTGCGAGTCAGACTCGCGCAGGGAGGGTTCTGTACCATTATCTACACATTTCAAGCGTCTACCTGTTACCGTTTGCAATATCGAATAAAAACATACAAAAAATCACGTTTCTTGTATGTACCCTCTTAAGTAAATATTTTATTCTGTTTTTTAGTATTTGCTGTTATACAGCAACAGAAATACATTATTTCTAAAATTTCGATTGTCTGTCTATCGCCGTTCATGAGATACAGCCTGGTGACAGACGGACGGACAGCGAAGTCCTATTAATAGGGTCCCACTTTACCCTATGGGTACGGACTCGAAAACTGAATCGAATGGTTTGTGTCTAATAAGTCTCTTCCTAAACTTTACGTAATAACGAATAAAGAAATGTGTTTCAAATTTCAACTATCTACATTTTTTTTATCCACGATTATGATTTTTTTTAACATTTGGTGTAGATTTGGTCTTTCGATATACATTTCAGCTTTTTGCCGTCAGTATGTATGTATGTACCTATTCGATAAAGACTCACAGTAAAAACTCATTCTCCCTTTCTTTAGAAGTCGGTAAGAAAGTTTAGTGGGAGTAAAAAGAAAAGAAACCAACCAAGTGCAAATAGGACTCGCGCACCGAGGGCTCCGTACAAACCTGTAGCTTTATTATATCAGGTAACTAGATGGGCTTATAAATATCCTTATGCCTTTTGCATTTTTCCTTTATATGTGCCTTAAGGCTTCGTGCTAAATTTCAAGATTCTAAATTCATGGGAAGTACCCTGTAGGTTTTGATTCCCTTGCGAGTGTGGAAACTAAGCAGCATAAAGAGGTTATATCTTTTGATTACGTTGGCTTGGAAGTTTTAGGTTTTTACAGCTACAAAGGAAAGTAGACCTGATTATTTGATATGTTTTCAGCTTGATACCTCCACACGTTCCTGGCATAAAAGGCCCTGACAGACACATGAACAACAAAGTCATTCCATAAGGGTGCCGTTTTTACCTTTTTTGCTGTACGGAACCCTAAAAATAATTAAATACGGTTGAACTTCGACCACCATACAATAAAATAAAATTCGTTGTACAACCGTTACTACATTTTACATGGAGGAAAACATCAAATTAATTACCATGTTCAAATAATCATCTCCAGTGTTTATTAATTTGTTGACTCAGGAACTGAAACATTGTTATTTGAGTAAAAGACACATCCATTATTATAATTAATAATACCCAATAATTGCGAACTGGAAATCTCGTAATTTGATCATAATTCTTCGGTTTAAACTTGTCGATTTTAACTGGTTCAAAGTTCATAGTTTTCGTAAAAAAGGTTTGAAAGCAATTGTTTTACGTATAAATTAACATATCGTAACTTATCATATATGTATCATTGCCCATCCCTCAATCCTATTAATGTTATAAAAGCAAAAGTATGTAAATATAGATGGATGTCTGTTACTCTTTCACGTAAAAAGTTATGCATGAATTTTACAAACTAAACTACAAAAATAAAGCTTGTACATCAGAATAACACATAGGTTACTATTTGCCGCGATAACCGACATGTACGAGGGCGGAGCCGCAGGGAACGGTTAGTAAAGAATATTATAAAAAAATTTTTGGTTGTGTGTTTGAATAATTTTTAAGATGAGTTTGGACTTTTCATTGACATTAATTAATCAAAGTTGATCGATTAGTTAATAAAATTTGCTTCGTTATTTTGTTTTTTAAATGATTTGGCTGGTAGACACTAACTTATAGAGAAGAAACTAAATCAACCAAGACGTAAAGTATATGCTTATATGTGTAGGAATACTCCTATTTTTCAAATCGGTGCTTGTAAAATTTATTTCGCTCCATAATCACGTCAAAAATTAACTTGTAATAAAAACAGTTAAAAAGTTAAATCACTTATCTGAACACTACACAAAAACTTACACGTGGAAAGACACGTTGCTCGTCAGCAAAAACTATCGATTCACGAACGAGTTCTCGATTTAAAATCGAATAATGGACAGGATGTGGCCGTCGCGGCGAACGCACATGCATCTTGTAAACAAAATTAGTGACAAACTTCTATCTGATTCTTATTTCAAACGTGTTAAGGTTCATATTGTATTAGTTCCTATTAAACTAACAGTAAATTTAATTTAGTAAGGTCGCGTGCGTGCAAATCGATTACCGAAAGGATTAACGATTACTGTGGATTGGGGATCACGGGGTCAATCTGAAGATACCACCTGCGTACGCGTAGGAAGGGTAGTAAAGTAAGTAATATCGATGATTTAATATCTGGCCTTGGTTTCATTACGTTGATAAACTTACACGAAGCAATGGGTTTTGTTAAAAAATATTTTGTGTGTTTCATAGTGTGGTCACCATGCTGCATTGTTTGCATTCGCAATGAATATGGTGACCACTCTTGAATTCTGCTCATGTTTTCTATCAGGGAGAGCAGTGTCACTTTGGCAGGCCCGTCTATATATATCTATATAAAAAAAATTGGAGTGTTGTATCAAAATATCATTTTTTTACAATTTTTGTCAGTTTTTCGGTCTGTCTATCGGTTTATTCCGACTAATCTCTGGAACGGCTAGACCGATTTTGACGACATTGGCAGATAGCTGATGACATAAGGAGTAACTTAGACTTTTTTTAGACTAGAGACTTTTTTTAGGAAACACCGCTGGGGTCAACTAGTATTTATAAAAAAGAAAAAGCTTACTGCTGGTAAAATCCTCGAAATTACTTACTAACAAATAAAAAAAATTAACTCCTTTAAAATTATTTCACTGCAATTTATTTCTCCACAGATTATAAATATTCAAGCTAGCAAAATTCAGTTCTAACAAAGCCTTGTTCTCATAAAAATGTTCGATACTATTTATTACGTTCCAATATAAGTAAATAGCACGGTGTGAGCGCTATCTTAAGACCAATCGCGAGCTTCAGCTCTCGTTCAAGCAAAACATTACCCAAACTGAATCGTTCCCACGGCGTTCCCACATCACTCTTCTTCAAGTAACGTTCAAATTTCTATTTATACAAAATATCCTTTAAAACTAGCAGCGTAAAGTTCAAAATTGTTTAGCTTAAATGTTCATAAAGTACACGTTAAACATAACTGTGTTTATTTTAAAATTCTAATTTTCTTTTTACAGTTTTGTAAAATTAAACTTTATAGTTATGTATTTAAGGTAGGTTTTTATAAGTGTGCAAAGTGGCAGTTAAGTTGGTTTCGGCATGGCTAATAAACGATACAGTATTCAAATATTTCGTGAATCATGCGCATCCGTGTGTATAATTACATTTTTAGATCAATTCTAATTCCAGGGGTTCTTAATATTGTTATTAGACATTTATTATTAGTTTTGATCACTACAAAGTATTTCGTTTTTAAATAAGTTTGACAATTAAGTTTATGAATATATAAAACTTTATTAACTGTACTAGCATGATTTCGAAATATTTCTTTATGCATACTAGCTTTTGCTCGCGGCTCCACCCGCGTCTGTATTGATTATCGCGGTAAATAGAAGCCTCTGACCTTCCTCGAGATTTTAAGTATCTTCATGCTTAATTTAATCGAAATCGGTGCAGTAGTTTAGCCGTGACAGACACAGTTCCATATTTATAATGTTAGCATGAATTGTTTAGTAAATATACTTTGTTATGAAAGTAGAACTATACATTAGTAAGAGTACAATAATAGTATTGTACTCATACTAATGTTTCATTGTAGTAATAGTTATTAATATTAGGAAATATGTCTGCTATAGATCCTAGATCAATAAATAAGCTACTAACTTCATCATAGTAAAACTATTCAAATTAAAGATATCAACACATAAACGTCGATACCGCGATTCAGATATGAAAGATATAAAAATGTTGACTACCCCTGATAATAGCAGAGTCAGTACCGGTGCTAGTGTATTGCAGTAGCTCATCGCCGTCACGCTCCTGATCTGTGACCTCTAAATGAGACATCTGCTTATAGCGGTATAACTGTCTTACTTACAATGATCATCATTTTTGTAAAGTCAAATCAAAATTTTTTTTTTTTTTTAATCTGCCAAAATGACTCTGCCCTGCCTGATGGAAAGCATGAGAAGAATCCAATAGTGGTGGTCACCATCCTCAATGCGAAAAAGAACAATGCAGCATGGTGACCCACACTATGGCGACCTGGGGGGAAGGGGGATGGTGAGGGGAATAGGGGGCGTTGGATCGGGGTATGGGCCTCCGGTATCCTCACTCACTCGCTGAAACACAGCGTAAGCGCTGTTTCACACCGGTTTTTTGTGAGGCCGTGGTATCACTCCGGTCGAGCCGGCCCATTCATGCCGAAGCGTGGCCCTCCCACGGCAAGATTATATTGTGTTGTATTATTATAAGATAAATTGGAAAATTGTTGGTGATCTGGTTGCAATTGCTGGCCTCAGAAAATTAAAGGTTGGATTATACTTACAATAGCTTTGCGCGCGACTCCGTCCACGTGTATATCAGTTATTGCGGTAGCTTATGTCCTTCCTCAAGATTCAAAGTATCTTCATGCCAGATTTTATTAAAATCGGTGCAGCGCTATAGCCGTAAAAGCGTAACACACAGACAAGTAATTGTTTTCAAAGTAATATTAATAAAAGTAATAAATAAATATGATAATAATAATGTGGATACATATTAACACTAACGTTTCATCATCATCATCATCATCATCATTATCATCAACAGTCTTAACTAGCACACTGCTGGACATATATANGGGGCCAACGATTAGACATTTTACCTGGTGGTAAGCGATTCCCGCAGCCCATGGACACCTGTTACACATTCCCTGTCACAAGTACGTCGCCGGCCTTTGTAGGGCTGCTTTCATGTCTAGTTTGAGCTCTAAGTCTCTTCTAATATCGACGGGCAGAATAGAGTTAGAGACACGTCGTATTCTTAATCCATCAGGACTCGGATTTCTCACAACCCCTTTTGTTGCAATTCATGGCAATGATTTTGTAACAAGGTTCAAAATTATGCAGCAAGAAGTACGGGTATCATATGCTATTTGATTGGACTTGAGGAAGGAGGCTTGAATGAGCTAGAGTTAGTTGTCGTCAGATACCCAACTGACAACCAACTATATCTCATTGGTGGAACTGTCAAATGTAACTCATTATTTGTTATTATGATAAGGTTCGGTCATTTCTCAATTTCGAAGGGAAATTATTGATATAATATTCCCATAGCTCCACTCGCTTGAATACCGGTTATCGCAGTAAAAAGTAGCCTATGTACTTCCTCAAAAATTAAAGTTTAAATGACAAATTTCGTTGAGATCGGTGAAACCGTAACAGACAAACAGACAATCAGACAGACAGAGTTACTTTGGAATTTATTATGTAACTGTCTGACCCTCGCGGTTTACCCCGCGGTTATTATTGTAACCGCGAGTAACTCTGCGGGACGAAGCAAGTAGCCTTAGTTAATCCTTATAACGTTAGCTATCTGCCAGTGAAAGTCCTGTCAAAATCGGTCCAGCCATTTAAGAGATAAGCAGACAAACGGGCAGACAAAAATTTATAAAATGAAATATTGGTACCGTGTAAACATACATATGCATTTAATAAAAAGTTGTTATTTTAATACTACAAACAAACACAAAATTCTATTAATTTGTATAGAAGTATGTACATAATAAATTTATTGATTATTAGTATAATAAAGTAAATATAGTATTAATTCAAAATTTGCATTTAAAACAGTTCGATTGTTCTTGTACAATAAGTTCGTGAGTAGAACATATAAATTGATATACTCATATATAACCACTTCATTTAATATTCCATGCCCACTCCTTATCGAAATATCAAAGAAACATAGTATTTGAACCAGATTAATATACCACCAACCAACAAATTTAACTAGGACTGTATCACCTGATACGTTTTCAAAGAATTATTCCAAGACGTGATCAGAATAAAGGGTCAGTCTACATTGGTGTTTGGTTTTATCGATGTGTGTTACATTCTCTCATACATATGAGTTTATCTTGTGTGTGTTAATTATTGTCATTGAGGGGGCGTGGTCAATGACTAGGTATGGGCTATCGGCCCTTTATGATTGAATCGAGTCGTGATATGTTGCAGGCATGTGGAGAATAATAAAATAACAAGAAATATAAATATTTTTTTGAGAGACGCTCATAGCCCAGTTGCACTCGGTGATTAGAAACAATCATCGAGGGTAAGCAACGATGGCGCGGTCAGTACCTGGATGGGTGACCGCTGGTGGCATGTTACCATGAGCGTCTCCGTGATTCGGAGGTCACGTTAAGCAGTCGGTCCCGGTTGTTATCATACGATAACAGTCGTGAAGCTTAGTTGGAGGCCTTCGGGCGGCTTAAAAACATCCAACGGCAAGATTTACGTAGCCACAACGTATTCTTGCCAGTCCCCAACCCGCACTTGGCCAGCGTGGGGACGTATGGCCTTAACCCTCTCCACAGAGGAGACCCGAGCCCAGCAGTGGGACATTATGGGTTGTTGTTCTAAATATTTTTTTTACGTGATGGTATGAACGGCAACGGGCAACGAACGAATGATACCACCGAGTGAGTTAGGATACCGGAGGTCCATACACCAAGCATAGGGACGGCAACGCAATGGTGACGTCTCTGGTGTAGCAGGTATTTATGGACGGCGGTATTCACTCAGCATCAGGCGAAACGTCTACTTGTTTGCCCCCTATTTCATAAAAAAGTTAAATTAGCCTGGTTTTGTTGTCTTCCGTGGAAGTGTTGCCTTGAATTGGCGTAACCGATGTTTATCACTGACATATTTTGACACCTGAGATATTCTAGTGACCTATGTTTAATTTGTGCCATTAACAAGGCATCTAACACTGGACTTTTATATTTTCTATCCGACTATGGCAAAACCAAAAGAAGGGCAAACATTTTAACAGGTTTTGTATGTTCCATCATAGCGCCTAAACTACTGAACTATTTTTGATAGATGTGGTGTGAATGATTCGTAATAGTGACAAAAATTTTATCTAAGGCTTTAACGTGGTTGAGTTACTGAAACTTTTTATTCTTTTAACATACAACTGATTGTAAGACAAGAGATTCTGCGAATCCTAATTAATCTTGAGACCCCTAGACGTTGTCACGCAGATGCTGAAGGGACATGGGAGAGTTGTCCCAATACTTGCATCGTTTAAGTGTCGGGTATGTATCTGCAAACCAACCCAAAAAAAAACTTTCCAGCACATTATTTTTGAGTGCCCCGTATACGGGGCGCAAAGGTTCGAAGCTGAAGAACTCCTTGGGGTACAGCTGATTGAGAATGAGGCACACTTCCTAATTAGTACCAGCAATACACGCGCTAAATTTCTGCAGTTCGCCGAAAGCATATTTCGTAAAGTAATAGACAAGAAAAAAAACTAAAAAACAGCATAAAAGTAAATCAATGGAAAACTAAAGACTCTTGTCATGCAAGAGAAGGACAGCATATAATAAAAAAAAAACTTGAGCCATCATCATCATCATCACCCTATTGTAGTCCATTACAGAACATAGGTTTGGCCTCTTGTTTCAATCCTTGACTTCTTGACTCATGACAATGATTTATTAATTTTTTAAGTAATTACTACAGAGCGCCTACGGGTTTCGCTGACTTTAAACGAGAATAACCTAAAAAAGGAGTATTGCTCACATCGCCCAGCAGTTTCACGAAATGTCCTATATTTATTATTGTCAGTAACCGATACATGCAATGATTTATAACAGCCCGGGCCCCTACACGACGGCTGACCGATTTAGATAAAATATTCTGTATATAAAACCACGTTAAACCATTCAACTTCAAAATCAAAATATCAACCTTCTTTCTCATAGAATACAGTTCAATTTGATAATAAAAATGACGTGGTATATTTTATGCAAAATGGTCTCCCTAAGAAATGCCGATACAACAAATAATATGTTGTGTAACTGATTTATATGAAGACTATCGAGGACGAATGCATTTTGATACTGTTTGCCTTGGAACCTGCCTACTTTGTATGCATCTAGTTCGGTTTTATTGATGCCTCTTTGGCAACCTATGCAACGTTTACTGCGTGTAGTCCCCATGGACTAACTATTTTGATACAATTAGTTGGTATATGATACAGAAGCATCTCAACTGGTAGCCATATTGTAGGTCACCATGCTGCATTGTTTCATTGTCTGCATTCGCAATGAATATGATGACCACTACTCTTGGATTATCCTCATGCATCACATCGAACAGAGTAGAGTTACAACAGGCACACAAATAGAAAAAAAAACCCAATAAATTGTGAATGTTACATATTGAATAAAATCACTTGTACTGTTCCTCAAAAGTTGACAGAAGTCTTAAAACAGTAAGTACAAATCACGTAAAAATTAAATTGTTTGTTGTGTTGTATAGTGACCTTTGAAATTCCAACAATTTACAATAAAACTTGAAAGTTCGACCTTATAAATAACTCAGAGTTTTTTATATGTAAATTGTTATGCATATTAACTAAGCAACAATGACAGCTCGACGGTCATCAGTAAATAGTGTACATATAAAAAAACAAGGAAGGCCAATACCAGTTAATATACGCAGTTTCTTTAAATTCACTGATAACAACTTTTCTTCTAACGTTCTACGAATACTTCTTATAGACAATTATATATCTACTACTATTTGCCCGCGGCTCCGCCCGCGTATATGTCGTTTATCGCGACAATTAGTAGCCTATGTGTTATTCTGATGTATGAGCTATATTACTGTAAAGTTTCATTCAAATCCGTTCAGTAGTTTTTGCGTAAAAGAGTAACAAAAATCCTCACAAACTTTCACATTTATAATATTATAGTATAGATATATAAATGAGCCTGCCAAAGTGATTTTACTAGGAATAGCGGTCACTAGACTCATTGAGGATACAGACAATTCAACACTGTCACATGGTGACCCACGCTATTGAAGCCTATTGAGCTGCTTCTGGTTCATTAGGCCTCCAATCTCGCACTCAACAACGAAACACGATAGCACTAGTGTTGTCATTTTAGGTGGTTCTACTGTGAGAAGGTAATACCGCTCTAGTCCAGCAAGTCCGTTCATGTTAAAATCATCATTAATCAGCTTTATTACCCGATGTGGCGACTTTGACATACAGTGCAATAGAAATATACTACAACGCTATCTACCGTAGATACACAGAACTACGGAATAATGTACTTCACGAAGAAACCACCAATCCTGCATCGTGCAATAGATGTTCTCGCACCGATTAGCATATATACAACATCCCATCATCAACCGTTGAGCAGTGGCCCGCCAGGCATGATAACCTCGCCTGGTCGGAGAATCCCCCTTTTGTTGGAGGCACCGTTCCTCTACACCCGATTATACTATGTATTTGCATAGTACTCTAATATGCTCATCATTAAAAAAGTGTAATACAAGACGAAATTCAAGTTGTCGGGCTCGAGGCTGGCACAACTAGGCCAGATAAGTACCTTTCAGAAGTGAAGAGTAAGTACAGCTCTGGGAAGCAGCATCGAGCGTTTACAGACACTAGCTAGTGGTATGTTCACTCTCTTATATTTCAGGATAACATCCCTTATGTAGCAGTATTTCTGTGGCATAAGTAGCAAATTAGTGCTGCATCAGGGCTAAATAACTCGTATCAATATACAACCAGGGTCTGAACGGTTCAAACCGGGTAGTTGGAAAATTGAATATGATGTGGTATATGCCGAGAGGTACATAGAATCTATACCGCGATCCTGACATACTGCTCGCGACTTTTCCACATTCATAGACACAAAAAAATCAGGATGCGATATAATACAATTGTCTTCAGAAATAGAAAAAAGTAAATAAGAGAAAACTCATACAGTCTTCATACAATACAATATAACTTCTAGTATAAAAGCCGTGTAAATGGCTCTTAGACCAATGCAGTTTATCTTCTAAAGACTACCTCGGTGGTGCAGTGGTAGTGTATTTTGCTGTGCTCGAGGTCTCAGGTTCGATTCCCAGGTCGGACCCAATGTTTGTATTAACAACAAATATTTGTTTACGAGTTTGTATATTCAATTCAATGTATAATATGTACTGAAAAAATGCTCTTGCATACTTTGGGACTAGATAGCGTTGTGTGTCACATGTACGAAATATTTATATTTATACTTATTATTATAGTTGATCCGACGAACTGCGTACCGCCATATTTACATATCTGTCTTCCCACAGGCAGTGTGCAATCACGGACAAAGGGAATTTCTTTGCCCCTTATCTTTTAATTTTTCTTGTATACAAACCTCAACAATAAGGAACACATAAAAAAATAATTAATAAAGTTATGCATACATTTTGGCGATTCATTTTTATTTCAATCGATTTGTTTTATTTAAACCACAATTAGCCAATTAACGTTCTTAACAGAAAAACACTATTCTATACAATTTGTAAAAACTACATCGTCCAATGTAGGTTTTAATTCATAAAATCTGCATTATATCTAAGGAACAAGTAGCTCGACTTTAAAAAATATTCCTTTCTAAGTCTAAAGTACATTCTATTAAAGCCTTTATGGTAGACTGTTTTAGAACTATAACGTATTTTAATTAACTATCAATTAAGTAAATGGGCCATTAAAGAATGTGTGAGTTTGCTATCGTTCGCCTAATGCTTTGCTTTAATTAAGACCGTTCGACTAGATTGTACTTACATTGCGTTGCAAGGATTTCTTATTTGCGTAATGTTATTTTATAATATTCCACGTGTAGAATAGAAAGCATGATTTATTTATAACCTTGACGCATTAAATAAGTTTACAGTGGTCACTGTGACAGCGTTTAACAGACTAGACTAGACAGTGTATAAACTCTACTTTCTTAATTTAAACTGATAGAAGCGTATTTTTATTAATATTCTCGTGTCTACAATTAAATTAAATATTTTTTTCATCAATCATAAAATTCAATTTAACTAAACTAACGAGGGTAAGCAACTACGGCGCGGTCAGTACTTGGATGGGTGACCGCTGGTGGCATGTTATTATGAGCGTCTCCGTGATTCGGAGGTCACGTTAAGCAGTCGGTCCCAGTTGTAATCATAGGATAACAGTCGTGAAGCTTAGTTGGAGGCCTTTGGGCGGCTTAAAAACAGCCAAAGACAAGATTACGTAGGCACAACGTTGTCTTGCCAGTCCCCAACCCGCACTTGGCCACCGTGAGGACGTATGGCCTTAACCCTCTCCTGAGAGGAAACCCGAGCCCAGCATTGAGACATTATGGGTTGTTGATTGATTGATGGATTGAAGCTTGTAACAGCAAATGTAATGTTCGATCTCTTTTACAGTTTCCAATTCCACGCAAAAAAATATCTACTAGCATTTGCCCCCAAACACTTACAGAAGTCCTCCTGGCATAGTAACCTCATTCATAGCGTCGATCAATGTAACTTTAAAATACCCATGTTCGTATTCAGTTGTCTGTAATCACATTTCAGCGTGGTGTTGAAAAGCCCTGACGTAATATACTACTTTTAACGCATCTCTTCGAATTTCACCCTGTTTCCTGTTAAAATTAGTAAAAGTATCTACTGGTACCCAAGTCATTGAAAACTTCAAGCAAGTGTGTGTGTCTAATGCACAGCAATTCTAAACACTACAATTTCCAAACCACAAAACTCACGCATCGAAAACAAAACTAATTTCACTTCGAGAGATACATCGGAAACTTGGTAATCGCCCACTAATCGATACACGGGTAGGTGTCTAGCGAATTATCGAATCGAATAGAATATATTAATACGTGAGAGCCGAGTTAGTTTGGAGATGTCTGCCGTTCTAAATCAGTGCAACAATGCGGCTCTGGGCTGCTCTGATTCGCTTGTAGGTGGACGTTCGATTAGTGTGGGTATGGAGTTTTAGAATTTTTCAATTCTCTAATTTTCTGTTGGTGCTATTTTATTATGTCAATATCAATGGTTTGTGATAGTTGAAAAATATTACTTACTTGAGGTGTTGTTAAAAACAGATTAATTTATATAGTAAAAACTCAATTTACCCAAGCAGAACTTGTATTATGGGTATTAGACAACTTATAAAACATTTACAAATATACTTTTTTTGTAAGTACATACAAAAAAATATAAAAGATAATGTGTCGTGTAAATAAAGTAAAAATATTTTTTATTATTTATATAATATTTAGAATACTATCCCGTGCTGCGGGAGACTTTACAAACATTTTGAAATTAATATAGGAACACCAATAATCTAAACAACTGTTTGTGCTTATGCACATCGTACTTATGCACAAATTTAACACAGTAGTCGAAAACAAAAGACTTTCTTTTTTGATAGACGTAGTTGTCACTGAACCAACTTATATTTTAAACAAAAATAAAATTAAGCTATCAGTCCGCAATATATTTCAAGTCATAATAGCAATGAGTTTATCAATAAACAACTGTCAGAAAACGTACACTTAGCGTCATGGCCACACAAATCCACCTCACAACGGAGACGCGCGGACAGTAGACATCACAAAGTCCGTTTGGATCGGCTTATCTCTCACTGCGCATTTCCCGCTCAGACCGCACCAAGTATGCATCGGCGTACATTGCATCGTATCTCATCTTAATATCTGTTTATGTGTTATTAGTGTGAGGACTTGTTTCAAATTAATGTTTCATTTATAGCTTTTGTATATCCAAATGGACTGTTAACCAGTTTAAAAACAGATAATTGTTTTGTATCTAAGAACTGACGTTTCTTTGACTAGATTTTCTATTGATGGGAATCTAACTTTTACTGATTTTGGAGCTAGTACGGTTCTAGATTGTGGTACAGATATATGTTTTTTTATGGAATAGGGGCAAACGACCAGACGCATTGCCTGATGGTAAGCGATTACAGCCGCCCATAGATACCCGCAACACCAGAGGCATCACAAGTGCGTTGCCGGCCTTTGGGGGATGGGTGGAAGGGTTAGGATATGGGCCTCTGAGATCTCGGCCCAGCACACGCTGGCCGCGTGCCCCGCTTGGGCGCCGCAGCGTCGGGCCCTCACTGCAGTCATCGGAGAAGATCTCTCGCTGCCGGCCGTCGTACGCTCCATGGCCGGCGGCGAGAGCAGTTTTACCGCGGTCGCGACCTTCTGCGAGGAAGTCATCTCGCAGAAGGAGGCGGCGGAGAAGGCCCGAGAGGACGATCTCCACTCGGACCCGATCCGCCGCCGGCGAACCGGGCGGCGGAGGCGCG